>CM046861.1:12970782-13570782 GCA_025617745.1 Heliocidaris erythrogramma
GCTGCAGCACCCCCGGCTCCCAGGGCCTGCCCTCCCCCGCGCTTGGATATACGTGTGATGGAAAGTACGTGCTCTAAATTAGTAAATTTTCTCACTTGGAGAAATCCGCCAAAATGTAAATAGTTTTTATACAGCAAAATGCAAATTTATTTTCGGGGGGGGGGGGAGGGAATGAACCGTCAACCCCCTCCCCTCCTTCAGCGGTCGCTATAGTCCCCCCCCCCCCCCCCCTCCATACTCTATTTACCAGAGTATCGAACATAACATAAACTATCTCGGTTGCCGGCTTTGGTATAATTTCTCTGGCATATTTATAATACTTATTTTCGTTGTTGTGAGAAACACAACAGAATTGCATACAGTGACCATATAATTTATTTAGGTTTTTACAGGTAAAAGAAAAAAAATACTAGGCCAGTAATTGGCCAGGTTGGACAAGCTGGCCATGGGGAGTTTTAAGTTCAGGAGTTTCGATCCCTTTGAAAAAAAAGGGTGTGTGTGCGCGCGTGTACATGTATACGCATTCAAACCGATGACATCGAACAAAGAGAACAATGGGTCATCGGTAGTAATTCAATAGGTCATCGGTTGTCAACAATTGGTGAGGTTTATTCCGTCAATGAATTTTGTGACGCAATTCAATAGTGGAGTCATCGGTTGAAATTCGAACAATAGAAAACATAGATGTGTGTGTGTGTGTGTGTGCGTTTGTTTAGCATTATGTCCGAGGACATTTTCGGACAGAGAACAAAAAAAAAATCATGACAACAATGGTCCTCGGAAGCCGGACAATAGTCCTCGAACGTCGAACAATGAATTTATGCCTTATTCCGTCGACTGTCCGAGGACGAGTAACAATAGAGGAACAATAGTTGTCCTCGGAAGTAAAGCCATGTAAACGTGGGTGTGTGTGTGTGTGTGTGTGTGTGTAATTGGGTTGTTACAGAAGTGTCAGAGGTGTCGTAGCCGAGTGGTTAAAATACTAACTGGAATCCGGGAGGGGAGGGGGGGGGGGCGGCCAGGGTTACTCTCAGACAAAATGTGCTACCAACGCGCGTCCACACACTTCAAAAAATGGACCCTAAATGGCGTATTGCACGAAGTCTAATTTGCACCCTATACGGCGTCACATCAGAAAAACATACCTTAAATGGCGTCAACAGGGTCATCACGCCACCCAAAAATACCCTAAGTGGCGTATAAATTATTATGGTACCTAGTACAATACCCACGGGCGTTTAAAATAAATAACTCCTATAAAGCAGGAAAACAATAAATACTCGTGATCATGCAATTTATACCCTAAATGTCGCAGACCGAATTTGTTATTTAGTAGGCCTACACTAAATGGCGACTGAAGCTGAAAAACACTCCTTTTTAAAAGAAAATTTGTCCAAAATACTATACATGTATATAATTTAGGCACTGAAAAATTGACTCGGGCAAGAGGTGTCACCCCCCCCCCCCCCCCCCCCCCCCCCCCGGCGAAAATGTGCCCAACCATAAATGGGTTCTCTGCCTTCTTTTTCTTGTTTTTGTTTTTGTTTTTGTTTTTTGTTTTTGTTTGTTTGTTTGTTTGTTGTTTTTTTTTGGGGGGGGGGGTGTTATTTTCTTTTTTGTCATATGGGGCTTACATGAGTATCATCCAATATCACGGCTAATTAATCTCCAAAGTTTTCTTTTCAGAAGAGTTTTGGGAAAATTTTAAGGGTTTGTCATTCAGTCGACCCTATATTTTCTCTTCTCTTTTCAATGAAGACATGACAGTATAAAGTGTTCGACTATTTCAAATGTTACAGTTACTACTATTACAAAAACTTGGCTCATGTTCAAGTCTCAGTAGCCCCTAAATACCGTGACAGTTCAATTACACCTACGGCTGCGAAGGCGCGAATTTCATTTTCATGTGTGCTTCATGCTTGACTGCTTTCTGTTACCTTTCAAATATACTGAGTTATTGATTTTCATAAAATTCCCCGTTAAGTTCGTTAAAAAAAGGCGCGAACATGTACTACAAACGCTTTTCTCTTTGATTATAGCCATGCAGCCTCTAGCTACAAGCAACCGTCACTCAATACTTTAAATGAATATGGCTACAGAGTTTTCTTCGCAAAACTGTTTCTTAAAAAATACAAGGAACGAACACATCGGAGAAAGAGATCTCACCAATTATTATTAAGTCAGTTTTCAACGCGGATCTCGTACAACTATATATATTCTGTGAGGACCAAAATTTACCAAGCCGTGGTAACATTCTTCCCCATTCTTCAATCAGTTGGATACCTCCATTGAGAAAGAAATGCACTTTGCACACTGGTACGTAAGGAGAAGGTAACACAATTTTACACTTATTTGTAGTTGTTAATTATGTGAGATTACTAGAAGCCTATAAATGGAAATTTATTTTGAAATGGTCTTTAAAAATAGAAAATGAAGATAGGCCTATATTATTTTAGTACGATAACTTGCCGCGTATTATGAATCAAGAGGTATGATATACGAATGAAGACTCAATCTTAAATGCGTCATCGATGATTTCAACAAGAAATTACGAGTTAGAATGGCTTCATTAAACAAAAAAGTGAAATACAGAAGCGAACAGTAAAGGCATGTAAATGCATGTACTGATGTTTTTTTTCAACGCGCTCCCCTTGTAATATTTGAAAAATGCTACGTCTTACAAAACACAATTATCAGAGGCAGCGGTCCCCGGGGGGCAGGGGCAGTGGCGTATCTACGGGGAGGCATCAATTTGAGGGGTGAAAAGAAAAAAACAATCGGCCACTCGGTCGCGTTGCTCCCTCGCTTATACAGTAACTCATCGAATTTGGGCTAACAACTCCGGGTTATGTGCATCAAAACTCATTTTCGCCATCATTTCTAAATTAAAAACGCTCAGTAATCTGGGTTTGGGCATGGGGGTGCATATTTGATAGTTTTCCCCGGGCGCCAGAATACCTAGATACGCCTCTGGACAGGGGGCACAATGCCCCCATTTTTTCAAGTACCCAAAAGTGCCCTTCTTATTTCACCATTCTCTGTGATAAGTGCCCCTTTTCTTTCTTATAAGTGTCCTTTCCCCTTCTTATAAGTGCATGCCTTGCCCCTTTTCAAATCTGATAACTGCCTCCTTTTCTCTCTAAGAAGTGCCCTTTTCTCCTTCTGATAAGTGCAATTTTACTTCGGATAGGTACCTTTTTTCTTTCTATTAAGTGCCTTTTGCCCTTGTGATAAGTGCCTCTTTTCAAATCTCATAATAGTCCCTTTTCTTTTTAATATGTGCCCTTTTCTCCTTTGATAAGTGCATTTTACTTCTGATAGGTGCCCCTTTTCCCTTCTAATAATAGCCCTTTTCTCTTCTGATAAGTGCCCCCTCTTTACTTCTGATAAGTGCCCCTTTCCAGTTTCCACCTCTGATAAAATATGCCCCTTACCTCTTCTAACAAGCGAATGCCACCTTTAACCTATACTTCCCACTGTTTCTTAAAAGAGCTATATAGCGTCAAAGAATCGGTGCAGCGCAGGAACAGGTATAGCCATACACCTACAATGTAAGGCAGTGGATCTGGAGGCAAGAGGGGCACAATGCCCCCCCCCCCCCCCCAGTGAAGGATTTCTCATTCCACTCTCTTGAATCTGCCCATTATTTACATGAAGGAAGAGCAATATTGTCTGGAATTTTCTCAAACTCGCTCGCTCATATATGAAATCAAGCAGTTAGCGTAAAATATATTGATATCGATGTAATCCTAAAGTCAAGAAAAACAACAGGGTTAATGTACAAAGTAAAAGGTCATTTGACATTCCCCCCAAATTAATTTGCTGTTGTAATTTCATTACATCGTTATAAATAATTCACAACCCAAGGACTTCAGCAATAGAAAAGTCTTTAATATTTTGCTCGCTCGCTAGCTTCGCTCGCTCGCACATGAATCATTAGACCATTACACAGAACTGCTAATTGGGGAAGCTGAAGAAGTATCCACAACCACAATAAAAAGGAAGAAGATGATGCTTGATAATGTATTAATTAGACTGTATAGGGTTATACCAATGTCAAAAAATGGTCACATTGTGCTTTATCTTTTGTAGGTGCCCCCCTTTTCTCCCAAAGTGCCCTTGTTTGCTGGTGCCCCCACCACTTTGAAAGTCACTCCGCCGCCCCTGACATTTATTACTTTGTAGGTTTAGGTTAGATCCTAGTGAAATTCGCACAAAATATGTACCTATAGTATTAAACTCTAACAAATTTCTAATCAAAATCTCGTTGAATTCCCTTACATGCAACTGGATATTTTGTATACGCAATCACCTTGCATCCCTCCAAGCATAACCTACATAAACAGATACCTGATGCAATATTTGAATTTCATTTCGCTAATTAACATCTGACATTTTTGTATTGTTTTGATTATAATAATAATGAAATCGAAATGTTCCACACATGGGCGCCAATCCTCACAGGAATTCTATTCAAGTGGGGGGGGGGGGGGGGGGGACACCCCATTGTTGCATCCAGGTGTGCCCCCCCCCCCCCCCCCCCCCCACTTGAATACAATTCCTGTGAGGATTGGCGCCCATGCCTACACTGGAAAGTCCAAAAAGCTGTGCGTCGGATGAAGTCGATACCCGCTACAGACCACAAGACTGACAGCCCGCACGAAACCGACAACCCACTACACTGACAGCTCACGAAAACGTCAGCCCCGGACAACAAAATTAATGTCGGTCTCCGTGGGCCTTATAATTATGTATAACCACTTTTCAGTAATTTCAGAGGCTTCACTTCAAGCACCTAACTTGACAGAAAACTCCCGAGACCGACTTTAAAAAACACAATCGTCCCTACACTCTAAAAAATAATGTGCTATTATTAGCACCTCAAGATTCGGAGGAAGCACCCGTAAGGGCATGCATAGGGACTGCACAAATTGTGCTAAAGTAGCACTTGTACAAGTGCTATAATTCAACACCAGTCCAAGTGCCACTTAAAGTGTTTAAAGTAACTTTAAACACTTTAAGTGTAAGCATTTTACACTTCTGGTGCTATTAGACGCATGCAGCTCGCAAAAATAACACTTCTAGTGCATTAAATAACTCATTTTAGATCCCCCAAAACGGCACTACTAGTGCTAACACTTTTGCACCCAATATAGTGCTAAAGAACACACACAAACAGTATGCACAGAATCACACCTGTAGTGCTGAAAACTCAGTGAGTCCGTTAAACAGCCCTACACTAAGGTCTAGATTTTATGATAGATGATATCGACTAAAACCATGGCATGTGGATTTAATCATCTGAGAATTACTTTAGACCAAGAAGTGGCAATTTCGGAGGTTTAATTGTTCCATTTCGGCAATCCACAATCGTGACGAAAAAAAAGCACACACACTGCCTTCCAAACTTCCCAGGCCCGACGCCGGCCGCGTCTTTTTTTTTTGGTAACCAAGCCTAGGCAGATTTCGCATTTTTTCATACTAATACGGTTTATTCCGTCAAGACTAATCTGCATGAATATTCATGAAAACGAATTATAGCTATATAATAAAACGAGCAAGGGCATCGAGCAGCTGTTCTGTGTGGCGCAATCGGATAATCCAGTCTACTCTTGGTGAAGGAACCACGAGTTCGAACCTCGGCAGAAGTTTATTTTCTTTTGCTTATTTAAAAATAAGGTGACTGAGTAAGAAAATACAAGTCCGATACTTGTAGTCTGTTTCAAAGTCTTCAAAAAGGGGTTTCTGCCTAGGCTTGGTTACCAAAAAAAAAAGACGCGTCCCGGCCCGTGCGGTCGATCGCGCCCCATGCCTGTCTGATCAACAATTTTCATGTCAACGTCGACAACGCGTACCGTAGACGGTTGGCCACACGCGGCCACACGCGGCCACACGCTGAAACATGGCATTTCCACTTCATTGCTTTTCATCATGTTTCATATCCACCACCACAAAAATTAATGTAATTATCATATTATTTGATACCTTTATTCGCATAAAATTACAGAAGTTCTAAATTTAATGTCTTAAAGTTTTACTTACCACGCCATGCCTGTGCAGCAGATGATGACTCTTGCACTACAGTTGCGTAATAAGCGATTTCGTAATAGACCTGTTTACTAAGTGATTCAAATTTTATACATACTTTTGAAACAAAGGTTGTTCTTGACAACCTGAAAGCTTGCCAGAGGCTTGTCAGACATAGCAACAAGTAATGTATGCAAACTCGATTCCAAGTATTGTAGTTCATTCATTAATAACATGTTAATGATACCTCGTTACTAGGTCCCCAGGAAAGAAACATCCATAAATTTGAATCACTGAGTAAACAGGTCTATTGGCCCATGAGCAACTTTTCGCAAATGACCTTTCCCTTTTTCATTAGGATAGGCATCTTTTCAAAGAAAGATAATACGTAAGCTTGCCCGACATAGCAACCTAAAGAATTCAAACTCTATGAAAGAAAGACATCGTAGACCAGGTGACTAGAATAGCACGTCAATGAACACTTGGGAAAGCGCATGCAAGTTGGCTATCATTTGGCAGACTGTCAAATACCAACCATCAATGAACACTTTGTTGCTTTAAATGAATATATGAATAATCATTACACAGTCGACGCTTATCTCAGTGCATTTTAAACGAACGTGCCAGTTTATGTCAAATGACCTTTATCTGCTCATGCGCAAATCCTAATTACGAAATCGCTTATTAAAGGACAAGTAACCCCACGTGATATTCTAGATGCACCTATTGTCTGCTACGTCTTTCCATGGAGGCTGCCATTTTGTGCATGACACGGATCATTAGGTACCATATGCATTGATAATAGCCTACCTTTACAACAGATACGTCGCTTTGTTCTGATTGTATTACGATTGTTATTGGCCATGGGCCTAGATAATTGACGACCCATGAGGTCTAATAGCCATCCTGTAAAGCAGATTCCTCGCTTTGTTTTGGTATTGTTACGATTGTCTCCGTCCTTGACGTCAATTCTCCGTCCTTGACGTATATTTTTTATGAAGTATATTTTTTATGAACAAATTAAGACCTTTTAAAAAATATATAAAACTAAACTTACATTTCAGAATATGTGACTTTATCTAATATATATTTGTCCTCTAAAAATCAATTACAAGTTAACGATGAAGGAAATTTTACTTGGGATGAAAAATATGTTCGTGTACACATAAAGTAATGGCAGCCCCCTTATTATTGCTAGCAGACGATAACTTGGCTGGAAAATAGTGATTTATATCTATATCCTGTGTTTTTACATGAAATTGCATGTATCAAATAAGAGGCATATACTACACCATTCAAAATAAGCTAATTCATACGCTGAGGTTAATTTCCCTTTAAATCATGGGACGTTGGTCAGCACTTGAAGTGTAAAACAAGCGTCCTAACATTCAGCACTTACTTTTAGCACTCAATTTTCTGCACCTTATCATCTCCCAGACGCAAATGGCACGTGAGGTGTTAGAAATAGCACGTCAAGTGCAAACTTCCAAGTAGCACTCGTGTTTCAACACTTCAGTTTTTACAGTGTATGCATTTCTGCGTTTTGTCGGTCCCGGACTGTCGGTCTACTAGGATAACTCCGATAGTCATATATTTTCCTCCTAATTAATGGGGAAGCCTACCCTGGTATTTAGTTGATTTGAATAAAAGCAGAAAATGAGAGAAATAGATTATTGAAAGTCTGAGCAAATATCTGATAAGAAATTTTAAAAAGTTGAATTGATTTTTGAAGTTGTGATTTTTGAAGTTGTGATTAATCAAAAATATATTGGTAAAACTCGCGAAGTCCTCTGCCATCACTCTAAAAACTCAAATGTTAAATCGACATTTAAAAGGTTGGAGGAGTGACAACATTTTCAAAATGGTAAATGAACACTTTTAACATGCTGCATCCAACCTTTAAACCATTAGATCCAGCATGTTAAAAGTGTTAATTTACCAGTTTAAAAATGTTGTCACTCCTCCAACCTTTTAAATGTAGATTTAACATTTGAGTTTTTAGAGTGATTTGTTCCGTACAGAATTAATTTGCATTTTCATAGTTGTTGATGAAGAAGTGGATTTGTTTCATACACCTTTTGTGTAAAAACATGCGTACCATTACGTCGACTTTCTTTAGAGAAAATGGACATTTATGATTTTTAGTACAGGTCAAATGAGAGAGGACCTCCCAAGATACGTCACGGAGTTGCCAGTTTGTGTTTGATTGATTACAATAACTTTCTTATTTCTTGTTGGATTTTGCTTAAACTTTCATTGATTTGTTTCTTTAATTTTTTGCTTCTTTTAAAATGAAAATAATGTCAGGGTGAACTTGCCCTTTAAATCTGCAGTTTTGAAAAGGTAACCCCTGCTAGCTTAGCCACAATCTAGATTATACTTTTTCCTCTTTATCATATACCTTGCTTTTTATGCTCAGGATTTCAAGGAAACTGCAGTTTCATATATTTGTCTTTATTTAAAAGATTGATTTCATTGTTATGTTTTACAATGCATGGCTGTATGAAAATGAGTTCAGAAACGGTGGGTTTTCCCCGCTACAATGTACGTTTTCTGTGTTATATCTATAATCACCAAAGCAAATAAGACGAGTCTGTACTTTGATCCATGTGCCTGAATTTGAAAAAATGCATGTAAAGCAACACTGTGTTGCACCTATAGCTGTATGTAGACATAATGATTATGATAGTAGTCTGATAGTGCATTTATTGAAAAGGAGATCTGTATCCCCTTCCAAATATGTCATATATCAATCCACATGTTTTAAATGTTTGAATAAAAAATTACTACCTATAAAGTATGTTTAGAACTCATTATTATATTGGAAAATTTGATTTTTGCTTAGCATACTTTATAGCAAGTTTGTAAACAGAAGCTTCCAATGATGTTTTTTCTTCTGTTAGCTTTCCAATTAACATGTTAATGATGATTATTACAAAATAAGGCATACAAGGTAGCTTGGAGTGAGCATGCAGACAACCCTCAGATAATATGATTTAAAGAAAAAAAAACCCAAAACACAAAAGAGGCAGTAGATCATGCATAATTCCATGAAGAGAGTGAATAAATGAAGTGTATAAAGAAGGATTGGGAAAAACTAAACTTTTGATTCATTCAACATACAGCGTGAAGATGCATGTATTGGATGGTTGCTAGAGGCTGGCTATCCCATGCACGGGCGTAGACACGCATAATTATCCATTGTTAGTGGGGGATGATCTATTCATCATCCCCCACTAACAATAGAAAGCGTGTTCGTGTCTACGCCACTGATCCCATGCAAACAGAGACACGGTCTAGTACAATTTTGCGCCTTTTTTAACGAACGGGAATCTTTTTATGAAAAGAATGTGTTTCAACGCAATGTCATCAATACCTATATATATTTGAATGGTAACGGAAAGCAGGCAAGCATGAAGCACAAAATATTTCAATGCCGCTTTGTCAGCCGCAGGTGTGATTGTATACAGTTACATGTATTTAGGGGTCTACTGAAACTTGAAACACGAGCCAAACTATAGCCTTTAAAAATGTGAATGAATTATCCCTGAACCTTCAGATTTGGTAAATTGTCTTGTGTGAAAATAATTAATTGAAATTAATTGAAAAATATCCAAACTCTGTATAAGGGTATGAATAATTGTGTTGTTAATTGCAATTCCGATTGTAAAAAGGGGGTAGTGAAAAGCATTTCATACAGTATCACACATGCAGAATAATCACAACTTGGGCTGGAAGGAAGAACTGATCGATGGTTCACTGATATTGAGCTTTACATATCGAATAATTTCAATACTTTAGATTAAAGTTTGAAACATTCAAAGTTTATTTCACATCCCCTTAAAAGCATGACTAGATATATAGACATTTGACAAAATACAGAAAATGAATGATAAATGTATATTGAAATATTAAAACATTAAAAGAATAAAAGGAGTATACTATTGGGGCAAGTCCGATGTACGTCCAATACGTTTTCAAGTATTATTTCATTGGATTATGGGTTGGTGAGCATAAATTGACATAGAAATGTCATTTTATTTGATTAATATCCTATCTGATCCCAGCTCTAGTAGGGCTATCGGTTACATATTGTTTTCACGAAGGTTCATAATTCCGAAGGTTCGTATTTCCGAAGGTTCGTTACTCCGACGGTTCGTCATTCCGAAAATGAAATTGAGTTCATAATTCCGAAAATTAAAAAGGGTTCATATTTCCGAAGGTTCGTAATTCCGAAAAAGTTATGTCGGAATCTATTGTATTTTTGGAATTACGAACCTTCGGAGTAATGCATCAAATGTTCGGAATTATGAACCCCATTTCATTTTCTAAATTATGAACCAGCCCCTGCTATGGGAAATTTGCGTTTCGGAATTACGGACCTTCAGAATTATGAACCTTCGGAAAAACGAGTACCCCCGGTCTATCAGCTTGACACAGTCATCATTTATTATATACTAAAAATCTCAGATGTGGGCGGTAACGTATGGGACAAAATAGCTTGGACCTGCCCGTGCACCGATAACGGCATGCATCGGATATGAGGGATCAGCAAAAGACCACTTTTTGCATTTTGCTGATTACTTTCCCATCAACTTTATCGTATGATACGACTTAAACTTCATGTAGTGATGCTAAAATAACATATTCTGCATCATTCTGGATAATAAATTATGCTCATTGTTAATTTTGTAGGTGCGAGCGATATAAAAATAAACATCACCTAGATTTGGTTCCGAACCTCACCAATAGCAGGCCATCGTACTGGATTAAGGTGAGTTCCAAGAATGCTATTATTTTGTTCCCTTATAATCTTTATAAAATACGTGTATCATATGACGTGAGGTTAAAGAAATATTAGATGAATATATTTTTGTATCAGACTGAATGAACCCACTCAAAAATTTCTCTTGAAATCGTATGAAGTTTAAATGTTTGTGATGGGTAAGAAGAGCACAGGATATCGTTAAGCTCTTATAATGTGTGTACCTGGTTTATAGAAATGTTCCAACTATACACTACTTATGAAAAAGTACACACTTGAAAATATCCTCTAAAATATCAATTTCACAATAATAATAATAATAATATAGTACATTGCTTAGTAAACGCATATACCAAATGGTTTCTATGCGTGTTAAATCATCACTGTGAGGATGTTACAAAATCTTACTTATAAATTCAAAAACAATTGTGTTTTCAGCTCAGATTTAGACTGATCCAACTGAGTGATATTCCTTAAATTCTGTGGGAGTTTGTTCCATGCATGATGTTTTCTTATCAATTATGGGTTAGGGTCTAGGCAATCGGATGACACTATGACTATGATTATTGGCGATATGATACGCTTGAGTGAGCACTGGCTTCTTGTGGAAAACTCGCAAATATTGGTTTGCGCGAAAGATACTTCAGTCTAATTGACATGAATCAAAGTGCATTTATCAGACAGTAAATGCACTGATGATATTGCTGTTGAGAAAAGAATTTCCTACCCAATAAAATAAAAACCAATGCTATTGTGTCAATGATGTCATTAAAATTGCAGATATCAGGTGTCGCATTCTTTTTGGGCCACCCTTGGTCTGTATGTAAAATAATTAAGATTCATTTTTTAATCTATAAACTTAGGAGAGAAATCTTCAACGAGCAATCGGCAACCGTGACATGCTATTGAGGAAGAGAAACAGCATACACTCCTCGTTCGATTCCTGAAGGTCTGGTTACATTCAAACCAAGATACACTTGCTGAGGTCCATGGTTTTCTGCCTCCTCTCTTATAAAGTAGTTGTTTAAAAGTATCTCACAGTCTTAAGTCGGTAGTGATTTACGTCCTCATTCTGTACATTTTAAAATGTATTCTATTCGAGATTTCATATGTCCTCTTTGTGCGAGGTTAATGAGTGAGCCTAAACAGTTATCGTGTTCGCACACTTTTTGTATGGAATGTCTGAGACAGTATCTTGCATGTTCTCCTGGGAATGCAGGTAAAAACTCCCTCAAATGCCCAAGCTGCCAAACGACAACAGCTGTTAGGGATGGGCATGTAGATAATTTAAATACAGATGATGCCGTTAAATCGATCTGTAATGACTTGAGAAATGATACAGTGCTTTGTGTATTGTGCGAGTGGAAGAGAGGGGCTATATATTTTTGCTGCGGATGTGGTGATTTCATGTGCTCAGATTGTCTCAGGGATCGTATTCATCCTAACAAATGTTATTATCTCAAACGTGAAGTGGTGGGCGTCGAAGACATCAGAGAAGGCAAGGTGGTTCTACAGAAGAAGGTCTACTGTCAAGAACACAAATCAGATGGGCAGGAACATGTTTGTACTGATGTCTGTCTTACTTGTCAGAAGTTCATCTGTTCAAGAAGTAAGATGTTGCATCTTGAGAACAAAGGCCACACTGTCCGAGATGCTGAGGAATACAATTCTTCTATCAAGACAGAAATCGAATCCCTACAAGCGCAAGGTGAGAAAAAAACTAAAATCATCAAAACACACATGAGATATGTGGATAATCAGATGGAGCGTGTCAAACTTCACATTGAAAGGGAAAAGGGGAAAATCAACAAGATCCATCAACGCAAGGTAAAGAGATTGAATGATAAGAAGGCAAGACTACACAATCAGTTGGATGGCGAGAAGGCCAAGTTCTTTAAGCGTTTAACAGAAGTGAAAGCTGATAATGAAAGGTTGGTTACGAGTATCGAGAGTAAGAGTGTGTTGGCGGGTTATAGTTTGAAGGCTCCACTTGAAGAGGATATAGTTGCTATTCGTGATTCACGGTCTGGTGAATTGAAGAATTTAATAGACCGGGGTGATCCAGAGGAGAAGCTTGCCTCTGATGCAGCAGAATGTGCAGAGCTACTGGCATTTATAGAAAGCAATCAACATGATCAGCTGAGCATCGGTAAAGTCGTAAAATGTAAATTGAAATGTGAAGTAAAACTTTCAGACAAAGAGATCATGAATGATATGGTTGCTACACCAGATGGTATGATGGCAGTCGGATACAACTCGGGAGGAATTGAGATATTCTCTGCTGATGGTCAGCCGCAGAAGAAAGTCCTCGGGGATGTCAAGATCCGTGGAATAGGTTTCCTCTCTGATGATCGGTATGTTGTACTTGACATAAATAACAACATCACACTACACACAACTGAACTGTGCAAACTAGATGTAAAGTTTGAGACTCTGAAGAACGATGAACTTGTTGATTATGGACACCTCACTGTAGACAGTGATGATCAGATCTATGTCAGCTACAGAGAAGCCCAGAAGATCCAAGTATTCTCACCAGCCGGTGGGAAGGCTATCATGAACTTTCCTTGCGCTACTTGTGTGCCTATACAAATCACTAGCTTCAATGGTAAGTTGGTCGTTAAGGATCAAGATAATGGGATGAGAATTGTTAATAAAAAGAGGAAACTTGAGGAAAAGGTATTCGGAAAGCATGAAAGTGTACACGTTGCTGTGACTAAAGGTAAATCAATCCTGATTGCCTCGGTTAGGGAAAAAGAAAGGTTAGTCAATATCGGAGAGTACACCAATAAATTTAAGCTCATCAGCACTCTCATCTCTGATTACGAGATTGAGGAGTATGAGCGAACATGGTACTGCCTAAAGCAGTTCCAATCAGGGGAGCTGGCTTTCTGTACGCCAGATACGCTCTATATATTTCGCATCCCATATCCTCTGTGATAAAGTAGCTTTTCTTAAAGTATCTCACAGTATCTGGTATGTTCTTCTGGGAATGAAGGTAAAAACTCCCTCAAATGAACAAGCTGTCAAACGACAACTGCTGTTCGATTGTCATATAGAAAATATGAATACTAATCATGCTGTTAAATCTGTCTGTAATGAGAAATAATACAATGTTTTGTGTATTGTGCGAGGGGGAGAGAAGGGCTATATATCTTTTGTGAATGTGGTGAGTCCGTCAGTTCACACTGTCTGAGGGATCATAAATGGCGACATAATCTCGACATGAAGTGCTGCGCGCCGAAGACATCAGAGAGGGCAAGGTGATCCAAAAGAAGAAGATCTACTGTCAAGAACTCAAATCAGATGGACAGGAACATGTCTGTATTGATGTCTGTCTTACTTGTGAGAAGTTAATCTGTTCAAGATGTAGGATGTTGCATCTTTAGAAGAAATGCCACACTGTTCAAGATGTTGAGGAATACAATTCTTCTATCTATCAAGACAAAAATGAAGGTTTGTCAACTTTTGGAAAAGGTAGACCCGTTTTTTTTTGGGTCTTGCCAGCTTCTCGAAAAGTCGCTCAAGGGGGGGGGGGGGGGGGGGGGGGGGGGAGGGGGGTTATGCCGGGTCCACTTTGCCCCCTGTATCCGCCACTGACATTACATTACAGCACCAGATGAAACGACAGAATGATAGAAAAAACTAGGGAAGAGGGTACATCACATGAATAGATACATTACATTATATTATAGCATCACATGAAACAGACAGAATTATAATAGTTGCGAGTGAAGATAGCAGCGATTGCGCTCACATTACAAATAGTCACAAGCGCGGTGGGTGGACTACCGCAAAGCGTCGATGCTTTGTCGCTGGATCCTGAGATTTACTCCTGCTAAACTCGCTTCCTGTTGAAATATGTTGCCAGCTTTATGATAATTCTGTTCTGTTGTCTTTAGTTCTGCTAAGCTGCTTATTATTGATATTTGTTTCATTCTGTTTGATCTAGCAAATTATGTTCTATTGTCTTTAGTTTTGTTAAGTTGCTTATTATTATTATTTGTTTCATTCTGTTTGATCTAGCAAATTCTGTTCTATTGTCTTTAGTTATGTTAAGCCGCTTATTATTATTGTTTCATTCTGTTTGATCTAGCAAATTCCGTTCTGTTGTCTTTAGTTTTGTTAAGTTGCTTATTATTATTTGTTTCATTCTGTTTGATCTAGCAAATGCTGTTCTATTTTCTTTAGTTTTGTTAAGTTGCTTATTATTATTATTTGTTTCATGATGTTTGATCTAGCGAATTCTCTTCTATTGTTTTTAGTTCTGCTAAGCTGCTTATTATTATTATTTGTTTCATTCTGTTTGATCTAGCAAATTATGTTCTATTGTCTTTAGTTTTGTTAAGTTGCTTATTATTATTATTTGTTTCATTCTGTTTGATCTAGCAAATTCTGTTCTATTGTCTTTAGTTATGTTAAGCCGCTTATTATTATTGTTTCATTCTGTTTGATCAAGCAAATTCCGTTCTGTTGTCTTTAGTTTTGTTAAGTTGCTTATTATTATTTGTTTCATTCTGTTTGATCCAGCAAATGCTGTTCTATTTTCTTTAGTTTTGTTAAGTTGCTTATTATTATTATTTGTTTCATGATGTTTGATCTAGCAAATTCTCTTCTATTGTTTTTAGTTCTGCTAAGCTGCTTATTATTATTATTTGTTTCATTCTGTTTGATCTAGCAAATTATGTTCTATTGTCTTTAGTTTTGTTAAGTTGCTTATTATTATTATTTATTTCATTCTGTTTGATCTAGCAAATTCTGTTCTATTGTCTTTAGTTATGTTAAGCCGCTTATTATTATTGTTTCATTCTGTTTGATCTAGCAAATTCCGTTCTGTTGTCTTTAGTTTTGTTAAGTTGCTTATTATTATTTGTTTCATTCTGTTTGATCTAGCAAATGCTGTTCTATTTTCTTTAGTTTTGATAAGTTGCTTATTATTATTATTTGTTTCATGATGTTTGATCTAGCAAATTCTGTTCTATTGTTTTTAGTTCTGCTAAGCTGCTTATTATTATTATTTGTTTCATTCTGTTTGATCTATAGCAAATTATGTTCTATTGTCTTTAGTTTTGTTAAGTTGCTTATTATTATTTGTTTCATTCTGTTTGATCTAGCAAATTATGTTGTATTGTCTTTAGTTTTCTTAAGTTGCTTATTATTATTTGTCTCATTCTGTTCTAGCAAATAAACTTGAAGAAGGCCAGGAGCCGAAAGCTTGTAAATACACTCAGCAACCTGCTTCATTTCGTTCCATATCATCTGTTCATATATAAGTGTAAGGAAATAACATACACAACAGCTTTGGCAACTCTCGTGGAAATAAATACAATGTGAAAGGAAATGAGCGTATAATGGTTGCGTATATAGCTTAAATCAAGGTTCCCCATGTATATACCTTATAGATTTTTTTGGGACTACGTAATACATTATTGTAATGTTCGCACATTGCAATATGTGATGGTCAAGGCTATTGCAATTGTCCTACATTGATTTTGCGAAAGTCTTTGCGAACGAGTTTTGAATAAATTAATAGTTCTCGAGAGGTATTCTAAAGATGAACAAGATTACGAAGAATACTTTACTTTTACTATAACTAAAGGAGTCCATGCGGTGATACTTCATGTATAATACATAACGTATAGTATATTGAACGCAAGGTTTGTAGCACAGACATTGTCAGTATGGTAAGGTAGATGTTATATTTGTTGTCTCTGTGTAGAATTTATGTGAGAGTTATCTTATGGGATGACGTTACCAGGGAATTCTAGGTTAGGATGAGACGGATAGATATGGAGAACATTTTATAGTTTTGAAATAAATCAAATAACAATAACTGACATCTGTGGTTGATTAGTTGGCATTGCCTAACGTATAACGAAGTATAACGTAACTCGTAATCACGTTCATAATGCCTCGGCATGACAAATGAAAACCGGATATGCATGGGCCCTTGCAAGGGATTACAGCTCATTTGAAGATAACGTCTGCAAGGCAGTTTATTCTTTTGTTATAACAATGCCAGAATATTTTACAGCTTGAAAAATCAAAGTTCATTCATTATCAGTATATCGGTTATACAAACATACAATTGTTGATGACAATACTGATTGGAAAAAAACTATAAAAAGTACATCCAGATAGAAAGCACGAGAGCGGATGGATGAACTATAATCCTAAAAATTGGTGAAAGAAAATTGTCAAAAATTTAGATTAACGTAGAATAGGCATTTTAAACAGATTATTTTTTAGCATGCATGGTATGTATGTTAACTCTCTTGATTAGGAGATGTATGAATATGTCTGTTCATTTTGGAAAATTCCAAATATAATAATAACCATGGTAAGAGTAATGATAATACCAATAACAGTAACAACAATGAGGATAATGCTAATAATAGTTGTATATACTTACTATTACTTTGGAATTTACATCTGAAATTCATTTTTACTCATTATCTAGACATGTATATTTAGCATGTTTAGCGAAATACATGTAGCTCTGTATAACATTATAAGCATGTAAATATGTCATCAAAAATTCATTTATTCTTTAAAAGATATGCACATTCAAATGAAGGAGGATAATAAAAGCTACGACCGTCTCATAGTGATAAATTCTCTCTTTCTTTATATACAAGTTGGTCCAGAAAGAATGCAACACCTGAGATCTGCAATTTTCAACATCGATGACACAGTATCATATTTTATTACTATTGTAATAGGTAGAAATTCTTTTCCGAGTAAAAAGACACCATGATCATCAATTTGGGGTAAGGCGTTTTCGGATTCTAGGGCTATTTTAGTGAGGCAATGTCATTTTCCAAATTTGCTACTTTCACAATCATGGCCACGCTCGAATCAGCGAGAAGTTTGCCTATGGCGGCTTCTCATACAATTAGCTTTGTTCACGAAATGACTGTTCTCACTTTCAAAACGAAGAAATAAATGAAACGGAGATTGTATGGAAGGCCGTCATGCTCAAATTTCTCACTGCTTCAAGCATGACTATGCGGTTACAAAAGTAGCAAATTTTGAAAAAATGACATTGCCTCACTAAAATAGCCATAGAATCAAAACGCTTTACCCAAAATTAAGGATCTTTGTTTCTTTTTAAAGAATCTTTACCTTATAAAATACGAACTAAGAATATTGTGTCATTGATGTCGTTGAAATTGCAGATCCTCATGTGTTCCATTCTTTCTGGACCACCCTGTATATATATATATATACCCTGTCTATGTTATTTCCTTACCGCAAAGAAAAAAAAATATATATATATACACCAAGTCAATTCAATTCACATTTATTAGGCAAAATAAAATCACATTTTGTTTAAAAAATAAATACAATGATAAAAGATATGCCAGGATTGCTAAAAAAGTTTAAAACTTGTAAAAAAGCAACCCATTATTACAATACAAAAATTACAAAACAATAGAGCAATAGAAATAATAAATACATATAAAAATATACATAAATACACATAGAACAAATAAAATAACCAAAAATTCAAACAAATAAGACAATTGATGTGACAAAAATGCGTATAAAATATATAAAACTGCACTGAGTCAGGCATGATAAGTGGCAAGTATAGATCTTTTTACATCTCTTTTAAAAATATTGAACCTTCTTTCACCCTTTAAATTATATTGTAATGAATTCCATTTGAGTGGCCCTTGATATCTGATAGATTTATTAATCAAAAAAGCGTTCGTGAATTTTGGTAAATGATAGTCATCTTTTCGCCTGGTATTGAGTGAATGTATATCTGAGTTGAAACGGAAACTGTCAAAGAATGTGATTGGTAACATATTATTTTTGAATTTGAACATGAAAAGCAATGTATTTTGGAGAAGAATATCTGGTAATTTAAGCAATTTCAAGGAATAAAAAAGTGCAGAAGTGTGCGCTCTAAAGGGAGCGCCACAACACAACCTTACAGCTCGTTTTTGAAGAGTAAAAAGAGGTTTCAACAATTTATCAAACGTTCTTCCCCAGACTAAATTACAATACAAAAGGTACGGATATACAAGTGAATGATGGGTAACAATTCAGAATCAGTTTCATTGTATTTTACAAACTGAGTTCTATTCAACAAATAACTTTGAAACCATTCTAAAGGAATGCCCCGGATTCCATAAAAGTCTAGCTTTTTCAGTAATAATTGGTGATCCAAACAGTCAAATGCTTTACTAAGATCTACATACACCCCTAAAGCTATTTCATTCTTTTCATGAAGTTTATACAAAAGTTCGGAGGCAAAAAGTAAAGCTGTTTCAGTTGAAAAACATTTCCTAAATCCAAACTGTTCAGGAATAATAACAGAATATTTTTGTAAAAAGGAATATAATCGATTGTACATTAGTCTTTCTAAGATCTTTGAAAAATTGGATAACAGTGATATCGGGCGATAATTAGATACATCGTGAGAATCACCTTTTTTAAAAACTGGTATGACTTTTGAAACCTTCATTGAATCCGGAAAAATTCCCGACGCGAATGACAAATTAAATACATGTGATAAAGGTTCAACAATAAAAAAGATAATTTTCTTTATGGCAAACGATGAAATATTATCAACTCCACATGAGTGTTTATTTTTTAGGGAAGAAGCTATTTTCAAAATCTCATTTCCATCTGTTGGTGAAAGAAAAAAAGAATGGATTGCTCTTGTTTTTAAATAGTCACAAAAAGAAGCACCACACTGTGTACTGTCAAAACAACCAGCCTTAGCAAAAATGGAGAAAGAGTGTAGAACATAAAAAGACTAATGGGGTGTTGCAAGAAAGTTGCGATTGATTGCAAGTTGCAACTGATCGGTACTGACCAATCAAAATCATTGTTGCAAGCGCATCTTCTTGAATGGGCAGACCCTGAACCATTCAGAATGGTTGTTCTAATTTGCTTTACAATTTGCAATCGATTGCAACTTTCTTGCAACACCCCATTAAGAGCAGTAGGGAGATTCAAGAACTACACAGCAAAAACGCTGTTTAAAAGGTCGTTTCAGACTTATACAACCTGTTTGTTTACAATGAATTGTACAACGGGTTGTTCAATTCATATTGTAAACAACTGTTTGCATTATTTAACAACGTTTTCTCTGTGTTATGACACGGAGAAGAGAGAGGGAGAGTAAGAAAAGACGCGTTGCTGTCTTGACAACAAGGCGTCTTGCACTGTGTCTTCAGTGCATGCATCTGCTTGTATACTGATCCAGTATTATTTTCCTGATGAAGCGTTAAAAGTGAAAAATTGAAAGAACGATATTTCTGTTTAAAATAGTATTTTATTCTATCGGGGGAGCGTTTCATCAAGCGTATTGTCATTGATTTTTACCGACAACTGTTATAAGCTACTGAAATCCTTGCATCTGATTGGCTGAGAGCAAATTTGTCAGTGAAAATCACTGACAAATCGCTTGATGAAACGCTCCCCAGGTGTCTCTATTTTGTGAATTTCCGTCGCAGAACTTTAAAATTCTTTGTATATCATTATAAACATTTATACATGTATATACAAGTGTTAGGTAATAACATATACAAAAGCTTTGGCAACTCTCGTGGAAATTAATACAATTGTGAGAAATGAATCTGGTGTCGCCGAAACCATTGGCCCGTCTCCGTGGTCTTGTGGTTAAGGCATTGGCGTTTTAAGCCAGTGATCCGGGTTCGATTCCCGGCGGAGACATTTTTTTTTTAAACCTTTGCAAAAAATTCCAAAGGGGAGGACAGCTATGGGGAACCCTGATTTAAGCTACGCAACTATTATTTTCTCATTTTCATTTCTCACAACTATAAATTTATATATATATATATATATATATATATATATATTATATATATAGAAAGAAAAGTGCTAAAAGCGTTTGTAATGCATTGTGGCCAATTTTATTTTTACACTCAAATTTTCGGCGCTCCCTGGCGTTTTCTTCAGGAGAACAATAAATGACAAGGTATCATACAAATAATTGAAATAGTTATAGTTCTAGCGCGCGCATCCTCAGTCAGATATAGGTTGCTTAGAAACCGTCTCTCTGGGAGATCTGATTGAGGATGCGCGCGCTTTACAAAAAAATGATGGATATAATTATGTATAATGATATATTATATATTATGTATATATTATGGATATATACATAATATATATATATATATACATATAATATATATACATAGATATTTATAAATAATAATAATATATATAATATATACATATATATATATATATATATATATCCATTATATATATATAATGGATATATTATGTGTTATGTATAATTATGTATTATGCATTATGTATAATGTATACACACACACACACCCACATGCGCGCATGTGCGTGTGTGAATCTAAGTGATCAGTTGCACGTCAGTTAGTTAACACTGGTTAAAGGGGTAAAATGGGGTAAAAAGTCACAAGTAAAGGGGCATCTTCTATTTCCAATAGGCTACCCGTTTCAGAGCCAAATTTTTCATATCTTTTTCCTCATGTTTATATTTTTTAAGATTGAGCATGTTTCCTTCGAGGGATAACGTGAAAACTTTTTGTTACCAATATTGTGCCATGGACAGAGGGATTGCTATCTAACTCTGAAAAATAAAGGTGTATTTTGAATATACGTGAATAATAGTGCTCTCAGAGTGACATCACACATGTCACTTAATTAGCAATGGGGAAATTCCCACATTTTCATTGATCTCGGCTATCCCAAATAGATTGTACATCCGACCTTTTAAAATTACAAGTGGGGAAATCATTAAAATCATTTTCTGATTTTACTCAATCTATACAAAGGGTTTATTCCGACCTAATGTCTGGAAGTGGTGTAAAACATGCAGTATTGTAAAAAAATTACAGTCGGCATTTGGGTATCAATTACGAAAGAAATCGTTTTGCAATATAAATTTCTTCATCAGTCAGTGAAGACCCCGTCCGATTTGGTCCAGTAGTTAGGAAGAAATATGGGTCCCTTTCTTCGATCTTTTATCACTTGGAAGTTCTTGGCATCTATATTTGTTCAAAATAAACGGGTTTACTAACATTTTCAAATTGTATGCCCTTTTTTGCAACAACAATAACAACGCCAAGAACGATGATAATTATGATAAAATGTAGCATTTTCATAACAATTACAGCTGATAAACACAAAACAGTATTCCCTTTCAAACCATTAAAAAGGAGTATGGAGTAAATTGTTCACTGTGCTTTGCGAGTCTCCCTTCTGTCAAATCTTGGATGGAAGGGACTTATGACATACAAGAACATCTGATTTCTTCGTAACGACAGGACCAAATCAGACCGGGTCTTCACTGGCTGATAGAAAAATAGTTGTAATACAGTCCAGTATGACTTTCCATATTGCAAACCGATTTTACTTTGTAACTGATACCCAAATACTGATTGTATCTGGGACACACTGTATAAAGAGTGTGGGGTGGCACATTTACTAACAAGCCGTTCAGTTTATCTCATACATGTACAACCTCGAACAGTGATCCAACTCTAGTTGTCTATATGTTCCCTTCAGTGAAGATGTAATAGAGATAGGACGTTTGGTCTGGGTGTCAATCATATGAAGCTCACGCGTCACGTTGTTTCGGGTGAGCACAGCGTACAAGTGGTGTCCATAAACTGCCACAGATTCAATCTTGATCGTGCCTTGGAAAGTCTTCACAGTGTGGAAACCAATTGCTATATATGTTGTATAACGGATGTCTGGACCGACAACAAAATAAAACTTGAGGGCTGCATAGAAAATGGGGAAAGGGATATTAATATAAAGATTCATAATTTGAAAAATTGCAAGAAGAGAAGGACTGCTTGGCTGGTATAGTTGTAAGAAAACGCTTGAGATTATTCATATTTCTCGAAGGCAGTCATGTTTTTTAAAATAGGTTTTAGATATATGTGACTATAGCTCAATACAATCGCGGATTTAGGGGCACTTCCGGCCTGTGCCCCACCCCCTTTGAAAAGAAAATGTTCATTGTGTTCATTGTGCCCCATTTTATTTATTTATTTTTTGCTTGTCAGAGCATTTGGAACGACAAAGAGAGCCAAGAATGTGTAATAACCTCTTTTCTCCTTTTTTTTTTTTGCTTTTTTTTTTTTTTTACAAAAATCCTGGATCCGCCCCTGGATTTCCCGACCATTTTCACACTTGTTAAAGTTAATTTCATAATTTTTTTTTACATCCAAGTCGTCCCATATCTTCATGATTTTGCACATCTCAAGGTCAATTTCGTCGTTGGGTCATTCATTTTCGAACTTTGTCCAATCAGTTTATCATAATTATAGACCGCTTCTGTAGTGTATACAAATTTATGCACATAATTTCTCTGAGCACCTAGTGATGAGCTATTCCATTAACCTGCTGTTTAGTGTTTATAAATGAGCATCAATGCTTGGAATCCAGTTTGCATACATAATTTGTTGCTATGTCCGGCAATCTGTCAGGTTGTAAAGAACAACCTTTGAAAGGTATGTATACAATTTTGCAGACATTACCGAAGCGGTCTATTGCATCCAAATTCGTCGAAGACAAATCAATATCGTCATCCCTGGATGCCAACGTACGATTGCATGAATCAGTTTCATCATTTTGCCATAAATTTCGTCAAAGTGTCTTTCAAATTCGTCACTCATGACTTAACTTTGACATTTGCTCATTCCAGGGTTTAAAGGACGAAATTGAAGTGAACAATGATGAAACTGAATGGAAAATGTGTTTAAATGGACGGGAAAACCTATATAAAATTAGGGGTAACCTCGCTAGTCATGAGGACCGCTATTCACGAGGACCACTTATTCATAAGGACAGCTATCTATAACGCGTGACTAAATGGATAGCGGTTTTGGATGTATATAGTCCGTTGTCAAATGGTCAAACATGGGAAATTTTGTGAGGATTTTTGGAGACATACATTTTTAGAAAGATAATGTCATGACTATAAAACTACAAACGTTGTTTCCAATTTTTAAAATGGGTCTAAAGTTACTTTTTAGGTATTTTTAGAATGCTGATTTTGGTCAAATTTATGATTTTCGAATTATTTCTTTAAAAAATAACGTTAATTGAAATAGGGATAAGAATTCCCACCGTTTGTATAGAAATGATATTAGAAATGACCTTTGTGAAAAAATAATGCAGAAAATATATTTAATATGTAAAAAATAGGCTTTTAATCATATTTTATTTTATACGCCCTCTTCGATAATTATGAAGCATTGTCTTCTGCTCTAAGACTGTTTCCGACAGTGTACGTGGTAGAGATCGATGCACTGTATTTACATTAAATCGTATATCAGTAAAAAGTAATAAATTAGTGGCATAATACTCATTATATTAGACAATATGATAAAATATAATACAATATTAAATAACATTAAATAACATTTTATTAGTTATTTGAAAATATGTTGGCACATTCATTTGGGTGGCAGTCAAATTCAAAAGTTATTATGTAAAAAGAATCACAAGAAAAGTGCTATACAACAAGATCCGCACTTACACAAACAATTCTCTTCTTCATAGTTTTACTTTTTTTCTCTTCATGTATTTTATTATTATTATTATTATTATTATTATTATTATTATTATTAATAATAATGGCGTCACATGTGCGTGGGAGGGGGAAAGCAAACTTAATCACTGTAACCCTCCACTCTTAGAAAAAAGGGTTTGTTCGAGCACCTTTAAAAGGTGCTTATATTTGCCACACCAGTGCCACCTTTTAGGGTGTCCCTAAGCACCTTTTGAAAATGTTTTCATCGACACCTTTAAAGGTGCTCATCACGAAAAAAAAAAATGAATGAATAGTGAGGTTTTAAGACGTGTATCAATCAGATATGATTATTTACGTCTGTGTGGACCGACCTTTAACGTCACCATCCGAAAGACGTGACAGGGGCTCGAATCCGCACCCCAAGTCAATTTGTAACTGCCCCGTCAGCTTGGTTTACAGGCGCACGCCACAACGCCCAGAGCATTGGCAAAGAGCTAGCCTACTCTTGAGCAATATTTTATCGTCTTTCGAAAAAAATACAATATATCCATAGTAACTGAAATCAATAAATTATAACAACATGCAATAGAACACATTTATACAATTTGTATCAATCCAAAGTATATTGAAAATGACGAGTGTAGATAGATATTATCGTGGAGATGTTTAAATAATATCTACAGATTATGATAAAGACTAATACGCATAACAAAAGGTGGAGAAATCTAAGCTCAATGGCTAAGGTCCTTGAACTTGTAGACACCTTTTCAATCCGGCACCAGTTTGGAGCTAATGAGTACCCCATAAGCACCATTTTTTCTAACAGTGTCTCTCCTGATATAACTGATTGGGATGTGCAGGTGTACCACTACACCATCGTTTTTCCCTACTCTTCAGCGAGTTCTTAACATACAAAGGTGTTTTTAACAGCATACTCTTCCCCTCTTTTTGGCTTCTACCAATCTCTTGCGCACCAGTGGACGGTATGCCCATTTTCCCATTTTTTTAAAAATAAATATCTCATTTTCTCTGTCATTGCATTACATTCGGGCGTTGTTTCTAAATGAGAACCGGCCTGATATATCGGGTTCATATTTCAGTAGACCGACAGCCCACTAGACCGACATTTACAAAAGGTTCCCTAAACTGATAGCCAACGAGAACCATAAAACAAAGAAATATGCCTTCATAAAAGGAAAAAGTCTTATCGGCCATCCGTCTAGTGAACCATGAAAAAACCTGTCAGAACTGAAAGCCCGGGAGACTTGGTGGGCTGTCGGTCTCTTGCAATTTTGGTCCATTGACATGTTTGAGCTGTAGGCTTTTGGCATCGGCTCCTACATTATTGGACCTCATACCACTCACCTTTCAAATCTCATGAAGCTGTGAAATAAATCTGAATTACGGAAGTGACTGAATGTAGGAAATGTTAAAGTGTACTCTTTGAAAATATTATAAATCAATGTATTATTTCGATTTTATATAAATCTTAATGCGCTATTAGAATTCTCCTTCCTCGCTCGCTCTCTCTCACTCTCTCTCTCTCTCTTCTCCTTCACTTTCTCCAAAATCCAAACACATGTAATTCTTATGTTTTTCAACTCCACGTTATTCACTATGAATGAAATTTTTCCCTTCTTTCATATATAGAATAGGTACATATATTAAAAAAAAAAAAAAAAGCTTATTTCTTTTGTTATAGTGATAACCTAACCGTTCTTACCTTATTTGTTTTAAACCTGTATCGTTTAGGGCTTCCATCATTTCTATGTAATATAACATTAACATCCATTTCTCTGCAAAGACTTTTAAATGGAAATAATAAAAAAGGGGGAATTCTGATTAATATTCTGATAATAGCTCAACAGTATATATGATATCTCAATTTGCTTTACAAGAAAATAAGCACACTTGAATACAATCACTTGTGTAGGAATTTCACAGCTTTAGGGGATTCGAAAGAAATTATCTAGTTAAATTTAAATATGAGATCCAAGAATGGAGGATCTGATTTTATATATCACGATACCTTGATCGTGTTAATGTTAAGCTCAAAGTATAAAAACTTATCTCCTCTCGCTCTTCTTGAATGAATGGAATTTTTTTTTTGTTTCATGGTATTAGGGCAAGTTATTATTTATTATAAGCATAACGCCAGGATGGAATGACAGATAACTTTGTGACGAAAATTGTTTGTTGTACAATCGGAGTAACCTCGCTAGTCATAAGGACCGCTGCACTTATTCATAAGGACCGCTATCCATAACGCGCGTGGCTTTGTATGAATATCGGTCCTTCTTTATGAATAGCGAGCAAACCATAGTTCAGACCCAATTGGAAACAACATTTATAGTTTTATTCATGACATTATCTTTCTAAAAATGTATGTTTCCAAAAGTTCTCACAACATTTTCAAAAAAAGGCTATTTTTTACCACTTGACAACGGAATAATAGCGGTTCTTCTAAATAACGCGCAAACAAACCATATACAAATTACCTTGCTATTCATAAGGACCGCTATTCATTGACACGTATTATGAATAGCAGTCCTTATGAATAGTGGTCCTTATGAAAAGCGAGGTACTTTGTCTATGTCTGTTTGACCCCTAAAATTATGTTTGGTTACAAATTCTTTCACCAGAATAGTGAAATCGGTTTTGGAGAAATTTGCAGATATTGCACAGGATATTTTCTCAGTTAGGCCCTAAACTATAGGCATGCAGTAGTTTAAAAAAATGTAAGAGAACATTAAGAACAAGTGAACTCATTTTCATTTTCCTTGATTTCATTAAAAAATGCATAATATTTCCGACTTCTTCTGTAGAGAACATTTCGTTATACACATGGCATAATATAAAGAGGAACCAATTTAAACAGCAATCATAGTACTTTTATGTTAATTTCTGTAACAGGCAAAATTCCTTTTTCAGTGACAAAGGCATTAAGAAGTGTGGTAAACATGGTCAAAGGAAAAGGCAATCTCTTTACCATATAGGTTGGAGCTGTTCATGCATCTTTGACATTCCAATGGTAACGCAAACGTTTGAACGAAAGTTCTCAAAAGAGGAACAGCAGTCAAAACCTGCTCATTACTATGACACAAACAAATATAAATTCACTTATTGCTGCGTTAGTCATTTTGATAATCAATGTCTTTATATCCAATGAATCTTTGGTTTTCAACCACTGATTTAATTGGTACCCGGAATCATAGGTTTGTCTACTACTTTGCGGTTTATTTTACTAACCCAAGATTTCTTTTCGCATTCCAACCCCCTTGAAACTAACTGAAAGGATTTTATATAAGTGTTCATTTAAAAAAAAAAAAAACACGCTTAAGCCCGTACTTTTTTCATCTATACCGCGGTCCTTAATCCCGCCTTAAAACTAAGTGAAAGGAAGTCATGGAAATAATCATAAATTAATAAAAAAAACACTAAGAACACATAAACTCAACAAAAAAGTAATTCCCCTTGACAAACTTTAATATAACTCGAGAAATATTTGATAAATTTTGTTCATTCGAAAATAAAAGAATGCAGAAATTTCTTATCCACATTATGTATGAACATTTTGTTTTCTTAATAAAATTGTGGTTTTTATTAATTGCAGTCGGTTGAAAAAAGATTGCATTTTGCGTTTCATAATGCAATGGAGGATTTACCTGGTATTCTCCTTCCAATTCAAAATCACATGCCATATGCGCCGGTATGTACATGAATGAAGAATGGAAAAGAGTATAAACACATGCACCCTTCATGGCATTGTGAAACACAAAGTGCAACAATTTTTCTAGTACCGACTGCAATTAAAACCACAATTTCATTATTACAACATAATCGTTTGTTACAAATAACCAATAAAAATGTTGGTTAGAAAATTCTGCATACTTTGTTTTGAGAATGATAAAAATTTGATCACATATTTCTCGAGTCATACTAAAAAGTGTCGGGGGAATATATTTAGGCCGCTACCTTGGTCATCTGGTGCCACACTCGTTACTTTCACAAGGGCGTCGCGTGTCATCATAGTCCTAATACGACCATGATTGAAAGACACCACGGTTATTCGATCACGTGCCAATCCAAAAAAAAGCCTGCATGAAAATAGATGAC
This sequence comes from Heliocidaris erythrogramma, assembly GCA_025617745.1. Classification (NCBI taxonomy): domain Eukaryota; kingdom Metazoa; phylum Echinodermata; class Echinoidea; order Camarodonta; family Echinometridae; genus Heliocidaris; species Heliocidaris erythrogramma. The sequence continues at coordinate 12,999,201 of CM046861.1, forward strand.
AAAAATGGGGAAGGAATGAAGACAAAGATCATAGAGAAAGGGGATGCCTTTGCAATGATACGACTTCCTCCCATCCTCCCTTGCACTTCATCCAAATATTCAGGAGCGTGGACCAGGGGCAGATCCAGGGGGGGGGGCACCCTTCCCCGGCAAAAAAAAGACACCAAGAAAAAACAAGAAACGCTGATGAACCTTTTTGTTGTTGTTTTTGTTGTTGTTGCTTGCTTGCTTGTCAGAGAATTTTTTAGAATATTGTGCACCCCCCCTCGCATGTTGCTCATGCCTCCTCAATAATTGAGTCCACGCTATGGACAATAATCGATATAGTAGACAGTCATTCTTGTTTTTGCTGTTATTGAATTAGTCCATAATGTATTACATAAATACAGCGGCAGATCCAGGATTTTCTAAGGGGCTGTTCACAATCAAGGGGACAATTTTAATTTTCCCCTCTGTATTCAAGGTATGCATATTGTGTTTTAAAAGGCAGGACGTGGTCCGATTGTGCCCCACTATAAGAACCTTTAATGTACACTGTTGGTCATAAAGGTTGAATATTTTTTTTCACCAAATTTTCACAGCGTAATTATTACAACATGATTTGAATATGGCATTTATGGTGCATGATAACCACTTTACTTTATTATTCTGCCTTTTACACACGTTTGACAGTGATATTTTACAAGTGTATGTCCTAAGCGATGGATGTCATGAGCATAGAACAACAATGACGACAATATACAGTAAATTAAAGGATCATGAGATACAGTATTTATTTTCAATCTCTCTCAGTTTTCCAGATGACTTCTTTTTTGTGATTTCATGGACAAATTTGCATCAAACTAGAGTCATTGTTCTTACTCAGTCACTAGTATCGGGTATGTCCACCCCTGGCACGAACCAGCGCATGCAGACGTCGTGGCATGCTGTCCACTAGCTTGTTGATGACGTCAACAGGCATAGCGTCCCATTCTTCCCTCAGAGCATCTGCCAACTCCTGCAGATTTTGAGGAATGACCTCTCTGTCGTTGATGGCTCGGCCTAGGGCATCCCATGCATGCTCTATGGGGTTCATATCCGGCTAACAAGCTGGCCATGGCAACTGTACGACGCCCTCTGCCTCCAGGAATTCCCTTACTGCAGCGGCCCTGTGCGGTCTAGCGTTGTCATCCTGCAGTCGGAAATTGTGCCCATACACTCGTCTTGCATATGGAAGACAGTGGAACTCCAAGATATCCCTGTAGGCGGCGGCGTTGACGTTTCCGCCCGGAACCACCAGTGGCGTTTTCCCTCCATAATGGATGCCGGCCCATATCATCACTGAGCCGCCTCCGCCTTGAGTCGTCTCGTGGATACATTCATCGCGAAGGTTTTCCCCGGCTAATCGACGAACTCGTTGTCTCCCATCCTTTCGGTCAAGGATGAACCGGCTCTCGTCCGTGAAGACCACATGTTGCCAATGTCCTGGATGAAGCCTTCTGTGCTCCCTAGCCCAAAGAAGACGAGCTACTCTGTGGCGAACAGACAGGCGTGGACATTTGGTCAACCGTCCTGCTCGGTAACCATGTTGGAGCAATCTGCGATTAACGGTTGACCGGGAAACGTTGATCCCATGATATCTCCTCCACAAGCGACGAAGACGGCTCGTGGGCAATTTCCGGTTTCTGCGGCTGAAATTCAACAGTTGGCGATCATCTCTTCTTGTGGTCAATCTGGGACGTCCTGGAGATTTCCGTAGCCGCACATTCCCCGCCTCACGTTGACGTTTCAGGATCTTAGAGACTGCACTCTGTGATATCCCTAGGACTTCTGCAATATCAGTCTGCTTGTAGCCCTCCTGTCGCAGTGCTACCACTCTCTCGCGTGTTGCTGTTGCCGTTGGACCAGGCATAGTCCAGGGAACGTCTCTACCGATTTTTATTTCAAACGGTACAAGGAACTCGAAAAAATGCAACCTTCTTATACACAGTGCTAAATCAGGGAAAGGGACAAAATATCATATGCATAGGCTTTTATAGTCTACAACAAAATAATTTATTACGTAATCCAAATTTCTCATGTTATAATGTCACCTGTGTAATGGGGAAACATTATGTAATCACTCAATTACCATTTTGTCTACGCGTAGCCTTTCAAATACCAACAAAACTGTCGATTTTTATTCAAAAATATTTTATTCCACCTTTATGACCAACAGTGTATGTTTTATTATTAATGTATAGATGATACTATATAGATTCCCCGCTGCGATTACTCACATTCTTAAGTACTAGGTGTAATAACAAAACAAAAACATTTGACCCTTTTGATCGTAAATATTAAACTCAAAAGTTATAACTCGTATCAGACTGAGGTTTTCACATTGTAAAGTTGAAGGATGTCAGATTTATTTCTAGTATAGTTTTATGAAATTTCCTTGAATAATATTCTTAAAACTATGCTCTGAATATTTAATTAGATTTTTTCTTTTGAAAATATCAAGGCCATAAAATCTGTGCGTATCAGTCATTAATTCAGAATCCAACAATACCATTGTGCATTACACCTGTCATTTCTGCCAACTCTTTTCTATCCAGTGTCATTAATAATTCATGACTCTGGGTTAAAACAGGCGCTCTGGGATTTCACTTGCAATGCACAATGGCAATTGTTGTGCTCTGAATTAAATACATTACACACAAATTTTTATCTTTGATTTTTTCCAAAATTGAAAATCTAATTAAATATTCAGAGCATTGTTTTAAGATTAGTAGTCCGAGAAATGTCATAAAACTCACTCCCAATAAATTTTACATCCTTCAACTTTACAATGTGAAAACCTCAGTCTGATACGAGTTATAACTTTTGAGTGATCAACAGTCAAAAGTATATAGACACAGGCGTAGCCAGGATTTTTCAATAGGGGGGGGGGGGCAGACGTGAAGGATCCAACCGCATAGCCAGGGGGTGGGTGCGGGGGAGGGGGAAGTTTACCCCTACGTTTTACAGCAAATTTGAAATAACGATAATGGCTCGTAACACTTTTTTTAGGCGGAAAGTTAGTTCGACGCCTTGGCTGTTTTCAGTTATTTGGACGCAATACTGCACTGTATGTAACAGGGGTGGGTGCAGGGAGGGGGAGTTTCCTCCTTCCCGTGCGAAGAGCGAAAGCTATGACATTTTAGCAAATTTGAGAGAAATATAACGGCTCGTAGCAAACATTTTTTATAGGCGGAAAGTTATAGCTCGATGCCCGGACTGCTTTTCAATTATTTGGACGCACATTTCACTGTATGTAATAGGGGTGGGTGAAGGGAGAATAGAGTTATTATCCCCTTCCCGCGGGAAGCGGAAAACTTTGGCGTTTTAGCAAATTTCGAGAGAAAGATAACGGCTTGTAGCGCCTTTTTAGGCCTTTTTCTCTCACTAACCCCGCTTTTTCTCTCTTGCTTTTTTTGTGGCTGAATAAGGAGGGGGGGGGGGGCATTTCATTGAGGATAATAAATCGCTTTTTAAGATATTGCCAATGAAAATTTCGTTGCATTTTTTTAGAGACACGCCGTATAGCTTACACATTACTTGCCTTGCGCGGTTGTCCATATGTAATGCAAACCAAGGCTTCTTATCTAAACGGCTTGGCAGTTTATGGCAGGAATTGGGAGCACCCAGACTGAAGCTCCTGATCCCAAACCCGTCATCTGATTCGTACTGAGTGTAGAAAATACACTGGTCAGCCAAATCCAGTGCGAAGATCAGTTCTATTGAGAAAGGAATACAACAACAAAAGCAACTATCATCTCAGGGGCGGATCCAAAGGGGGAAGGGGGGGGGGGGGGAGGTTAACGAGGGTCCGGACCCCCTTTTGGGTGGCTTGTCATAGGTTCTTGTGTTCTTTTTTTTTAGGTCTTGGACCCCTCCCCCTTTTTAACTGATGGCCTTTTTCTTTTTCTTTCTGTTTTTTCCCTTCCCAACAGAGACTTCCCCATCGAGAAAAAAAATCTGACTACCCCCTCCTTTTTTTTTTTTTTTTTTTTTTGGCTTTTTGGAATTTGTAGGGTATGCTCTCCCGCATGTAAATCTCCCGATTTTACGCCAATCGTGTAAAATAGAGTTAGTTTTTTTTAATTTTTTTGTTTGACAGGCGAGACAAAAAAAACATGATACGTCATGAACTGGAAAGAAGATCTTTAAAGGAGAATTAACCTCAAAAAATAAAGACGATAGTGTTCAAAGGTGTTATTTATTCCTACTTGTTAGACTATATGGTTTCGCGTCAAAATATACGAGATCGATACGAATCAAGATTTTCTGAGCAAAATTTATCATCTGCTAGCAATATGTATCGTCTGCTAGCAGCACATGGGGGCTGCCATTTTGTTTATGTGTACAAGAAGATTTTCTTAATCCAAATGCCCAAATGCCTTTTTCAAAATTAAAAACCCATTTGAGATTAAAAATATAGAATCGATATGTCAATTTATTTTTAACTGAAGATTTCCTTATATATTTCTGTTGAAAATCGATATATAGAAATCTATTTTATCGATACTGTGACGTATGGAACGGAGCAAATTAATTCAAATTTTATGGATGCTTCTTCCCTGAGCATCTATAGCGACAAACTATGCATTCACCTGCCTTCGGATAATGGACTTGAAAAGTCAGAATGCATGCTGCATAATTTATATTATGGGCTGCTCTGTTTGTTAAGCAAAACCAGACACTTTAAAAATATCATTATAAAGATTTAACTTTTATTAGCTCACCTGAGCCTAAGGCTCGAGTGAGCTATTGCGATGGAAATTTGTCCGTCGTCCGTCGTGCGTCGTGCGTCGTCCGTCGTGCGTCGTCCGTCGTCCGTTAACTTTTTACATTTTCATCTTCTTCTCCAAAACCCATGATCGGAATTCAACCAAACTTGGTAGGAATCATCCTTAGGGGTAGGGGACCCAAAGTTGCTAAAATGGTACATGTGGCCCCCAGGGGGCCCAGGGGGAGGGCCCCCAATTGTAAGAGCTATGTAAATTTCAAACATCCTCTTCTCCAGAACCAGGTATAGCTCAGACTTGGTATTGTGTATGGAGATACCTCTATAGATGAAGAATGAATGTTGTTCATGAAATTTCTCTGAGTGGCCCTATAGGGGCCCTGTGGGGGTAACATACTGGAGGGGGGGGGGGCGCTGCCAGGCAAAATGTACATTCTGATCTTCTTCTCCAAAACACATGATCGGAATTCAACCAAACTTGGTAGGAATCATCCTTAGGGGTAGGGGACCCAAAGTTGCTAAAATGGTACATGTGGCCCCCAGGGGGCCCAGGGGGAGGGCCCCCAATTGTAAAAGCTATGTAAATTTGAAACATCTCCTTCTCCAGAACCAGGTATAGCTCAGACTTGGTATTGTGTATGGAGATACCTCTATAGATGAAGAATGAATGTTGTTCATGAAATTTCTCTGAGTGGCCCTATATTGGCCCTGTGGGGGTAACATACTGGAGGGGGGGGGGGGGCGCTGCCAGGCAAAATGTACATTCTGATCTTCTCCAAAACACATGATCGGAATTCAACCAAACTTGGTAGGAATCATCCTTAGGGTTAGGGGAACCAAAGTTGCTAAAATGGTACATGTGGCCTCCAGGGGGGCCCAGGGGGAGAGCCCCCAAGTGTAAAAGCTCTGTAAATTTCAAACATCTTCTACTCCAGAACCAGGAATAGCTCAGACTTGGTATTGTGTATGGAGATACCTCTATAGATGAAGAATGAAAGTTGTTCATGAAATTTTTCTGGGTGGCTTTATAGGGGCCCCTGCACCAGATGTGAATTGATCTCATATACATGGAGCTAGGGGTGTGAGTGGTTCTACCTTTGACTGGTCCGTTTTCATTGGTGCTCATTAATTTTACAAGAATATGCAGATTATATTTCATGGGACCAATGGAATGAAGCATCGCGTAATGTTCTTTTTAGATACAATTTTTGTACCATTTGTTATATTCCCAAGAAGGGAATTTCGAAACAATTTGCTATTCATGAAAATCATATTGATATTCTAGCCAACAGCAAAGGCATGCATTGAGGTAATTAACGATGGTCTGAGGTGTCGTGGTCTAGTGGATACGTCACCGGACTGTGGATCACATGGTTCGCGGTTCGAATCCCGACGCGGTGCTAATGTCCTTTGGCAAGACCCCGGGCAAGACATTCATCTACATTTGCCACTCTCCACCCAGGTGAAGTAAATGGGCCGGTACCCGGTAGGAAGAAATTCCTTGAATGTCTTAGCGCCTATCACGGCGGCTCGGCTAAAGCCGGGGTAATAATGTGATACTTTGTTAAGCGCAGTAGAGTATATTTGTAAATGGACATTTTATTATTATTATAATTTACAATTTTGGAAAATGTTACATTATGCTGATGATATTATTACTCACTAGCTGGTGATTCCAGTATGGTTTCTGTGTTTCCCAAGAGATCAGATCTTCTAATGGAGCTGCTCCCCGAGAGGGTTGATGACTGCGACCAATAGATCCACCAGTTTACAGGATCAAATTCTACGTCATCCCATCTACCACCTCCCTGGTCATCCTCATCAAGTGTACCCGGTATCTCCGAATACGTGGTGTTAAGAGGAGTCTCATCGGCCGATCTATACGCGTAGTAAAGTGATCTCTTTCCTGAAGCATTGCTAAGAGAAGCTATCACTATATCCGAAGCTGGCCCTGAAATGACACTTCGGACAGATAATAAATCTTGCCCAAATCCATTATTGGCCTTTCCTTGACTTGTTTTGCGTTCAGCTGTTTTCAGTCATAAGATTATAGAAAGAAGATGAACTATAAACTTTAGGCCTATAATGATATAGTAGCAGCAGCAGCAGCAAAAGCGAGTGGCGGATCCAGGATTCTGTGAGGGAGGGGCACAATATTCTGAAAATTTTCTGAGAAGCAAAAAAAAAAAGAAAAAAGAAAAAGGTCATCAACATTTTTGGAGTCTTTTTTTTTGCCAAGTAGCAACTGTGATAGACGTAGAAGTAGTATAGTAGTAGCAGAAGAAGAGAAGGGGAAAAAGAAACAAAAGAAAAAGAAGAAGAAGATGGCAGCAACAGAAGTAGTAGTACCGTATAGCAGTAGTAGTATAGTGTCGTAATATAGTCGTAGTAGTAGTAGTAGTAGTAGTAGTAGTATAGAAGCAGCAGTAGCAGATACTGTAATAGGCATTCTTTAAGCGTAGGCTTATTCTGTCATGACTTGTGTACTATAGGTTCAAGGTCAGGTACTGATTTCAAGGTTTTGGGATAAAATCAATATGGCTTACCTGTGACAAGACATCGTATGTAGCAAGCAGATGAACCATCACTTACACAGCTTCCAAGGGTGTGGTCCTGCCATCGTATCGGATCTAACCCCACCATCACCCCATCCCGCATCACCATCCTCCTACATGAAGGCTGGAGACAGGGTTTTGATGATGAGGTCGTCAGAATGATGAAATACATCAATAAACCCAAACAATTCATCCAGAAAGTTTGTTTTCTCCTTCCCTTTCCCATTATAATTTATATTTACTGCTTTGAAGTTATTATTGTATTCATATATATTTCTATGTGTATCAAAATGAAGACTGTGTTTCAAACTGGAGGTAAATATTCATCAGTCCCATAACCTCCCAATTAGTCTTTACAGTTTTATAATACAGTACCAAAACGTAAATACGATGATTATTGGTTCCAGCGGCGTAGGAAAAAAATCGCCTGCATTTATCTGTAAGATTCCCTTTTCGAAGAGAAATTATATTTATATAAAAATTGATACTGAAAGAGGACGCAAAGAAGCACTATTGATAGAAAACAATTAAAATCCTAATTGTGTGATAAAAGAAGCTATTCGTTTTATCACCTAAATTACGACTAATCAGCTGCCCATGGCCATAGTGGCTGTCATCGTAAAGTCATAAACCTATTTTTTCCCCCAAACAGGTCAAAGCCTATACAAACATTTAGTAAGACCACGAGATATTTGTGAAGAAATAATTTAAAAAAATATTTTGTAATGATAATTGCCTATCAAAAAAGTCTTTACGGTCACTTTCTTTAATAGAAATATAGTTTAAAAGAATTAAAAGGAACGATTATCTCGCATGTATATTTCAAGTAAGGCCTATATTTTTCTTGTATTCAAATCCAATTCACAAAATGAAAACACCTATAAGCACACGTACACTCCTCACTATGAAAACGGTGACAAATTTAGAGAGCGGACAATTTATGCAGCTCCTCATTGTACCCTCCACAATAGCTTTAGTAGACAAAAGGACATCCCTTCACTGCTATTATGTGACACCTGTTCTACATATTTTTACAGGATAGCAATGAATGGATGTTCTTTTGTTAACCAGTGCAATTGTGAAGGGTACAATGAGGAGCAGCATAAATTGTCCGCTTCTTTGTTCGTCATGTTCATAGTGACTATACCAATATTAGGCTAATTCTTTTCTTTTTGTTTTTGTTTTTTAATTTGTTGCCGTATAGAGATAGATGTATAGTTTTGGTTGAAATTTGTCTCTCAGCTGCATGTCTAATGCATGTTCAGTTGCTCACCCCAATTCATTGTTTTTTGAGCGCTTTTCAAAAGATATTACGTCGCCAATAATTATACAGTGGCCTAATCCGGGGCAGGGGCATGCATACATGTGTCCGCACAGGGGGCGCAAAAAGCCAAAGAGACAGAGATATATAGACTTTCAGTCTGCATCTGTATTTTTACCAATTAGCATTCCTCGAATCCACCACAGCAGAATTTACCAATACTTTTTTAAAAATTACGTGTATAATTATATTTATCGTTTTTCCATTCCCCCTTTTGGCTAGGCTTCATGCTAGCCGATTTTACTCTGGTCTCTAGCGCCATCATTTGGTTGGTTAATTGGTGGATTGGTCATGTGACCTTCAGCGGCTTTTTCAAAGCACAACAACACTGTTAATTTGGAAAGAGAGTGCAGCGCAGCCAGCTACTGAGCTAGCGCTTGTGTGATCCCACTCGTACAATATGATGTCTGTTCGAAATTGAAAGAAGAGCATTTGGAGTTGAACTCATAAACAACATTGTCAGTAAGTAATTTCTTACTTTTCTAATGCTTATGAATAGATTATATCAGAGGAATAAAACATTTTTGGCATTCTCGTGAAATAAGCCACCCTGCATAATTAAGAATAAGACTTAGGCTAGGGGGCCTAACGTTAGGCCTAACAGTTATTAAGAATAAGAGGTGTTTTTTTTTGCGTGTTTTTTTTTTTTGGGGGGGGGGGGGGGGGGTGGGTGTGGGGTTAAAAATGAAATTTGAAATGAAAAATTAAATTATCTCAACAATAATTTCAAATTCAATAATGTCAAATGTCAATAACAATTAACATTAAAGTTTGAACCTTGCCATGGTAATATGATTTTTAAAATCTATTTAAGTAGGCTAAACACTATTATTAACTTAGTTTGTGGCAGCGTCCCGGGGCTAGTTAGGCCCTAGATCACTTAAGTTTACTTAAATAGATTTTAAAAATCATATTACCATGGCAAGGCTCAAACTTTAATGTTAATTGTTATTGACATTTGACATTATTGAATTTGAAATTATTGTTGAGTCCTGAGTGAAACCAGTACGATTCGGTGGGTCTCACAATTTACCAATGTTCAAATGACCATTGAAAATATAGCCATATAAGTTATTTTTTTAAATTAAAGTATCATATATACGATGCCACTTACCTAAACAGACCTTCCGCAAATCAGCTTTTCCTAAAAAATGTGTAGAATCGATGAATGTCACTTTTTACTCTCAATTTTCGAAACCAGTCCCATTCGCCATGTTGTTGAAGCAGAAGCGAAAATAGGCACATGCGCATGCGCCTATGAATATTTATTACAACGACGGCATAGTTTTCGTCACAGGAATAATGAATATTCATATATCCACTATGATCCGGCGATCTCTATTCGCTCGAGCTCCTGCCTGCCACTCGTCTTAATGAATATTCATAATGCTCCCTTCTTGTCTGACGCATGCGCATTGCAAGCAAAACACCGACCTACAGAAGTTTTTAGTACAGGCTTTTGGAGATAAATAGGCCTTTTTTGTATCATCCTCATTGAAAAGAAAGACGACAGTCAATCGTAAAGTATTGTAAGTACCTAAAGTAGCCTAAAATCAAATAATGTCATGTTTCATGGCTATCATTTTGACAAACGACCTTGTAATTAAGAGACATCCAAGCAATCAAAGGACTGCTGATCGCAGCCCGAACACGTATTCGGGCTGCCGCAGTAAGGGCCTAACACTAAAAGTAACAGTTAAGAAGCTTCATCTACCGTAAATTATATTAATCTCAGAATCTAACTAGGCCTAGATCTAAAGTCAAGACAAGTAGTAACTTAGATTAAGAATGATTATTGTCTATTGATAAGACGAAAGTTAGACTTGGTATTTATTAGTAACTTAGTCTTAGAAATAAAGTTAGAATAAAATAGAAATAGAATCTATTTCTTCTTCTGTTTTTCTTCTGTTTTATAATTACATGTAGGCCCTATATACATGTAGCCGTTACTCGTTACTCGTCTAAATCATGTAAATTTAAATGATGAACTCTTGAGAGTTGAGTCTGAAGATTCTTACAAATTACACTTACATACATACATACAAGATACATACAGGGACAGGGTAAAGGGGAAAGTCATGCACAATAAGTTTAGACTTAAACCCTGGCCTAGGCCTATTCATGTTTAAATAAAGCAGAAATTGAGTGAAGACTGAGATGGTGAGTGAAGCTAGGAGAGAACTAGACCGAAATTTTCTGTCTCTCGTTCGTTAGCCTCTTATTTGGATAGGGTCGGGCCTTCACTTAGAGACAGAAACGCTCCATACACTCGCCTGTGCAAACTCACTGATCGCCGAGGAACAGTAGGCATGTGGTTGTTAAAATGTGAATATTACGATTTTTAAAAATATTTGTGTAAATTAAATAGATTAGGCCTAGGCTCTATACTTAAACGAACATGTTCAACTTACCAATTTGACTGTTTTATTCCTTTCAGTGCTCCTTTTTCAGGTAATTCAGGGTCCAGGGTTTTCTCCGTTTGAAAATCTTCCAGCCGTATTCAAACTGTTATAGTGTGTAAGTCAATGTGTATTCGGTTTGCACAGCAGAGTGATATGACGGTTTCTGTCTCTAAGTGAAGAGCTAACGAACGAGAGACAGAATTTTCGGTCTAGGAGAGAACTAAGTTGGAAATTTTATGGCTAACAAAGTTACCTGGCTATATATAGAGAGCAGAAACTGGCTTACTTCAGAACTCGGCACTAGTCTTGGGCGAAGTCGGCCCTGCCTAAAATGGGAGGCCGAGTTAGCCCGGAGACGGAGAGGTCGAATCGATCATGAAATACGTCATGTACAATGTACTAATCCGTAAGGTTTCCTTTTGATTGCTAAATACTAGCTAAGAATACATGTACAATTTTTTAACCATTCTTTCATGTCTTTTGATAGAATTGTATGAAATACTTACTTTAAAGAGAATCTTGCAATTTTCTTGAGTTAATATCATATTAAAGTGACATTATGCAGTTTAATCACAATTTTCAGCTCGCTGTGATTGCATTCACTGCCTCAGTGATTGTGTTTGGTACTTGGACTCGTGCCTGGAGACAAGGAATTATTCAATATTTCAATTACTGCAGAGTTCCATAGATATTAATCATATCTGAAACACAGGCCTACTGAAACTAACAACTCATTGATTATATTAATATTAGTTCCATAAATTCTTGATGGATAACATTTTTTTATCGACTGAGGTTTTGCAAAATGTTTGTCTGACTCGTCGCTCTGAATACTGTACCAAACACAGTGCATGCTACACACGGCGATTGTGAGCTGTGTCGTGTGATTAAACTCTAAATTGTCACTTTTATATCATGGTAGTTCAAGAAAATTACAAGATTATCTCCGAAGTGAGTAATAAATGTATACTTGGCTAGTAATCACAACAAAACTTTACACGTTGATATTTCATGATCAATTTAAAGGGATACGCCACCAGGTGACCGTGGGGAAAGTCAGGATTCTGTAAGCCCCATTCACTCGTACACAAAGTCTGTACGTTAAACGCATCTGTCGGACTACTGGGATTATAATTTCGGACTGCACGAAGCCGACTGAATCTCGCACGAGATCTCAAGCTCAGGCTGAGCGTGCATGTTGCGAAGCGACTAGTCTGTCCAAAGGCAACGGCATGATCAGCTAACGATCACAGTGCCCTCTTGCGGCATAAAAACGTCCACAATCTGCGATTGAGTATCCCTTTAAACCCTCTGGGCACACAGCCTCACTTTTCCCGTAGTACCGAGTTCGCCCTAGTGCCTCTGTGCTCATGCATAACTCTGCAAAAACAAAAAAAATGCAACAAATTTTGTCTTCATTACCATGATTATAGCCAAAAATATTCAAGTAGAAAACAAGTCAAAACATTGAAAAATGGTCTTATTCAATGTTATTTCACTTTCAGTAATTTTATTCACAGACCTTGAAATTCTGTCTTTCTCTTTCATATCTGATATCCCAAAGTGCGTGATGTAAAATGAGTGAGTGAGATATGGGCCAGTCAGTCGGCAGGCTGTATGCTAACAAGCAAACAAGCAGGATTCATCCAGATTCTCTCGTAGCCAAATCTTCCATTTCTGCAAAATCTCAGGAATCATGAGATTTTCTCTCTGGATGAAATTAACCGCTTTATGATCAAGTTGAAAAGAGGAAATGTCACACTTTTACACTTGTTCATTCTTTTTAATAATAGATTTAGAAATATAAGGAAATTTATTGAGAAAAAGTTGCTTCTGAACTAGACCAAAAGCTTCAGTCTCGCTGTATCATCGGTTGTTCCACTGAGACTACATCTGGCTCCAACTAGCCTTTGTAGAGACTGAATGCTCTCATATACCGTAGGAGGGGGGCCTTGAGAAAAGCGTAATAGTACAGTCGGTGTATTGCTGATCGCTTTGCGTTCGACGTTACAAGGCTCGAACAGTCTTTCGAACTGTCTGTAGTGACTGCAATTATCCTATATCTTTTAATTCAATTGATAAATAATTTAATCAAGAGTTAATTTGAGTACTAATGATGCTTTTCCATTGTGCTGTTCTGTTTCTCTTCCAGCAAATTTGATAAATAATTTTATAATTTTATCAAGAGTTAATTTGAGTACTAATGATGCTTTTCCATTGTGCTGTTCTGTTTCTCTTCAAGCAAATTTAAGGAATAACAGGAATAAGGAATAACAAGCTGAGAAAGACTAGTAAAAGGAACAGGAAAGTTTTAAAAACCCCAGAAATTCTAGAAGAATGTATCCGAGGACACCATTCTCCTCCCAGAGGTTGATGGAACCTCATAGGGACAAGGAAAATGTGAAATCTGCTGGCTTAACAGCTATGGTGAGTAGTAATGTATATCCACATGTTGTATGTCCATACAATTTGGTTATCTGGGCAGATCATAAAGAGACAATAAGTCAAATAAGTTTGCATGTATTTTTTCATGAATCTTTGAATAATGTAAGACAATATCATAAATTGCACATTTTAATAATAGATTAAGATGTTAATTAATGCATATTTTTCTAATATCAAAAGGCAAACTTAACAACTTTATTTTTGTTGAGTGTCCGGACATACAAACACATTCCTGTTAAACATGATTCAGATTTAACACAACATTCAGCAACCTTGCATTTCCAGTAAGAAATAATTAAATACTGATGCAAAAAATATTAAGCAAATGAGCAATATTGAGAAAATGTTTGATTTGAGTTATTTCATTTCCAGCTTCAAACTCTAATCTTTCATGTTAAATATCCTGCTATTAGGCTACCGTAATGCTGGTATGTATATTAATTAGTGTCCAAACATAGCTACATGTTCATTCTGCACAAATCTGCAGTGTGCACATTGCTTTTGCAATATCAAAATGCTTTTGCAATATCAAAATGACACAGTTGAGATCCCCATACTTGCAACAATGATACTACTGAAGTATCCATGCTAGCAAAATTCATATGGCAGTAAATTTCTAAAATATTTGTTTATTGTTAATTTGTAAACAAATCTTTCGGCATATTACTCCCAGTGTTAAAGATCGTATGCTCGATCTGTAATGAAAAACACAAGTCAGAAAAAATTGGAACCAGCGGGATTCGAACCTGTCATCTACTGCTTGCCGGGCAGCGACTTAACCACGGCGGACCGTTTGAATATTAATGAGTCAGAAAGAAGAGGATCTTGGGTATTTGATTCTAGTTCGTCGTGACTTGGCCGTGAACCAGAATAGCCTGGTGGTTAAGTCGCTGCCCGGCAAGCAGTAGATGACAGGTTCGAATCCCGCTGGTTCCAATTTTTTCTGACTTGTGTTTTTCATTACAGATCGAGCATACGATCTTTAACACTGGGAGTAATATGCCGAAAGATTTGTTTACAAATTAAAAATTCCTCCCCAGTCAAGCTTCTTCGCTTGTTTATTGTTGTTTACATGTATTAATAGATGATTTTCTTGTTTGATTTCCTAGGGACCTGGGAGAACCAGAACCCCGATGAAGGCGTTGGACTCCCCTGCTCTCCTCACCCCATCCCGGCAGCCCCTAGCTCCAGTGAATGGGACGGGATCAGGATTGAGAGGCCAGCAGCTCAGACAGCTCAGTCTCAAGCCGTCCTTGCCCCGTATAGAGGCTCTACGCAATGAGGGTGGGGCGGGGAAGCTGGACAGGGGGTGTACCCCTAGAGGAGGGAAAACACTGAAGAGAAACAAAAGGCAGAAGTAAGTGGATATCTTTTTTTTGGGGGGGGGTATTGGAATCACTTTGAATTTTCAAATACTTAAACTCTTGTTAATCTTGGTATGTACATTCTGTTGGTGTGGGTTTTTTTGTATTGTGTATTATTCTAAAATTATGCTTTTAGATTTCTATCAGATGAAGAAGAATTAATATATATGGAGTCTGGAAATGCAATAAAAGGAAAAGTGTAGCAATTGTCATTATTCATCCATAAAAAATTTGTAATACTATAACTTTTTTGAGCTGGTAAACAGTATGATAATTTGAAGCTTGCAATAAAAGTTCTTGCACCATTGTTTGTTTCACACAGGTCTAAGAGCTGTGCCTCAACCCCCAGTCTTCCCAGCATGACCAAGCCAAAGCCAAAAGATAGTGTAGTCGACTCCATCACATCACATCTCTTTGACCGACTGGTGCAGGCTGAACTTGGTCTAGCAGGTGGTAACACCACAGTACATCAGGTCAGTGATTGAATAGGGGCTCCAGTGCCCTGTTTCATAAAACTTGTCATCAATGACAAGTTGCAATAACTGTTATAAGCTACTGAAATCCTTGCATCTGATTGGCTGAGAGCAAATTTGTCTGTAAAATTCACCGACAGGTCACTTGATGAAACGCCCCCCCCCCCCCCCCCCCCAGACCTTCCCTTTCAGAATGGTCCATCCTGATATGCTTGAATGCTTGAACACTACATATATTCGCAGCTTAGCTATAACTGGGTAATGATATACATGTAAGAACCCCAAGAATATCAAGGTGTAGTGGACATAAGCCCACTCTGATTATTTTTATTCTCCAATTGATGATCCACACTTCCATACTTGGGACTTTTCTATAGTTAATATTATAGTATGGCCCGTTTGGGAGGCAATTAATGGACTAACTCAATCCCATCTAGAGCCACAGTTGAATCACCCTACACCCCTTGATGAGTCTTATAGGTTATTATAGTTGTTGGGTTGATAATGTACACTGAAAAGTAGTGTATCAGCTCTTATAGTCTCTTCACCAAGGTTAACCCCTTGTGTTAATACAGTAAGCAAATGGATGATTTGGCCGCTTCGTATAGAGAGTTTTATTATCAGCTGGATCAGGCGCTACTCTACTAGCAGTGACAAATGATAATTGGGTATAAAAGTAAGTACCCTAAAATTGTTACATTGATGCAGGCTGGAAACAATTTTTTTTCTAGGTATTTTTCGACATTTGGGCAATTCCATGGTAACGGAAGGACATTCAGATACAGTTTGTGTTTAATTGTCCTTCCGTTAGCGAGGAATTGCCCATTTGTCTTGTACCTTCAAACTATAAAAACTATGAAAATTTATACCAAAAGGCCCGCTCTCTTTATTTGTTACAGCCAAAGATGTTCAGAAGAAATTACACTACTCCACAACTAAATCCTTTGACATCTGACAGCATGCAAGATGTTCATAACGGGGAGGATGTCGATGAGACTTCCTTTGATGTATCTGTGTCCGCGTTTGTGGAAGGAATCATCAGTAATGCAGTGCAGACCCTTCAGCAAAAGGTACGAGGTCAAAGTTCATAGAAGGGAAAACAGCAAGTTCCTGAAGATAGCAGCTTACAAGAAGAATATGTGGTATTGTAACTGTCATAATTAATGTTCTTTCAAATGATCTGCCGTTCAAGCAGAGTTTTCATAGCAGCTGATGATCCATGTGGATGGGTGATATTAAGAATCAGAAGAATTAGGTACCAATTAGGTACCGATTAGGTACCGATTAGTTATAAACTGAGCACATATGGATTAGTACACATACACTGGAATACCATATGTGCTGGAACATTATTTGACTGGTATCAGTCATCCCCTCAGACATTAGAAGTATAGGACCTCACAAAAGTGAGAGCACCGTCCCTTCCTAAATATATTTCAGTGCAACTTTGTAAACAGCTTCACTTGAAATGAAAGATTCAAGTTTTGAATAGAGTAGATCTTCTGTATTATAAAGCGGGGTATTCGTGAGAGTGTATCTATTGGCCTGTTTGGCCAATATGTCAGGTAAAATTCTATGGAAAGTTTCAATGAAATATTGATCTTTTGTAATGAATGTGCTCATTTTTGTGAGATGCTGTAACTGCACTTCCTTCTTTTCTTAATTTTTACACCCTGTGTGCAGGCAATAATAGCATCCCGCGATAATGATGCCAAGATGACCTCTGACACCCACAGCCACACTCTGAAATCACTTACAAGAGAAGAGCCGACAGATGAAGACATAGAGACCTATGTTGATGCTGTTCTCTCTGTTCAGCTGCAGATTGTTAGGATGGAATATGAGGAGAAACTGAACTCTTGCCTGGATGATGAGCATTCGCTAGAATGTCCTCAGTCTCGTGATGTTTCAGAGAACAGTCTCCGGGACAGTTCATCATCAAGGTCATTCAATGTTGATAGAAATGAACGCTCGCTCAATGAAAGTATTGATGATAGCTTGGTAGGAAGCCTTTCTTTTGAGAGCATAACCCCGTCTAGAATGAATGCCCTTGATGCTAGTCCATGTACAAGTCTTCTCCTGGATGCCTTTGCTTCCTTGAGCATGGAAGGAACTCCATTTGGCTCATCACCAGGCTACATGCTGCTGCCACCAAGGAGAGAGGTGGCCACTCGCGAGGCAGGAGCTTGGATGCGCCATGCCTCTTGTCACAGCCAAGATAGCTATGAAGATGAGTTCCTCAGGTTTGTTCACAATCAGTATGGCACCAGGAATATGGAAACAACTGCATCACCAGTCAAGATCATGCAAGATACAGCAGTGTGCACGACCCCTCAGGTGGATGATGTCTCAATAAACACATATTCTAACCTAATGGAAGACAACCAGACTTGCATGACACCTGTGAGGCTCATTGAAGCATCAACCAATGTGACACCGATGAAGTTTGCTAATACAGAGACCTGTATGACTCCTGCTAAGGTCTCAGATATGTCCACAGAAACCAGAGCTATCTCTATGCAGGACAGTGGCACTGAAACTGAAGTAGTCCAGCTACAGGATGCCATGATTGGCTCACCTTTGAAGGTAGCTTCTGTAGGTGTATCCATGACCCCCATCAAACCAAGTAATGCCCAAACTAATACCTCACCAACCAAAGTCACAGACTCGTCCACAGACATGGGCATTGAGATGACGAACAGCGGGTCTGATGCCCGCCAACTGGAGGTCTGTGATGCAATGGTGGGCACCCCTGTGAAGCAGCGTACTGCTGGAGTTGCCACATCCCCAGTCATTGTCCAAGACACCTCTTCCTGCATGACACCAATCAAGATGCAAAGTACAGCAATGGGGACTTCCCCAACGAAGGTTCAAGATTCCGGAACCGAGATGCCTCAAGTAGACCTTATGGATACAGGAGTTGGAATGTCACCACTTCCCACAAGGACTGAGACAGCTGTTGGAACCTCGGCAAAAGCCACCACGGACAGAGAAGTGGGTAGTACCCCAATCAGGATGACAGACATGAACTGTGGAACAACCCCACATCAGTACGCTGATAGTAACACTGCAATGACACCCATCTTGGTTAATAGCACTCAGACACTCACCTCACCTCCAATTGTGCCAAGTCTTCGGTAAGTGATCAAACTAAATCACAAGCATTATTAATTTAACACTTATTTTACAAGTGAAGTTTTGTAGTCCTCTCTTCAATTATGGGTACAGCTCTCTCTTGGTTTGAATAATCGTTGATGCTGGAGTTTCAGAAACCATGCAGTGTTGGCACTGGGTAGTGAAGATTTTCCTTTTGCTATACCGGTAATCTATACCTTAGTTGTTGTTTTTTTCAATGGAGATATGGAATTTATGAACGTTACTTGTAATATCAATGTATTCAAGTACATTACAAAGTTCCGAGTGGTTCAGTAGGGTAAGACCTTTCTCCTTATAATTGTTAGGTAATACATTGTAATTGGTGAAGAAAAATTGAATAGTTGTAAAATTGGTTTAAAAATGATATAAAGTCAATTTTAGTTTCAGCTTGCGAAAAATATAGCCTCCCTTCATCTTTGCAAATTTTATTATCATAGAATCGAGATGGCATGTATATTAATGATAATGTGTAGATTCAGTGGCTTGCGTAAATTGATTTCATATGCAGTGACCATCTGTCTCCATGTGAAACAGACGCATTGTTTGCTTTGATCATACATGTAGCTAGTAGATTCAAGATAATTGTTACATGGGCACCTATGCATGCTCAAAGGTCCATTTATGACGCTCCAATTAATTCCCTCCAGTGGGTCTTTGGAGGTCCATAGATTTGACTTTTAAAAAAGCATGCATGTTACAACTCTCTCTAATCAATATGCTATGGCTTTGATTGTGAAGGTTCAGTACGAGCCCCAATTCTCTGGAACCCTCCAAGCTGGTGAGCCATGTCCAGACGGCAGCCATCAGCAACCAGCTCCTGAGGACAGAGATACAGATGCTGCGTTCCCAGAAGGCTGAAGCAGATGAGAGGCTGACGGTTGCTAGGAGACAGATTCAGGAGAAAGAAGAGCAGGTGGTGATGAACGAGGATGCGATGGTCCAGATGAAGAGAATGGCAAGAGTAAGTCACTGACCATCTGAAATAGGATAAAACCAGTGGAGTGTATTTGGCAAGATAGTAGTCTACATTTGGCACTCAATACCCAGGAGAGACATGGGGACCTAGTAGGATTACAAAAGCTTTTATGAAATGAATTGCCATATGCCCTCATATGGATCATATGGTAGGAATACACCACCTGGGGAGTGGAGATGGTGCACAAATTGTGTGCATGAATGAATCCGATGACTAGGGTAATAGTTATATCTGTAAAGTGCTTAGAGACATTATTTCTTATAAATCCAGATGTACTATTATAGGGGCTTCCATAACAATTATTTATAATCTAAGATTTTTATATCATGAGGTGAATTAAAACCTGAAAAGTTTCCAAAATCAAAGCTATGTATTTACAGCTAATTTGCAGATAAACTTGATTGCCATATAATAGTTTACATAACTTTCAAAACTATGGTAGATTATTTCAGATTAAGTATCACGATAGACCATTTATATGTAGATACAACCACACAATCACATTTTCATTAATTAAAGGGCAATCCAACCTTGGTAATAAGATGATTTCTGTGAAAGCAGAAGAATAGGAATAAGAAAGTTATCAATGTTTGAAAAATGAGATCACTACATCTATGCGAATCATAAATTGGCAATTAGGTGAGTCAATTGTGACATACTGGCGGACAACTCTCCTGTTAGTCGTACACAAAAATATCATTAATTTGTGGCTTTTTCCGAAGTGCCTTTACCCTCGGGCAGTACTCAAACTATATTGTGGATAGCATATTGTTATAGGTCCTCATGAAAGAAAAAATCCTGAGTAATACATTTTGACAACAATGACATTTTAGTCATTTTTTGTGTTGAAGGAAATGTGGGAATTGTCTGCCACAATATCACAGTGACACTACCACTTCAGCCAATTTGAAATTCACATATATATGGGATTACAACTTTTCAAAAATTCATAACTTTCTTATTGCTTTTCTGATCTCGTTCAAACTTTCACCAATGTTTCCTCTTTCTTTCAGAGCAACTTGTCATTAAGGTTGGATTTCCGTTTAATGACCAGACAGAAACTGTTTATTCCATTACCTTTAGATGGATCTGAAATATCTAATTTGAACCTCCACCCCTCCTTTGTTACCAATAATCTGTTCAGCCATGTAACAAGCCTGTTTGTATTTTCACCCTCCCAGGGATCAGCTGATAAGGAGATAGAAGACTTGATGGGTCAGGTGGGAGAGCAGATGATGCAGATAGGCCAGCTGGAGGAAGCTCTAAGAGAGGTAGGTCTTTTGTTGATATTTGCCAATTAGCTCTGTCACACTTCATGTAGCATCTGCAGTTAACCAATAATTTTTTTATGACACCTTGAAAGCACCTGAATAATAACTTAAAGGGAAATGAGGCCCTGGGCAGGGATCAGTTTTGGTGTGGGGGGGGGGGGGGGGGGGCGGGGATGGAGAGAAGCAGTTTGAGGGGGTCGTGTCAGGGTTGGTTGTGGAGTGGGTGAGTTTTTTTTTTTTTAATGTTTTTCCCCAGGGTCTCATTCTCCTTTAATATATTGCCACATGTTATAGCTATTTTATTTACTGTAATTGATTACTTTTATTTATATTTACTATGTGATCATTTTGATTTGTACACAAGACAAATATCGGTCTTCGGACCGTTTGTCCTTGTTTTTGATAGTTTTTAGCTCAGTAAAATCCGATATATATAATTACTATGTATGCTTTCATTCTCTTTTAAGAAAACCCAAATGCTATCCAGCCTGAAGGATGATAATCAGAAGATGAAGAAGGATTATAAACAGCAGATAGCTGACCTGCAAGATGACCTCTGTAGGGCATACAGGCAACATCAACAACAGGTATGCTAGTTTACAATTATTTTGTTTATTTTAATTTTTGTCTTAGACGTTCATTGTAGAGTGATGTACTGTGTCTCTACCCGACTCTTTCTCTCACATTATTGTATCTTTCTCTCCTGTTACATACTGCCATGCTCTCCTATACCTCCCCCTCTCTCTCTCTCTTTCCTTTCCTTCTTTCTTTCCCTTTTCTCAATTTACTATCATACTCTTTATTTTGTATTATATTCCACATACATGTACTAAGAATCTTGCTGTTAGATTGGTCAAAAGGTAATCATGTGATAAAAAGTAGTTTTCCCCATATCAATCGACCCAAGAAGAAAAGTTCGTGACCTTGACGGAATAGTACTTATGTGTTTCGCTGATCTCTTCAGTCCATTACAGAGTCACAATGCGTCATCAATATTTTGGGTATGCGCGAAATGAAAGTGCGTGACCTCTACGAATAGTCAATTGAAAAGTGCGTGACCTCTACGAATAGTCAAAATGAAAAGTGCGTGACCTTTACGAATAGCTCCATAGGCGTACTAAAATAAGCGCGCATCACCTTCACCAACCGTTGCGTTTCAAAGTGAAATGGAACCGATCAGCAATTCAATTTTGGGAGGGCCATGGTGCTGATGGTGTGTGGGATCAATCAGGTTAATAAGAACTCGATTTGAGTATCGAGTAAGATTTGTTATTGGACTAATGGATTAGGATTATTTTGTACTTATTTAACCAGATATCAGAATTAGAAGCTGAATACAAGAGAGAGGACTATGAGAGACATTACACTAGGAGCCAGAAGAGAGTGAGTGAGCTAGAGACACAGCTTGATGCATTCATACACCTCCAGGATACTGTGGATAGAGCTATTCAAGTACAGGTATGTTACATAGGCACAGCATGCTGTAAGAAGAATCACCCAATGGGGGAGTAGAACAGCTACAGTACCAAGGCTTCAAAAAGCTTTTACCTACATATGGTTGACCTATATTGTACAGAACTTTTAGGCAAGGAGCCTGTCCCGAAATCGTCATCCCATTTTTATAACCCATAAGACTTGACCCCTCTAAGTTACTATGACCATTGAAGTTATTAAGAAAAAAAAGTTATCATCCATTAAAACTTACATTGGCACAGCATGCATGACCCCTTTCATGTCACTAGGTTTACCAACAGTTATGGGAAATTAACTTTCAAGAGGCAAATTTTTGAATTGTCAGTCTTTGTTTGATTGTTGGATAATCTCCCATGTTCTAAATCAAAGAAAAATCTGTTCTTATCCCAAACATCAAGATCATCAATGCATTTTTGTGTGTGGGATTTGCAGCCCTCCGCACAGAAGGAGTTAAGTCCTTTAACCCTTTCAGGACAAGAATTATTTAAGGGCTAAATTGATCACATTTCGTTCTTCAAATTGGCAACACTAATATTTTTCTTTTAGTGCTACATGGTTCTAATAAGGTGTAATGTCTTTGAAAACAATATACAGGGCTACAAATTTTGCCGACAAGTTGAAAATTGCCAATTCTGATAAAAAACAATGATTTTGAACCTCTCCATGTGTCACCAATTTAAGGATTGTAAAGTTTATTCTTGTTTTTAAAGTTCCTGCCATCAATCGCAGTATGGTCTTGCAACAAAAAGGGACATAGTATATGCAGACATTTTTGCTCTTTCCACTCATGCATGTGGTATATTTTTTAGAGCTCTGAATCAAAAGTTATTGAGCCAAACCACAAAATGTGGTCAATTGTCTTGAAAGGGTTGAAAGGACTTGAATTAATCACCTGTTTGCTTTCCAGATACTTTCCATTGTATATTCTTGTAGCATCCCAGGTGAAAATCACATAATTCAATTCAAATTGTCTTGCTTTAATGTGAACAAAAAGGTCAATCTGATTGCTTTACCTGTAATTTAAATTAGCAAAATACATTGTGGAATGTTTTGTATTACTTGCATCCTGTGAAACATATTTTTTCATATATTTATGATTTTAGAATCAATTTGAAGTTGCACAGAGTACCTTCAGAGATGTGGAATCCCTCTTCAAGATCACAATACAGCAGCATGAACGAGTAACTGCACAGGTAAGAAATAGACCTTGCATAAGGGCACGAGCACCACCCAAGATTTATAAGGTACATGTAGTGATAGAAAAGTCGGGAGGAGAAACCAATCTTCCACCATGCGCCTTCATGCAAGTATGACTAGAAATATGATAATATATCTTGGTTCAACACCCTCAAACCTAAGTCACTCTTGATTATAAGTTTATTCGGCCCACTATCCAATTTTCAAGTGAAAATCTAGAGATAGATTGTTGTACATTATATTTCACTAGACCTGGGATTTAATTCCTACTATAACCTCAATCCTCTATCCTGATATTGCTTTTAGCACATAGCTATATGATTCATTACAGTATTTTCTGATAGGATATTCTGTCTTGCTTCAAGCAGTCATGTAGTAAAATCTGTCGTAGTGGTCTCCACGCTATAACGGCCACCTGTCTATAGTCGTCACCTGTATGTATATTGTTTCACTCGAGAAAGAAATATGTGTCGTAGGGAAAATTGTCTAACATGGCTACCTGTACCTGTCTTCAGTGGCCACATCCTCTGTTTCCCTTGCTTGCTTGCTATGTATCTTGTCTGTTCCAGAAAGTGGTAATCATAGCTCTCCATCTACCTCTATCTCTGGTTATCTGTAACATGCTGGCACTACAATAACCAGTCAGGCTATTGAATGCGTTCATCCCTTAGATGGCCTTAATACACAAGTTTATCTTTATTCAGATGCTACTTTTAAATGATTTTCCATGGATGAAAAAAGTGATGAATATTCCTCTTGTCCCTTCACGTAGATGAAGACATTGGAAGAGGGTAAGGCAAGTATGGAGGAAGACAAGACTTCTTGGAGGCAGCAGATGGAGGATGGAGAGAGGAGGATGCTAGAGAATGATGAGAAGATGCAGGAGATGATGATGATGAAGGAGGAGGCAGAGGAGAGGAGATGTGTGATGGAGAAGGACTTGGCCGAGACGACCACTGAAATGACAGATCTGCAAGGGAGACTGGAAGCTAGAGAAGCTGGTGAGAATTAAGGATATTCCTTGGATAGATATTTACTTATCCTCGGTAATACTTGAGAGAACTAGCATTGAAACATTCCAGGAGGAAAGGTTTGGGAATACAAAAACAGGTTGAAAGTAAAGTTGTTGTAGTCTCAGTACTTCGCTTGACTGTGGATCAAATGGTTTGCAGTTCAAGGCCCAGTCATTGCACCAATGTCCTTTGGCAAGGCATTAATCTATATTTGCCACTTTCTACCCAGGTGTGATTTGTGAAAGTTTCAAGCTGCAGTAGAAATTTATCATGCCGGTCATAACAAATTTGTGCAATTCACAAAACTTTCTTGATGCAAAATGGCTGTAATTAGGAATTTGCAACTTTACTTATCGCAAATGTTCTTGCGCGAACATTTCTTGTTTTACAGTAGATCCACGGTCATTTGAGTTTAAACTTTGGCCAGTTGCATAAATATCTGAAAGTAACATCTCTTTCTTTTTTCCAGATATTTCTGATAAAGTAAAAGAGCTGAAAGAGCTGTCAAGCAAGTGCACTCAGCTTGAGGAGAGGGAGGTAGCTCACTTCTTGGAGCAACAGAACCAGGAGGCAGCTGTCTTGGTGCAGGTAGAGCAGCAGAAGGCGATACAGGCTGAGCTCGATCAGACCAAGATAAACCTGCAAAAAACTATTGATCAACTGCATAAGCAATGTCAGAGGTAGGTTGAAGTGCTCATAATTCTATGTGAAAAGTGACTATGCATTGTATCTTAATTGCAGAAAAAAAAAGTGAACACATTTTAAGATCAACCTGTAATTCTTTGGTACATTTTTCTGTTTTGCATCAAAGTTGCATTGATTCTGAAGAAAAACGATGAAACAGCATGCCTGATTTTCAGTGTACCTATTTTTCGCCAGTTGTGAGTCTCAGCTCTAAAGACAGGTATTCAGTACGAGTTTAAACTTTAGCTTTGAGAAGCTTATCCTGGATTCATGTAGCACAACCTACCAATTTTGGAACACTCTTTATTGTAAAAAACGAATAGACCTCTTCCAAATCTAACAAGATTCCAGAGAATGGAGTTCGCTTTCCATAATCTGTTTCGAGCTGTAGCAAGCAAGGGTCTTCCGTATTGTAACTCTCATAGTCTCTTAGAAAATGCCCCTCCCTCACGTTGATTTGGACCTTTTCTCTATTTTGCTCGGCAGTATTTCCACTGAGAAGCTCTCGCTTGGGGTTGATCTGAATTCCACCAAGGCCAAGCTCTACTCGGTGGAGGCCGAGCTGGAGGACACCAAGAAGACCAGTGAGGACCAGAGGACCAGGATCTCTGAGCTGCAGTGTGAACTTGAAACCTGCAGGAATGCAGAAACAGGCCTGAAGCTTGCCATGTCAAAACTGAAGGTATTTTGTTGTTAACTCTTCTAAAAGTTTTGTTCTAAATGTTGGAAAAGTGGAATGAGGAGAATAAGAAGTAGTGTTACAGTATAATCAACTCTTGTAATTATCCAATATTAATAAACATACAGACAAGTGATATTATTTAGTGGTTAGTATTTTTATGCCTTTGCCACTGTGGTGCAGGAGGCATTACATTTCTGTTTGTTTGTCCATTCATCTGCCCACATTTTTGTACCTGCAATTAGTTGAGAATCAAGATGATTTTGACTAAGCTTGGCCTTGGTGAAATCAGATCCACCCCAAGGGAAAGTAAGGATTAACTGGTTACAGGCATGAAAATTTTCCGCGTATTTCACACATTTTCTTTAAAAAATATGGATTTCTGCACATACGTCAGGGTGTATACACAGTATACATGGGCATGCAATGAAGACTGAATCGGAGGCGATCCCTTAGCTTACTACATGCATTGTTGATCGCAGCAACATGTGTCCATGTTTATACTGTACGTACATGCGAAGGGATCGCATAAAAACCCGCCGAGGATTTGTGTCTAAACATAAAATACCTCCCGTAATCGCGCATTCATATGAAGGCGGAAGGCTGTTCATACTACAAGCACATGCATACATGTATATTTACATGTACACAGTCACACAACCCATGTGCAATGCACGCAGTATGTTTGCCAGTGCAGTTGCGATCCTTTGGCTTTGCGATGTCTCAAGCAAGCGAATAATCTTTCTTTTGCCGAGTTGGATTGTAATTCTAAAAGGATAAGCCTTGGAAAGTTCCAATTTTACAGCAACATTGTGTGGATAAGACGAGAGTTTGACTTTATCCCGGCATCTGGAAAAAGTAAACGGCATGCATTTTGCAAGGTATGTGATCATCACTGATATCACGGATATTTTGATTGCTCACGGCGCCGGCACGCCGGCGGCCATGTTGTTGAAGTTGAATGGAGGAAGTCAAAACAACTTCACATCCTAGACAATGCAGAAATCATGGCATTCTGTGGCCTCAAAATAAAGCGGATAAATAAAGTGGATTATTTGCTGCTTATTCAGCTCAGTTTTATTCATGAAAATGCTCTGCACACAATACACATTAAATCACATTTGGTAGTAGATTTATTGATAAAAATGTGTATTCAGAGCCTGTTTTGGTAGTGCTATATCTTAATACAGATTCTCATTGAATATGAGGTTAAATATCTCACCACAGAATGCACTAGATTGCACAATTCTGAACCCCAAATTTGACAAATCTCCCTACCACACCCTCTCCCCGCTCGCTCGCTTCAGTTTTTCAGTGTTTTTCATGAACAGCACTTTTCATGCCTGTGGTTAGATTTCTGGTATGAAAGGTCAGAAAAATGTCTTAGAAAATATGTTTTACCATGATAACTTGAAAACCAATGAAGTTATTTTAACCGAACTTGACTCAAGTGTGCATTTAGCATAAAAGTTTCTTTTTCATGGAACCCACTGTCATCTGTGTCATCATTCAACTGACATTGGCAGATACACAGTGTACTGTAAAAGATCAATCACATTTCACGCATCTAATGGCAAAAGTACAAATGTTCCAAGCTCTTCCTTTTGTCTCTGCATCTGACAATTGGTCCATTCCTCCAACCATCCTCTCTGACAGACTCTTGAGAAGCAGTTCCAGGAGAACAAACAGTTCCTGGAGGAGGAGAGGACAGCCCTGGAGGAGTCTGCAGTGGAAGTGGAGAATGAGCTCCGCATCACCAGCATGGAGCTGTCCAGGAGCAAGGCCTCCCTGTCTGAGGCGGAGCTAGTCAGGAGACAGCTCCAGGAGTCTATGTCTTCCCTTAGGTATGTCAATTCCCCTGAAGCTTTTCCACCTCATCCCAATACTCTGGAATGCTAAACAAGCTCTTTTAATTTAATAAGATTTTAACAGTCCTGAAGGTTTGTTCCTCAGGTATGGTGTTATATCAAGGTCCCACCTTGTTTGAGTGTACTCAATTGCAAACTAAGCCCTTTTCTTAGCAAAATTAGCTCTTTTACTATCCAGGTCACAAATGCTTTTTCATCTTGTCCAAGTACTCTCGAATGCAAAACAAGCTCTTTTGATAAGATTTTTTGGACAGTCTTGAGAGTCAAACTCTCAGTCATTGTTTCATATCAGGAACCCTAAAGCTTTTCCATCTTGTCCTACTCCACTGGAATTAAAATAAGCCGTTATCTATTATTCATTTTGTGACTTGCTCTCTAATTTGGTATTTGAAATAAGAAATGTGGTGTTATTTTTGATATCAAGCAAAATAGCCACAGATTTTCTTTTACCATAGCTTCAAGAAAACTTTTTATCTCTATGCAAGGACCATTGATGATAGCCTATCCTTTATCCAATCCTTCTTTGACAGTGAACAAGTAGAGTCCCTACAGGGTGAGTTAGACCATATCAAAGCTCAGGCACACTGGATGCTGTTCAACCAGGAATCATAGATCAGCGATACCTCAGCAATTACAAAGAAGACTTTGTATCTCTTTGTAAGGAATAACGGTTCAAATCTTCCTTTCTCCATTCTTCCCCTTTGACAGTGAACAGGTCGAGTATCTACAGAGTGAGTTAGACCACACCAAGGCTCAGGCTCATTGGATGCTGTTCAACCAAGGTTCAGAGATCAGCGATGCCTCCGCAGCTCTTGCTGAACTCGGCCAAGGCATCTCGTCTGCAGTGGCCAAAATGTCTGACCTAGCTGCTGAAAAGGTACACACTTTTTATCTGTATGATATACAGTATTTCACAAATATACAATCAATCTGTTTTGCCCATATTATTGTTGGATCTGAGGTTGGTAAGGAATTGCATGCATGTCACAAGCACATACTGGTACATGTAGCTTATATTTGTAATATTCATTTCTTCCATCCACGGATATAGGAAAGTTAAGACAGGTCACGTCTCCATGATAGCAGGATGTTTTGACAAGATGTATTTTTTAATATGTACACTCCATATTGACATTTGATTTATATGCTGAAAATGAATACAGTTTACCTTACTGATTTAGTAATATTTTCCTTGTAAAAAGGTTGAAGAAACTTCATCAAGAGGTTTTGTCACAGAAAATCGAGAAGGCCACAGATCAAACCATCGCTCCAAACACCCCAAGTCTTCTGCAGCCTCCGGCAAACCAGGATCCCTAGTGGTGTCTGTGCTTAGAGCTGTTGATCACACTGAAACACCTGGTAAATCACCTAGCTGCAGTGAGACTGAGCTGGTCACTCCGGCACAGCCGAAGCACCAAGAAGACATGGACCAAAGGCTGACCATTGGGCAGTCTGAGTCAAGCGCCTTCCAAGCAGTCAGACCAAGTAGTCAGGATGACCATCAGGAAAGAGGAATTGACGTCGAGGATGGCGGGGAGAAGAAATCTGTTGAGCCGCTACCTGATCAGGTCTTGAGATTGAAGACATTGTTTAGCAAGATGTTCACCGTCTTCATGGAGAATGAGGAGAAGCTGAGAGAAGAAGTGGCCAGACTCCAGCAAGAAATGTAAGCATGATTATGTGTCTGGAACATGATTGAACCATTGATCTATAGCATTGAATTTTGGAGGTATGCGGGCGTAAAGAATAATATTGAATGTGCTTAATTGTGCAAAATGAAATACTGAAAATATCTTTGAAAGGATAAATCATGGGTCCAAACTAGAAGAATGTATTATGATAGAATGAACCAACCTTGTGGCCAGACTTCAGTGAGAAATGTGAGCATGATATTGTGTCATAGCAAATGTTAGACCCATTCTAGTGCGTTTCATAAATATAATCTTTCAAATATGGCACTGGTGTAAGAGAACAGGAGGAATAATTTTGCATTTTGCTTAATTCTGCAAAATCAAAGACATGAAAACATCATTGCAATTATAGTATTGCTGGTCTAAAATATAAGAATGTATTATGATAATATGATAAACCAACCTCAGAGATATTGTGCATGGATGATTATGTAGACATGTAGAGAATTCATGCTTGGAACCTTGTGTAGTTTAGAAGTTGATATTTTCATGAATGACAGGACACAGAAATTTTTTATTGTTTTGAGATAGTTAACACAGGCTCATTACAATACAGGTTGGCACATGGATTGCCAGTTTATTTTCCCTTTTGTTAAATTTGCAACTGTACAACAAAGAAAAATTTGCAAAAATAAAACCCTTGTGAAAGTAACTGCTTGTCCAATATTCTCTGATTCATAGAGTGATAATTACTTATATAATTTGTCATTTAGAAGAAAAAAAAGAAGATTGATAATATGAATGCCTGTATGGGCTGAAAGTTCAACTCATATTAGCCAAAATCAGTTCTTTTGTTTTTACCATGACTTTCTTATTCTCCATTATAGCCAAGAAAAGGATCAGAGCTCAAAGAAGACCATCCATCGTCATGAGAACCAGGTCAGGCACCTGAGAGACCAGCTTGAGGAGTCCCTCACCCATCGTCAGCAGCTTCAGCAGAGTCTAGCCGACGCCCAGAACCAGTCTTGTGAACAGCTGCAGGCCTTGGACTATGCACAGCAGAGGATTGAAAGCATGGCCACCAACCTGGCTCGCTTCTCAGACCAGAAATCAAAGATTGAGGTATGCAGCAGTTTTATTGATTGGTTTGATTACTGTTGTTTGAAACCAAATTGTTTGAAAGCAAGTTGCCATGGTGTCCCATGTGTTACCAAATATGGAATACTGCATATAATTAACATCAAAAGTATTGTTTTCCTTGATAATTCCTTTGATCCAAACTAAAGTAGGGGTGTCGAATTTGATACAATCATCAGAAATAGTACAAGCTTGGATGTATGCAGTATTGTATGGGACAAGATACCATGGACTTGCTCTTTTGCAACATAGAATATTTAATACAGTGCACAATGGTGATAGGATACTAACAGCACAACCCAGAAGAACCTGAAGAGCTAGAGAGAAAGAGAGAGAGAGATAAATGAGACATACCGCAAGGTCTTATATTTTTAGGAGAGAGACTGGCAAAGATCGTGAGAGAGGGGTCAAGCATACTGCAATGAAACAAATACTTCATTAGAAGTTTAATAACCATCATGAGAGCATGAAAGGAGAGCATGAAAGCTAACCATTTATTTAAAATAAAACTCATCTCCCTCATCCCTCAGGAGCTAGAACAAGAGGTTGCTCGTCTCACATCGTCCCTGCAGCTGGTGACCAGAGAGAAAGAGATGGTGATGAAGCAGTTTGAAGCATTAGCCTCTCAGCCAAGACAAGCAGCATCGTCTTCTACTGGGGATGGAGAGAGCATGGGCAAGCTACTGAAAGAAAACCTTCACTTGAAGAAGGAGGTATTAAGTACTGTCAGTCTATCATTTGTTTTTGTATAAGATGAGTAGTATTCACTACATGTACTAGCAATAAAGAGAGCATGGGCAAGCTGCTGAGAGAAAACCTTCACTTAGAGAAGGAGGTAAGTCCTGTATCAGGGAGTTATCACAGTTCTGTCAATACTCCTGGGGTGGTATTCTGCAAACTATGTTATCTTTTATGTTAAGGACAACTATGTTAATTGTCATAACGGTTTGAAATTGCGCGCAATAAACACTAATCATTGGTGCTTGCGCAGATGTCTCTGATAGCTTTACGCGGGCACAGCCATCTTTGCGCAATCATTAACAAATGACTTGTCCTGATTTTGATTTGTTACGACAATTAACATCGTTTTACTAACATAAAAGTTAACATAGTTTTCAGAATACGGCCCCTTGGTAGTATTCACTACATGTACTAACAATGGATAGAGCATGGACAAGCTGCTGAAAGAAAACAGCTTTAGACCAGTTAGTGGAGCCCTCTGAAATATTATGATATCTAGCAGAATGGAAAATGTTCTTCCCTGAGATATGATATTATTTAACAGAATGGGAAATGTTCTCTGTCTTTGCTTTGTGTTCCTGAACATTACATGTAATTCATTCTCTTTCCTTCTCTCTATCTCTTTCTTTCCCTCTCCCATATTTTTAGTTGGACAAGGTTCGCATGAAGTTCTTCAAAAGGCAGGAAGATTATGAGCTGTTCCATAGCAAGGCTGGGAAGCAGGTAGAAATCCTATAAATGAGTAGTATCTACATTAACCCATAGATGACAGGAACCGGGTGGCTCCTGTATTAAGCCTATGAGAGTTAAAGAATTCAGTAGTCAACAGGTTAATATGTCCATGCTTGTCAAGTGTGATGTTCTGGGATGTCCCAGTAGCATGGACCCTTTATAGAAAGTCTCATGGGCTGTCACTGTTGTGAACCCTCATGTAATTTTTCTGACAGGCTAGGAGAGACGCTCTCCTGTGCTATAGCCCTGATCTGCAGTAGCTTTTAAAAATCTGTTGAGAGCTTGCTGTTGAGTGTTTTTGCCGTTTTGTAGATTTGGAGGCCGGTAACATAATATAGTACATGTACAGCGGAAATTCACTATAATAACGAGGACCTTAGAACCACGAAAATTACCTTGTTGTAATTATGCAGGAATCTCCTTATATCAGAGTTCTTCGTAACAAGTTTCCACTGTATACTGTAAACTATATACATAATATATTATACAGTATTTTGATATAACATTGTGTTTTATGGATCAAGCAAAAACTTGACATAATACACTACAAAGAAATTTGAATGAGGTAGTTTAAGGAGTCATCTTACAGTTGTTCAGGTGGTCAGTTTACATTCGATGCAAGCGAAACTTTGTACATTTGGCTGCCATGAGGGTTAGATGTGTTAGACATGTTTCAGTTTTCTTGAGCATCATGGCATCCGAAGTGTTAGACCGCTTTTCATTAAATACTGAATTCTTTCTTGTGCTTTGATTTCTGTAGATGAAAGTTTTAGAGGGCAACTGGAAGAAGGCTGAAGCAGAGATCCACAGACTTGACCAACTCTTTGACCACTGCAGAAAGGTAAGAGCGTACAGTCGAGTCTGCTATATTAGGCACTTCTGTCGGAAGGTCATCTGTATTATAGCGGTCTTGTCAGTTATGCGACACATGCTCCGTTGACAGTGGCCGTGCAGTAATTTAGTAACTAACCAAATTCTAAAACTTCATCCCTGGACCAAATGCAATACCTACGTACATGTAACCCTAACCCTACACCTACATTGTAACCTAAAACCCAATTGCAACCCCAACTGTAATCCTATACATGTATCTATGAAAAAATAAAGCCTGGAGCATATTGCCACATATTGCCACATATTGCGACTTATATTGCCACCGGAATATAAGTCGGAGCACCGTTCTTTTCTACTTCCATCCAGAAGTAAGACAGGTCACCCCTTTATGCAATCAGTTTGGCCAAGATACATGAATCTGTCCCCTCAAAACTGTGGACTTTGTCTCATAAAAGTCTTTTAAATATCCTTCCTTTTAAACTTCAAAGAAGTATCATTCTGCTAGCGGTCACAGGCAATTACTGGCAATTACTGATTAAAAAGGTTAGAATCAGGGCTTTTATAACTGAGCTAAGAATTCTAACTTTTATGCCACTCGGAAGAACTAAATTAAACAATAAATTTAGACTCTATAATATTTCTCAAGAAATATGTTCTATTCACTATACTCTTTTGAAATCATTCAGTTTAAGTTCATTTTTCGAAATTTGACATAATTATTTTGCCAGAATAATTATTTTATGCAGGGAAAACAGTGAAATCTTGTGTTTAGAAATAAAATTTCACCCCAAAAGATGTTTCAGATACAGAAGAATGTAAACACACAAGTACACTTCAGTCATTTCTAATTTTATGTTTGCGTTTTTTCGTTACTAGATAATGGATAAGGTGCCAAGACAAATCTGCAAAATGGATCCTAATCTGAAATTGCTGCATGAGATGTTCACTAGCCAATAGGACACAGCTCAAGAAGCAGAAGATAGTAAGTCTCATTTGCTGAATGGATCCAATAGGGCGTAAAACTCCGGAACTCTGCAAATGAATGATGATGATTCAGTGAAGAAAACTATGATGGACCATTTTCCATACACCTTCGCTGTCCTTTAATTCTTACATCATTATTGAACTACTGCAAGATTTGAGCCAGTAATATATGAACATGCAACCATTTTAGATTGTGACAGGTTTGTATTTTGAGTGGGGTAATTGCATGTATTCAATATTTTGAAATCAGTCTTTTTCATATGATATCTTCAATAGTTGAAAATATAGTCAAGAGTCAAAATTTTATGTTATTTGTATGATTAATGTATTATATCTTTGGGAGGAGTTGAGATTAATCAATTTAATCTATTTTGTGGATAATAGGTTTGTGCTTGTGTTGCTGCACCCAGTATTATAAGTACATGTATGTAATATGTTGTTTCAATTATAAATTTAAGAATAATGTAATGTATGTAATATGCACAAATAATGGTGCTCTATATATCAGTATTTATTTGCCATAAATAAAACTTTCATGTGCTGTAGTCATCAGATTAAATGATAACTGTATCCGAAATAAGAAGGAACTACATTACCTCAGTCCAGAGTATCACAGAATAGTTGTTTTAACCTTTATTTGAAGTTTATGTTTTTTGTGCTGGAAAATTAGATGAAAGTTGACGGTGTCATTGAAAAATGTAAACATCCATGTATTTTCGTTGTACCATTGAAATTCTTTGTAATGGTTGTATGTAACTTGTACATGTAGATAGCCCGTTTATGTATTACAGTTTGATATTATAATCAAGAAACTCACTCTCTATTGATCATCAACTCTGGTGATTATTAATTTCATGAAAATTTTGTAATAATAATAATAATAATAATGGCCACTTATATCCGTCATGTGGTGATGCTCATGGCGCTTAGACAATATTACCCTGGTTATAGCCGAGCCGCCAAAGTAACTAAGCGCTCAAGCATATCAGGTACTGTAAATGCAGAAATATTTGTGGTATATTAATTTTCGTGGATTTCGCGCCATTTCTAGAATTCTAGAATTCGCAAAAATATTAGCCTGATTTCCTTTGCGGGTTGAATTGCGCGCTTCAGCACATTAATATGTGTGTGTAGTTGCGCATGCCGACATGCATTTGAATGGACTGCGTGTGTGTAAATTGATAAATGGAGT
Source organism: Heliocidaris erythrogramma (assembly GCA_025617745.1). NCBI lineage: Eukaryota > Metazoa > Echinodermata > Echinoidea > Camarodonta > Echinometridae > Heliocidaris > Heliocidaris erythrogramma. The sequence continues at coordinate 13,034,076 of CM046861.1, forward strand.
GGGTGTACATACGAGCGTGTAATTGTGCAGCGCGAATTTAAGAACCCGCGAATATGTTTTGGGGTCGCTCAAATTAGAGTCTTGCCAAAGGACGTGAGTGCCATGGTGGGATTTGAACCCCGTACCTTGTGACCAACAGTCTGGCAACTTATCCACTAGGCCACAACACCTCTATTGTAATATTGTGTCTTTTGTATGTTCCTCTTAAATGCACTATATGAAATAGTAATTACTGGGCATGAGAAAGTCTGATGAGAAATTGACTCAATCATATTAAATGCCAAATATGTAGTTGTTTTGTGTTATGTATGATAGTTTCATGTTAGTTTGTTGTTCCGTTTATGGACTTTGTATAGCATTTGACTGAGATCGAAGTGTAATGACATTGTTATAAATAAATGTATTTAGAAATTGTACATGTATACTGATGTTTCAAGGTAGATTGGAAATTATAGTTCATAGAGTAAATTACATGTACATGTACATTGAAATGTGACCAACCAGCTTCTTTATTATTTATGTTGTTGTCTTCAATTCAATCAAAACACAATCTGCTATAAACTTGTTACTGGTACTATTAAAGCAGATAACCGGAGAAATGTCCCATAAAATAAGAAATAGGACAAATTATACATTTTTGGAGAGCTAATCCCCCAAAGAATACGATGAAATTAAATTTTAGAGATGTAAGCTTGTTCAAAAAGATTATCAGGACTTTTTTTCAAGACCCGTGACAGGGTCTTAGATGAGCCACGAAAGCGAGAATTCTTGCACTAGAAAAATGACGTCATTCTCGGGACAGCTAGCTTACGGTATACGACTTGTCTGTACTGTAGCTGTATGAATCGTATATGTGTGTGTGGCTGCTGCAGTGATTCACCCAGTGATTGATGGAATGACGGTGTGATTCCAGGTTCTAACATCTGAATCAGGGCCAAAATCAGACATTTTGTCGACAAGATTTTCAAAGATTGGAAGAAATCAGTAGCTTACCTCGAACCGTGAACGTTATGTGCGCGCGCTGTATTGATGAGATCGTGAGCTAGCTAGAAGCAAGCAAGTGTGTCCCGAGTATTACGTCACATTTCCAAGGTTGAAAAAGAAACTGCTTGCGGGGCGAAAATATGCGAATATTTTGGCACACATTTGAAACAGAATTATATTAATTTATGAAAACCTATGGATTTGGAATGTTAATGGAATGTTTTAGGGCATCTTCCCCTTTCCGTTGATACCAAATTATTGCATTTTGATTTGTTTGTACATCTCCGAGTAACACCTTTAAGCTGTTGTTAGAATTCACTCAAATGATGTACCTAGATCCTAGTGATAGGCTGTCTGTGATCTGACACATGCTCCAGGATTTATTACATCAAATAATAATATATATATATATAGTTAGGGTTGGTGTTGTGATCTGGTTTAGGTCAGGGCCCCATTTCATAAAACTTTTTATCAATAAGAAGTTACAATAACTGTTATAAGCTTCTGAAATCCTTGAATCTGATTGGCTGAGAGCAAATTTGTAATAGAAATGGGGCAGTTGTTATTGATAACAAGTTTTATGAAACGGGGCCCAGGTTTAGGTTTAGGGTCAGGTATAGTGGTGTGTCTAGGGTGGAAAATAGTAATTTTAATGGTGTAAGATATTTTCCCTAGAGCAATTGTTGCTCAAGCATGTGTCATGCAATCAAGCTATATCACTTGAGAAACTTGACTCAGTTTCTACAGTTCGTTGCTTTTCACAGGCAAATTTCCATTAGATATTATGTAGAATACAGTTGACATCCATAGTCTGGCAATGGCTTGCCTGAATCCAATAGCATGAAACATTGCGTGCAGTCATTGCCTTTTTGTGCCGCTTTCTCAAAGTTATATTAATTTGCTCAAGTTATATTTTTAGATGCTCGGTTGGTTTGGACACAAAATCTTGAGATGTTACATGTAGCAATAGAAAATATGTTGCTATTTGTCGATTATTTTCGATAGGTGAATATTTGATTCATGCAAATTTATTGCATTCATTCAGGTTGAATGTACACTGTATGTATATTGTACATTGTATATTGTTCCTTGATTTGTTGTTCTTCTTTTGAAAGTGCCAAAGAAATAATAATAATAATAATTTTATATTGCCTTTTGAGGGCCAGAAAGGTATCCATTCTATGTTCAAGATATGATCAGTCCATCTAGAATTCAGCTGCAAGCAGACAATATGATGCAAACTGTTGCCATTACATGACATTTTACATAATTTGCATGTTTACTTGTACCATTCGTATAATGTGAAGAAAAAAAAATCACTAAATACTTCCTTATTGGCATGATTATAAGCGTGAAAAATTACTTTTATTGTACATACTGGTAGCCATCTATGCATTTCACATTTCTTGGCATTAATAATCCAATTCGTAATTAGTACATGGTAATGATCCAAGCATTTGTTTTGACGGACGCTCTCTGTTTAACACCTTAAAATCATCCATCAGCATAATTTATTATTATGACCGTGGGGCCTACATAGTTTGCATTAACAAATTTTCACGCAAACGGTGAATAAAATAACGGGAAGACACTCCGAATATACCTTGATTCTTTGCCTATTAACTACGGCACCTCCCAGTGCGCATGCATGACAAAAACTTATCAATCACATGTATAAGATTTGTAACAGTGTCATGGTGTGCTCACTATGAAATCGTATAGAGGTCAATTGTAGTCGGTACAAATGACCTTTATCTGTACATGGGCAAAATTATAATTACAAACTGGCTTATTCAGCTGATTGATAAATATGTTATAAAATTGTTAACAACATCTCTGTAATATGTACAAAGCACAGTCAGCATTTGCACAAAATATAATCACTTGTTCAGTCATTGTTTTCTTGGTTAAAATTTTTTTTTAATGCCTCTGCAAACTGAAGGAGGTTCTGGAGGTATTATAGATGTATTTTCTGGTTATCTGAGATGCAGAACTTTGCATTCATCTTGTCTATATATATACATGTATGTATCATACTGGTAAATAAATATCTTTTTGCACACCTTAATTTTTTTATGAATCAATGAATTGTGTTGAGGAAGACATTTGAAAGAGCAAACTGGTTATTTCCATTAGATGGGAACCCTTATGTAGAAATGGGGTCGGGCTAACTCAGCACTAGGGCGAACTCGGCACTGCATGGTGACTATGTTTCAAGAGTTTCAAGAGTCCCCGCCACGCACTGTACCGTTTTTTAGCCTTAAATTTCATGTTTTGTATAATTTTACTTCCGCGTGTCTCCCAAATGCGGTTCGTGTCTCCCTAATGCGGTGGTCTGTATTGTGACGGAATAAACTGCATTGTTACGTGTCTCCCAAACTTGGGATCCAGTAAAATATATATATAACTCTAAAGGCTACATTAGGTGGACAGTTTTTGTCTTATTTCTATGCTCAACTGTCCACCTTATGTACCAACTGTCCACCTAATGTAGGGGGCGTTATTATGACGAAATAAACCGCATTGTTGTGTGTCCACCTAATGTACCCTTTAGTAAAATATATATATGGTACTAGTACTAGTATTTTATCTTCACCAATTATCAACAGTGGTTATTGTGAGTGGATATGATTAGTGCTTGCTTAGTGAATTTAAAGTAAGTGAATGTACCGGTATGACAGAGAGAGAGAGAGAGAGATAGGTTGATAGGTTGATTTATCAATTTTATCAATAAGTCAATTTGATAATTAATATATTTGAGTTTATTTTATGATTGATTGAATGAATGAATGATTGAACTGTAGTTGGTATACTTGTATAACCACTTGCTTTATGCTGGCTGGCAGGAGCATCGCCTTTTCTTTTTTTTTTTTGGGGGGGGGGGTGGGGGGGTGGTGGGGGGTGTAGCAAATACATTGCTGAAAAGTTTGAGGAAAATTTCCAGCAAGGCACAAAAGTAAATTGGGTACAGGCAGTGGCGGAGATGTGTTACGCAATTCTATTCATTGGGATTCGGGGGGGGGGGGGCGGGGGACGACCTATTGTTACGTCCCCCCTGATGAAAAATGGTGGTGATATCCCGGGTGATAACTTCTTCAGACTCGACCCTTCCTAATTCCCTCCCACTCAGCTCCCGCCCGCCCATACAGTACCACGCTCTAGTGCGTGGGCGTGGCCAATTGCAGTACGGAGGTAGGTAAGGTACTACATGTAACTTTACTCGTATGTTTTTTGTATGCAACATCGACTACACAAATTTAAAGCGACCAGACCGGGGGGGGGGGCATTTCATGAAAGGACTTGTCAGATATTTTATCCGATAAATATGTTCTCAGCCAATCAGATGCAAGGATTTCAGTAGCTTATAACAGTTGTCGGATAAAATATCCGACAACTTCCTTTCATGAAACGCTCCCCAGGATTGTGTTCCGGGATCTCTGACTGCTGGCCTGGATAATTGATTGGAAATTGACGACAGTAAATAAAAAGAGCCTGTGAATGAGTAAGAATTAAACATATTTGTGGTAGTACTTACAGCACGCGAAAATCCAGTGTTTATCTTGTACATCTTTAGAGTTTAGTTTCAAACTGCGCTGTCATGACGGTGCTCGAAGCGAATTAGAGCTCAGCTCAGCGCCTCACGGCACGGAGCGCGTCCCTGGCCGGAGCTCTGGGGAGTTTGAAGCTGGGCACTCGCAGAGGCCAGAGCGTTTGGGCTGTGCGTGCTGAAAACTACACATGTATCAATTCATGTTCTCCCTCTCGTATGTTACAAAAGTGTTGTTAGAATTAATTGTTTGGAAACGATCCAGCCATCTTGAAGAGGAAAAAGAACTTGGAACTGAATATAGAGGCGTAGACGTCGTAGTGCCTGCGTTCAGTATCTTCCCTAGGGCTAGGGCTAGGTATCCCTAGGTAGGCCTAGCCAGGATTGGCTTCGTGAATGTAAAAAATAAAAAATGGCTATACGCCTTCTACATCACGAAGCCAGGCGTTCTTACCCAGCAATCTAACTGCGCACGGGTTAGCAGGACTGGAAAATGCCCTGAAATATCACTTTTCTGATAACTCTCGCGACCGACAGCTCCTTCACCACAGCGTATCCTCCTAGGAAAACGTTTAGAATTAGAATGTCTTTTTGATCGTACGTATTTTTACAAAAAAATCCAAAAAAGATCGTAAGAAATTTCCGAAAACTCGCCAGTGTTTGTGTGTATCCATGCCTCCTCTTGTCATGCAGATAAGGCATGACAATGGATACACACAAACACTGGTGAGTTTTCAGAAATTTCTTACGATCTTTTTTGGATTTTTTGGTAAAAATACGTACGATCAAAAAGACATTCTAATTCTAAACGTTTTCCTAGGAGGATACGCTGTGGTGAAGGAGCTATCGGTCGCGGGAGTTATCAGAAAAGTGATATTTCAGGGCATTTTCCAGTCCTGCTAACCCGTGCGCAGTTAGATTGCTGGGTAAGAACGCCTGGCTTCGTGATGTAGAAGGCGTATAGCCATTTTTTATTTTTAACATTCACAAAGCCATTCTCGCTAGGTAGGCCTACCGGTATGTCTCTTTTAATTTGATAAATGTCTCTTTAATAAAAGTTTAACTTTAAAAGCTTTAAAAGTTTTAACAATAAAGTTAATTTGTATATTTGATAAATAAAAAATCTTAAATTAGCGCTATATAATTATATTGAATTATTGCGTGATGGTCTGCACATCGATAGCCACTTTGAGGCGTTTTTTTTGCAGTACAAGACAGGACAAGACGACAAGAAATTAATGATAGATATATATGCAAATATGTTCTTACAGCCACTCATGGAACCATCACTAGTTCATGTGCTTTAACAATTTTTATACACCGCATGTCTAGATTCTAGGCCTCTGATTGGTCAAATTTGCGGTCATGAAATTCACTACGGACTGCCGGGCGGTACCATGAAAAATATTGACCAGGCATAGTTCTGCTCACGTGTACAATGGCCAATGCAATACAATATGCACGATTTTTCATAGCTATTGTAATTTAGATACGCGGGCTCGCGACTGGCACCATACATGTAGGCCTATATTGTACTTGTTGTACACCAAACGGAATTTCGATAGAACGATCGATAAAAATTACTTTATGGTACCATATTTCATCTGTCTTTGAAATGAATTTCAGATCTAAAACGGATGCGGTATATAAAACAAATGTTGACTGCTTCTTTTTCGCGTCACGGTTAACCCTTTCGAGACAATTGACCACATTTTGTGGTTTGGCTCAATAGCTTTGGATTCAGATCCTTAAAAAGTATACCAGATGCATGAGTAGAAAGAGCAAAACCTGCACACACTATGTCCACTTTTGTTACATGACCATATCGCATTTGATGCCAGGAATTTAAAAAACGAGAATAAGCTAAAAAATACTTCAATTGGCAACACATTGAGAGGTTCAAAATCATTGTTCTTTATCAAAATTGGCAATTTTTTTCAACTTTTCGACAAAATTTTGAACCATATATATTGTTTTCAAAGATATTAAACCTTATTAGAACCATGTAGCACTAAAAGGAAAATATTGTTGCCAATTTGAACAACGAATTGTGATCAATTTAGCCCTTAAATAATTCCTGTCCTGAAAGGGTTAACACCATGGCCCTCGGTGATCTAGCAGCAGTTGCGAGCTCACCTTGGGCCATAGTTTTCACCGTGCCCCTCAAAGCAGTCAACATTTGTATACTAGTAGTACACTGTAGTAGACCTCTTAGAACAAGTTATGGGGCTGCGTCAATTTCTGTGAAGGTTGCGACCTCTATGTTAAGTTGAAAAGGTGAAAACACCAATATAATAGGCAAAATTATGAGAAAATACTTCCTTCTATTTTTTTAGGATGATCATGATTTTAGGAAAATCTGATTTCATGCTAAATTCTTCAATAGGATCTTTATCACCTTGATCAAGTGAAATTTTCAGGCTGTTTTTGTCTGGTGTCTGGTGATCTTTAAGGGCACAGGACTACCAGAATTAGAAGAAGAAGAAGAAGAAAAATGCATTGCAAGTTATCTACATGTAGATCTAGAGATGTAGCAGGGATGGTGGACCAAAGACTACGCATTGTTTAAACCATTGCTGTGACGTCACACTATTTATTAAACTGTGGATTATTTTCTACGAATCAACACTTTCTGCATAAGAATCAACACTTTTTCTATAAGAATCAACACTTTTCTGCTTAAGAATCTACAGAATATGACTTGGAAGAGTTGAGTCATTCTGTAGATTCTTATGCAGAAAAGTGCCGATTCTTATAGAAAAAGTGTTGATTCTGATGCAGAAAAGTGTTGTTTCGTAGAAATCAAAATATGAGTTGGAAGAGTTCAGTCATACGAAACAATGTTAATAATGTAGATATTTTAAAATATGATGCACACATTTTATACAATAAAACCAAACTAGACATTTTAGGCCATGAATAACAAATTGTATTGAACTTTTTCCAAATATAATACCATTTGATACGTGTATACCTGCAAATTTAACATTAAAGGCATGCACATTCATTTCACATAAATTCTGCCCTCCATTTCGGTGGATGTGTCGATTTTTGCTTGGATACAATGTTCATTTCTATATTAACTTATTATCCCTGGAGTGAATACGGTATAAACCACTCATAGTCATGGCTACATTTCTGTAAAATAGTTGGTATTTTCTGTCGCATGTACTAAAGGTATGGGGGGAAAATAAGATAAATATTTTAAATACCTTGCTTTCAAATTCAGCCCTTAAAAATCTCACTCCTACCTCAAATGGCCGTTAGGAAGAACTTTTGATATTTTCAGCAAAATCCAAAGTCAAAATCTTGTCCAAAACCGGAGAAATCCCCGCCGATTTGTTTCGCGATCGCGCGTTGTTTACATACTGCCGATGTCTTAAACTAAAATCGGCCAATAAAATTTTTGTCCACGAAAAAACTCGGGATCGCAAGCGCACATCGATCTTTACGATCGCGCACACAGAAAATCTGGACTTTTCCGTGTATGCCACAGGGACCGAATTTTTAAGGACAAAACTCTTTTGGGGAGATGTCAGCGCCCGCGGCGACCAGGAAATGTACACATTGACTCCGATAGCTCGTTTCGCCAGAATCAACAGTAAATTACGGATTTGATTTTTGGAAATATCTTTTCAAACATCGGTGAGTTGAATTTATTGTATTTCTTGGATATTTTGTTGTCGGTTTTTGTAAATTAAATGCCGATTTTGAGTGAATGTTTGTGACTTTTGTGCAGTGGTGTTTTAAAAAGTTGAGGTGTATGACTGCCTAAATTATACACACGAAGTATAGGAATGTAGCTATGAGTGGTATAAACTATGACTTTCTATGTAAAAAGAATGATTCTAGACTTTTTGTTGGTGCGAACAAAAGTCCGACGGCGTCGTCCTTCATTCAATAACTGCAATGTTGGGTAGGCCTATCCTAAAAGAAAACTCATAATACAAGTTATAATTGAATAATGAAGAATTACTTGCCTTTTCCTTGATTTAATCAAAACCTCAGCCTCTGATACCAGCTGCCCAAAGCGTTTGTCGTAGTCCTGATCAGCCTCTTGAGTTGCCGCCATGAGAGCATCATCGTCCAATACGTCAGAAAATGCAACGCCAAAAATTTCCTTATTCCCACTACTATAATCACCCCTGAAAATGGACTGGGTGAGGAATATTTCATCGTCTGAATCCATGATGAATGTTGATATGGAGCACAGTTGATGTGCGAATAGGCAATACACGAATTCGACTTCAGAACACTGTACTTTACGGCGGCCATAACTGGGGGGCTTCCAAAGAGGAACAAAAGCACTTTTCAATTGGTCATGCACTGAGCCAGGTGCGTTGCTATGTTAGTGCATACATGTTCTATTGATAAACATTCCTGAAGCCCCCCAGTTAGAAATTAGCAAAAAAACCAGTACCCAAACCGAATCGGTCTATAGGCAAGAAGCAATTTTGTTCCAATGCTGTCGATCGAAATATTCAATATTCAAGAACCTACATGTGAAAACGAACACTATTGATGAAAGCGACCATGCATGTAAAACATCAATAGAAGAACAAGAATCCTCAGTTAAAGAAATTCGATAATAGGTAATAATGTGTTTTCTGTTCACTCAACTGGGGCACACGTGAACAATATTGATCTTTAAGAATCTACAGCTTTAGAATTTTTTGTTGTTTTATTGTAAAGCAATGGTTTAAGTCGGCGAATGCACTCGAAAGTGTTGATTCTTTGATTCAATCCACTCGGCGCTACGCGCCTCGTGGATTCGAATCAAAGAATCAACACTTTCTCGTTCATTCTCCTTAACAGATATTTATAACTTCAGGCAAGCCTTATATTATTTTAACTACATGTATCTATTGATCGGACTTCTATAAATTCTGCAGTTGAATCATGCAGAGAAATAGATCTATAGCTGGAAAATATCAACTAAATAGTGATGGCTGTGAAAATTTTGTTCAACCAAAATATGTAGATGTAGATCTAAGAGGCTACATATCTGCCCCCCTTCTTCTTATTTCAAATCCTGAGTCTGCTGTCAGTTGTTTAGATGTCTATGAATGTACAGTGACACAAAGGATTTTTATCTTACAATTTTAGGCTACAGGACTAAGATGGAAGGGACAGACACATTGGTGTTCTTTTGCAATGGAGTCAAGGTGAGTGTTCCCTTGAAGGTAATATTAAACTTTTAAGAATAAATGTTGAAAAATCAGTGTAATTAAAAGGTCACGGGAAGTAAGATTGTATGGGATTATGGGTGTTGACAATCTTATGTAATTCCTTTAAATTTACTTGAATACATATGTACATTTTGTAGGTATGGCGGTACATTAATTTAATCCTAGTATATTGAATACTAGTATGCGGTGTTTTTCTTCATTCTCAGATAATGTTAGGAAACAATTTGATTTACTTTCATGAATGTATGCATGTCAAAATGTTTTGATACCTGTTATATCAATACCTTTAATAATTAAGCCTTATGTAACTAAAAACCATGTCAGAGACTCGGGCATTAAATAAAGTTAAAAAGAATTATAAACAAATTCAAAATATTCAAAAGCTAAGTACATTTGTTACTTGTGTGAACCAATCTTTTTTGAAAGGTCAGCACATTCTGTTGCAGTAATGCAGTTACTTGTTCATTGTAGACTGTTGTTGGCTTCCTGAATTACCACATGTACAGTATTTGAATAACAAATTTTGTATTTCTGCTTTAATAGGGTGACAATAAAAGCCATCACTTTATTGCTTAAAAAATAATGTTCATTTAAAGAAATAAAAACCAATGGTGCATGAAGTCTAAACATCTATTCAAGCACTGAATTCATAAATTACAATGTTTGGTTTCTCCACAAGTTTTAGTTTTGTGGTATTATGTGGTATTTGGGCGGTACTTGGGTGGTACAGTGTATTTAGATTAAATTTTAGATAGGGGTATTTACCTTTGATCTTGAAACGGTTTGACAAATTGTCACAAATAATCATATTGCCTTCCATTGTGTTTTGCTTGATATTTGGTGATATTTTGATATTCATGAATAAAAGTAAAATGTATGCAAATGTATACATTCCATTTTTACTGATTCTCTCATTATCTATCTCTCTCTCTCTGTCTCTCTCACTCTCTCATTCTCCCTCACCACTCCCTTTTTCTCCCTCACCCCCTCTCCCTTCAACCCTCTCCCTTCCACCCTCTCTCCTCCCTCTCTCCTCCCTCTTCCCCTCTCTTGCTCTTTCACACTCCTCTCTCACCCTCTCTCTCTTTCCCCTCCATCCTTCCCTCTTTCCCTCCCTCTTTTCCTTGCTCTCTCTCTCGTTCCCTCACTCCCTTTCTTCATTTACGTATAACAGGTGGAGGAAGATAATGTGGACCCTGAGATGAATCTCTTGGTTTATCTGAGGACTAAGTGTATCCTTTCTTAAAGATCTGAATTTGCATGGTATCAAATTACAACTGACATCTCCCAATCAAATCAATTGATCAGGGGAGCATTTTTAGATACATGTAGTTTGCAATCTACGTTGTGCATGCAAAGCAGTGACCATAATTGCCAATTGACAAATCATGCATGTATGATGATCAGTAATATCTTATCCTTTTTCTCAAAATTTCAATGAAACAGATTTAACTTTAAATATAAAATCTTGAATCTTGCAGCTACATGTATGCCTTGGGTGTTTAAACTTCTGTATGGCCGAAGTTACCCTGTGAAAACGTTTCCCAGTGACCCGCTCAAACCTGAACATCATTTGTATATTGAAGTGCAGGGCATATTCTCCTCTGAATAAGAGACCTAAATTGTAATACTCAAAATTTACTGTGAAATCCTATTAAAGTCTACCATTAATAAGGTGGTCCCATGTTTTTCCCCTCAAGTTTATCAGATATTGGTTTAAGGCTGAAAATTGATGAAATATGTTTGTAATCTATAATCTATTTCATTTTTCTTTATTAAATTGATGAAACATATATGTACATGTAACCTATCAATTTTTGTACCACTGACACTCTCTTTAACTCTATATACTATGGTCAGTACGCTTGACAGGTACAAAGGCAGGTTGTGGTCAAGGGGGATGTGGGGCCTGCACTGTGATGATATCAGCAGCTGACCCTTGCACAAAGAAAATCCGGTAAGGGATTGGTTGGTTCTTCTTTATGATGGCGCTCTTCAATCTCCTCAGATTATTTGCGCCAGTCATAATAGGTTTGGCGTAGGCTTCGGAGAGCCCACGAGTGACTTTTTTGTGGTGAAAATGGTGTTATTAATGGTCATCATTAGTATGGTAAAAAGTTAATATCCCATCTCCAGAGTTAGATAGCTGTCGATTGTGATTATTCGTAATTATTTGTTTATTTGTTTATTTCAGTATAGTGTGAAGAGAGGGCCTTCAGGAAGAAGAAAAAATATAAGGAGAAGAAGAAAGAGAAGAAGAAAGAGGAGGAGAAGGAAGAGGAGGAGAAGAAGAAGAAAGAGGGGGAGAGAAGGAGAAGAAGAAGAAGAGAAGAAAAATAGAGAAGAAGAAAAGGAGAAAAATGAAGGTGGAGAATAATAATACTACTAATAATATAGATTTCTAAAGTGCTCTTTCTGATGCAAACGTCACCCAAGGCTCTACAATATTGTTTTAACAAAATAGAATTAACATAAATAGGCTACATGAACAGTCAAAACTTAAGAGAAAAACAAGAAAATTACTTAATTAAATACATGTACCAAAAGAACAATAACTATGTGTGAACAGAAACTGTTTATAAAGCTTGAGTTGAAAAAATAGACTATGAATGTTTCTAATGCTACTAGGTAGCTTGTTCCACAGAAGTGGTGCCATATGTCCAAAAGCTCTATTTCCATAGTTAGAAGTTCGGGTTCGAGGGACACAGAGCATGGTAGAGGCAGATGAGCGAAGTGGATATGGACAACAAGAACAGCAAGAAGAAGAAATATAAAAGAAAGGGGAAGCATTAAAAGAGAATGAAGCCCCAAACTTGTACGCACTTTAACAGAAGCAGAACAATCTTAGAAGCATATTACTGAAAGTTTCAGGAAAAACGGATAAAGAATAAAAAAGTTATGAAAATTTTAAAAACCTAAAATCGCTGAATAAAATTGGCAGCATACTCATTATGCTAATGAGATGCTCTGATGTTTTTGTGCTCTCTCTTTATAGGTAATAAATAAGAAAATTATCAGATTTTAGCTTTTAAACAAAGAAAATTGAATTATCAACATTGTGCTTGAAATATATTGTGAGGAATAAATTTATGAACCCCACCTATCATACAGAAATCAAATTTTCTAAGATGTATTCAAGGATAGGGGATTTTTACATTATTTGTCTAAGGCAATTGGAAAGTATAGCACATTTACATCACAGCATCTCATTATCATAATGAGGTCATTGCTAATTTCAGATCTCCATTCATTTACTTTCACTGATATGCTTCTTTGATTTTCTGCTTTTATTAAAATGCATTTATCTTGGGGGTCTCATTCTCCTTTCAATAACCCTTTGTCAATGTCATTTGTTCTGCTGAAGTCATTGTGAGCCTTATGTTTGGATCAAGTTAAAGGAGAATTAACCTCAAACAATAAAGACGATAGTGTTCAAAGGTGTTATTTATTCCTACTTGTTAGACTATATGGCTTCGCGTCAAAATATACGAGATCGATACGAATCAAGATTTTCTGAGCAAAATTTATCATCTGCTAGCAATATGTATCGTCTGCTAGCAATACATGGGGGCTGCCATTTTTTTATGTGTACAAGAAGATTTTCTTAATCCAAATGCCCAATTGCCTTTTTCAAAATTAAAAACCCATTTGAGATTAAAAATATAGAATAGATATGTCAATTTATTTTTAAACTGAAGATTTCCTTATATATTTCTGTTGAAAATCGATATTCGCTTAATATAAATCTATTTTCTACATACTGTGACGCAATGGACGGAGCAAATTAATTCAAATTTTATGGATGCTTCTTCCCTGAGCATCTATAGCGGCAAACTATGCATTCACATGCTTTCGGATAATGGGACTTGAAAAGTCAGAATGCATGCTGCATATATTATGTTCTGTTCTGTTTGGCAAACCCAAGAAAACAGATTTTTGTTAAGCAAAACCAGACAATTTAAAAGTATCATTATAAAGATTTAATTTTTATAAATCATGTAAACACCCACTTTATATTTTTCGTCACATATGGGATTTTAGGTAATGAAGAAAATCAATTTAGGTCTTGGATTCAAAATATCTTCCTGACCGGAACATTTCTCAATGGTTCATGTACAAATCCAAATCAGCAAGAAAATGGCAGCCCCCATGTAAATGAGTAGGAGACGATACCGGGTGTTGGAATATACCCTTTTATACCCTTTTCTAATATCTTATTAGAAAATGATTTAGGCCAATAAGTAGGAATATATTACACCTTTCAATATAAGTAAATTTGTACTCAGGGGTTAATTCTCCTTTAAAAAGGATGTTTTGATATAATGATACACGATATACGACTCTGCATTTGACTTGCAGCCATCTAGCAGTGACTGCATGTTTATTGCCTCTATGTCTGGTACATGGGAAAGCTGTGACCACTGTAGAAGGGCTAGGAGATGTAAGATCTGGGCTGCATGCTGTTCAGGTAGGAACAGAAATAAGTACCATTTTAAGACATTTATTACTTTTTTCTTCATATCAGTTAGCTATCTCTGTCAAACTTCTCTTTTAAATACAGTTCTTTATCACTCTGTTAAAGTAGCTAGCTGAATGAGCTAGCACATCTTTGAGGACTCTTAATCACACCAGTTCTTGAGAATCAAAGGATTTTTGTTTCTTTTACACATGAGACAATCATATTTTTCTTTGATTCTTTCAATTAAATTTGCCTTTTCTAGCATTTTGGATTAGTTATGTGCAATTTAACCAGCGGGATAGATTTTTAGATCCAGTTGTCAGTGATGCAATACAGCTTTAACGTTCGATGGTCTCTCACAACCCAAGGACACTTTGTAACACTTGCACCATTCACTGAATGTATAAGAGCACCTTGCCAAGCACCATAGCATGCAGTGTGGATTTTGCACACCAGCCACGATGATGTCGTTGTACACCCTACTAAGTAACTTATCAGGAAAATGCAACTATATTGCATTTTGTTCTTCATAATGACCTTCTTTTGTAATAAATAACCTACATGTGATGAATAGATTGCTGATGGTCTCCTACGACCCTAGCATACCTCATAATACTTGCACTGATCGTTGTTTTCACAGGAGCGCCTAGCCAAGCACCATGGCACACAGTGTGGTTTCTGCACACCAGGCATGGTGATGTCAGTGTACACCCTGCTACGTAACAACCCCAAACCAGGCATGGATGACATCCTGACAGCGATAGAAGGCAACCTGTGTCGATGTACAGGCTACAGACAGCTCCTGGATGGCTTCAAAACATTCTGTGGGGTATGTCAGTTGATTTATCTGGACCCTGCCTTAACCTCCCCTTGTAAAATTAACTGTGACATATTTGTACCAGCTGAACCAAGCATAGCCATACATGTACCTTCATGTATTTAGATACTTATCAAGGAAAACAAGAAAAGCTGTATTTATAGACCAGTGGTCTTATAGATAGGTAAACTCGTAGGCAGGTTTGACATATCATACATGTACTTTTAGGAACAATGGGCACTCAGTGAAAAACATGAAATGTATTTTGAGGCATTTTTTTCAGTAATGTCATGTGGGTATTTATAAATATTAAAATCAGGTTAATTCTGCACTAGGAGCCATTCAGCTTCAGCAGAAAATCGAGGCCAAGGAAGCCAAGAGAACTGAATCAATCATAGTACTTGTGTTAGTTTTTGCTTCAAAAAGGCCTTTTAAAAAACCCGTTTTCAAGATTATTTGAAAGGAATGTGTAAACTAGTTACTGAAGAGGAGGTAATGTTGCATTTTCAAGAGGTAAAATTCTACGAAGCATGTAATTCAGGGTTATTTGGAGGTCCAATGTGTAGCTTGCATGCACTTCAACTCTTGAAACCTAATCACCTTGCTATGCTGAGTTTGCCCTGGTGCACCTTAATTCCATTTGACTCTGATGAATTCAGCTAAAGAAGTTCTCTAAGAAGTTGATGATGGACTGGTTAGTCTGTATGCTGTACACAGGGGTCGATCCGTGTTCATGATTGGGGGGAGGGGATGACCGGCGAGCAGTGGCTTATCTAGGGATTATGGCGCCCGGGCCAAAAAATGAAGTTGCGCCCTTGAGAAAATAGCCCTTGAGGAATTAGCAAGTCGACTGAAAGTTGATATTTCTTTTAAATGTTGAACCTCTGCAAATGCTGTTTCATTAATCCCCTCCCACACCAGGGACTTTTTCAAAAATCTGTCTATAATACTTTTCTCAAACTTCTATAAAATTTTAGTGTATCCTAAAATGGTTTTCTGTGGACGGAACCCCTTAATTGAGAATAACAAATTCGAGCAAACGAAATTTCTTCAATAATTTCACGTTGAAATTATGGCATTTCTTAATATGTCCTTACTTCTAATCATTATAGAATGTGATGGTATTTCAAGATCAAAATAAAATATTGAGTTTGATAATTATTAGTTTTAAGTTTAATGTATCATAATTCTTATTCATTTTATCCAAAAATATTGGGGGATGATAATACAGGCCATCCCCCACCTCAAATTTGGGGGGAGGGGGGGGGGGGCATATACATGTATACCCCCCCCCCCCCCCCCCCCCCCCCCCCCCCCGCTTGTGCAGCATCACATTGTTTAAATTTGCTAGGAACACCGGTTAAGACTTCCTGAACATAATTGGTCGCATCAGAGACATAGATTTTTATTGGCTGGTGCTGGTATTTAAGAGGAGAAGTGGAATTGATTAAAAGCTGCAAGTAGCATGCAGACTCTTGAAGACATGTCCTTATTAACAGTCAGTTATGTTTATGTCCATCATCATTCTTTTTTTGGGGTAATCTACGGTATGTGATTCCTACATTCAGGACAACTGTTACTGTGCAAAGAAGGAACAGGAAACTCGGGGCAAGGAACAAGAAACACAGGGCAAGGAAAAGACAGACATGGAGGTGAGTTGGATATCACAGATGATTGTGATGCATGGAAGCGAAACATATTTATTTGCCACCTTTTCTTCATGGTTTTGATAATATTGCCAGCAGATTCTGTTCTCTGAAATGTAATGAAGTAGAGATTGGTAAATTGTAGCTGTTAAAACGTGGAAGGTTTTATAATTTGATAATTAGTCGACACGAATGTGACGATGCTCTGTTCCAAACTATATGCTAGTTATGATCTTCCCTGTCAAAGTGAATACTGCATGTAAAGAATTACACTGTAGGTCATTCTTAATCTTTGAGAATTTGAATCCGGTTCTCTTAAGAAATCTGAATAGGCAGTTCATTTCTGTTGTGTTCTGGAAGCATTTTCTGCAGGAGTAAACACCAGTAGCCATAATCGTCTTCCTCAAGTGGCGATGTTCTGTTTTTTGCTCATGTCCTTTACATTGTTTCATTTGTATTTTCAATTGTAATCAACAGCTCTCTTCATCGGCCAGCCAGAATTACAAAGGATTTGACCCTACCCAAGAGCCAATATTCCCTCCAGATTTACTGGTAAGGAAACTAAAAGTCAATCAAGGATTCCTTCCTCTATAGGATGTTATGTTCCCTGATGTTATGCTACCTGTACAACAGCATATAATTTAAAAAATTTACTCGTAAAGGAGAATTAACACTAGAATATAAATGTACTTATGTTCAAAGGTATAATATATCATTGACCTGTATCACTTTAGAAATAAAATATCAGAAAAGGGTTTAAATCAAGACATTCTAGTCACGGTATCATCTGCTAACACTTAGGGGCTGCCAATTTTCTTGATGACATGGAGTTGTACATGAACCATTGGAGACCGTTCCGGTCAGGAAGATATTTTTAATCCACGAGCTAAATTGCTTCTATTCATTATAAAAAAGCCCCATATATGATGGAAAATACATAACAGGTGTATACATTTATTTTAAAATTTGAAATTTATAGATTTCTTTTTAAATTCTCCGGTTTTGCTAACTAGTAATCGATTTCTTGGTCTTGCCTGGCAGAGCAGAACATAATTTATACAACGCGCATTCTGACTTTTGAAGTCCATTATCTCAAAGCAAGTGAATGCATAGTTTGTCACTATTGACGCTGGGGAAAGTCATCATCCATAAATTTGAATTAATTCGCTCCGTCACATACGTCATAGTATCAAGAAAATAGATATTTAGTAAAATCATAATTTTCAAAGAAATATAAATAATTTATATTTCATTTTTAGAATGTATGTATATATCTGTTAAATATTTAAAATCTCAGATGGAATTTTGTATCAGGAAGAAAGACAATTTTGCATTCGGATTAAAAATATCTTTATGTACACATCAAGAAAATGGCAGCCCCCTGGTATCGCTAGCAGACGATAAATCTTGCTGAGAAAATCCTGATTTATACCCATCTCGTATATTTTAATGCAAAACTACGTAGGGCAACAAGAAGGAATAGATTACATCTTTGAATATGAGCACATTTATATTTTGAGCTTAATCCCCCTTTAAACTATCGCACACTACAGTACCTAGCTCCTGAGTGTATTTCATCCCTTGTAACACCCCATGCAACAAGTAGTATTAGGCTTAAGGAAATTCGAACAAAAAGAAACTGGGGGATAGAGCGCATCAGCAGCTTCTTCTTTATGGAATAAGTTACCCATTTCTCTACAAACAGCCAATACCCTCAAACTTTCAAAACCAGACTTAAAACTCACATAATGCTGTAATACTTCCTGCAGCTACTTTTCATTGTTCAAAGTTCAATTTCTATTCCACTGACTTAGTATATGTATGTTCATTTCTTTTTGAGCATTTGCTTGAAATTAATTTTTAGGCACCTTGAGCATCTCTAGAGATGGATATGTGTGCTATATAAATATTGTCATTATCATTATTATTATTATGTTGAAAATGTTACAGATTGAATTGAATTGAATTTATTGTCCTCAACGGAAATTCTTTTTACAGTGGATATGAACAATTGACACTTCAAACATGATTATAACAGAAATAATTACATTACTGTACGAATATGTAACATACATATTATTCCATGCCCCTTCCTCCCCAATCCTCCATTCCATCCCTAAATCTAGCTGTGCATCACAGTTCGAAATAACATGTGTGATTTATTCCTATGAACATGAATCCCCCCCCCCCCCGAGGCCCTAGTCAAAACAAGTCTCCAAGACACCATAATAAAAGCATTTATCAACGACAAGCAATGAAAGTCAAGACTAAAATATTTGTATACTAACAATTACAATCTGCATCCTCTGCAGTAGCTTGACCGCTATTCCCAACCCCCCCCCCCCCCCTCTATCTAGTAGCATTACAATTGAATGTATGGATGGAATCTGCGATGAATGATTGTCGAAATCTTGCGCGATTAGTACGTGGAACACAGAGACGGACGCCTGACCTATTGAAATTGAGATGTGGTTATGGAGCTAATTGCTATAGATTTGTTTCTTTCTTTTCATTCTCTCTCCTCCCCCCCCACCCCCCTTATCTAGCTTGATCAGGAGGCTTACACAAGAACAGTGACCTTCAAAAAAGGTCAAACTAAATGGATCTTAGCATCCTCCCTCACCGAGGTCATTCAGTTGAAGAACAGGTATCCAGCAGCTCCCTTCATAGTAGGCAACACCATTGTAGGTGAGTGGTAAAAAGAGTTGATCAAAAATTTAACAAACAGACATATAATGATGATAATAATGTCCTGTGGCAAGATATTAATATACATTTGCCACTCTCCACCCAGGTGAAGTAAATGGGTACCCAATGAATCAATTTCCTTCATTTTGATGATTCAAAAGCCTCATAGTATACACCAATGCTTGTGTTACTTGCCACTCCTTTCCTGATTGCTTCCAGAGAGATCATTTCACCATGTAATTGCATGACCAGAATTGAACTTTATCTTGAAACCCATACCTGGGTCCTGTTTCATAAAATTTTCAGTAACAACTGCCACATTTCTATGACAAATTTGCTCTCAGCCAATCAGATGCAAGGATTTCAGTAGCTTATAACTACTATCGTAACTTGTTATTGATAACAAGTTTTATGAAGCCCTGGAATTATGTGTTGCTTTGTCTTTATGATAACATGGTGGCAGGAGTGGGATACAAACCCACTCCATCAAAATGACTGTTCACTCAAACCAGGGCCCCCTTTCATAAAACTTAATATCTATGACAAGTTACAATAACAGTTATAAGCTACTGAAATACTTGCATCTGATTGGCTGAGAGAAAATTTGTCATAAATATCAGGCAGTTGTTATTGATAAAAAGTTTTATGAAACAGGGCCCCGTATGATTTTTCACTATCAGACATTGGATATCAGCATTCTTATCATTTTTAACTAGGTAACCAGAGGAGAGGAGGGGCAATTTACCCAATGGTCATCTCCCCTGGTCCAATGATTCAAGAACTGACCCAAGTCAAAACCTCTGACCATGGCATCACTATAGGATGTGGCGTCACGATGACACAACTGAGTCAAGAACTCAGAAACTTGATAGAAGTTTCACCTGGTAAATAGAGATTCTTCTACATGTATTAGAATTAAATCTAAGTTTTATATTTAACAAACATATATTTTATTAAATTATGGCTGAATGCCATTTTTCAGTTGTTGCAAGCCCCTAAAAGCAAGTTCTTATTTTTTTTCCATTTCAATTCATCAGTAGCAAGATACTCCCAATTTCAATATGGCACGAAAAAGAGACATGATAACGAAGCTTTTCGACCTGCACTCATCAGGTTATCACGCAGGTATATAACAAATTTACTTGAAATCAACTATATTATACTAGATGAACCCGGACGCAACCCAGACGTTGTAATTTCAGAACAATCGCAGCTTGGACGAACTCCTTTTGTCTGCACAGAAAGGGTTTGTGCGATTGAATGTAGGTGGCTTCTAGAAACCGTGAATGCCCTGCGCTTCTGGCCCGGGACATAAGCGCAGCGCATTTACTGTTTCTGGAAGCCACCTACATTCAATCGCACGAACCCTTTCTGTGCAGACAAAAGGAGTTCGTCGAAGCTTTGCGATTGTTCTGAAATTACAACGTCTGGGTTGCGTCCGGGTTCATCTAGTATAATATAGTTGATTTCAAGTAATTTGTTATATACCTGCGTGATAACCTGATGTGTGCAGGTCGAAAAGCTTCGTTATCATGTCTCTTTTTCGTGCCATATTGAAATTTTGTAGTACCAAGAAATTATTTGTATACTCCCAATTCTACGTTGCTGTAATGTTCTTTCTTCAAAAAAAATCAAATGGTAGCTTAGCGAAATGTTGTGGCACGAAAAGACATGACCGGAACACAAAATGCATAATTATCGTATTTTATTTTAATTAATTATTTTATTAAGGTAGAAAGTATCACAAGTCATAGGCTTGGTAAAAATACCAGGTTAACTACCGCAATTAGGCTTAATATTACCAAACATGCCATTAGATTTGTCAAATTACAATTTTTGATTCGCCACTGCCACCAATATTTTCGCCGTCTGTGTTCTGAGGGGTGGTTCACAAAGAGTTAAGTTTGACTTAAAGTCGCACTTAAATTCCTCGTTGCGTGCAGTATATGACACATCACCGCATTGGTCAGATCATGCTCAGGGGACGCATGCTATTGGGTAATCTACCAATGAGATAACACGTTTAATACCGTATGCACATTGACACTTACGCATGACTTAAGTGAAGCTTAACTCGCTGTGAAACACGCCCCTGGACACATTTTTTTGCTGAGCTACCTTACATATGATATTAGATCCCTGGTTGTAATCTGCATTTGAGTCCTTTTTTCCTTAGATTTTGTATACCTGAATTTAGAATTAGAATTTATCTACATCCAGAAGATAAATACAATCGCGCTGATATTCTTTCTTGGTTTGCGATCCATTGCCACTTTGAAACAACAATTTTGATTGGTTAGTCGTCGGCCTTTTGAACAATATTTTGCATGCAACGATGATATTGATTGACCATTGCCATTATGCAATTCATTACAAACCCTTGTGTTACATAGGCCCTTGTTAAGACCATTGACAATGCTATACATTGCTCCTCATAATATTCAAATTCACAGTAAACAGAGCTTTCATGTAGAATAATCAGCACTCTTTTGTAGGGCTTATATTTACATCTTGAACCCCACTAACTTTCACCCTTTTTCGAAAGACTATTTCTTAGTACCATGCTCTATTTTACTCTAATTTTCACAGAGTATCAAACAAGAACATTGGCAGCTATTATCAAATTAGTGAAACAGTATGCCAGTCCACAGATAAGGAATATGGCTGTAAGTTTCTTTAAAATATCTCTTGTATCTATTGCAAAATTATAAATATATAGGTCTTTTGAAATCGTAAGGATTGCCCAATATTGTTTAGACTTGACTTTATTTGCTGCCTTCTCAAGTCTGTTTTATTCATGACAACTTATAATTTTTTCTGATTAATATATTAGAGTGATAATGATATACATATATGTCTATATATTAGATGATTATTATGTACACTATCAAAATTCATTTACATGACCTGATACATTAAATCATACAGATTTTTTCTATAAAATTTCATATTGCTTCTGTGATATTTGTACATATGGAGTCAAAAGGGGCCTGAGCTTTCAATCCTAGCAGAATCTTTGTCAGAGGCAAAAAGACCTCTTTTTGCCTCTGAGAAAGATTCTGCTAGGATCGAAAGCTCAGGCCCCTTTTGACTCCATTTTGCTCAATTGGCTCGCTACTATTGGATAAGCAGTTTTCAGCAGTTTGTTTTCCATATTCGTACATAATGAGAGAAAAAAGGAAAAGGAAAGCTCACAAATAATATTTCTCTTTTACCAGTGCTGAACCGTAATTGTATCTTTAAATGTGATTAATTAATTAATTTTATTGTTCAGAGTCTGGGTGGTACTGTTTGGAGTTTCTCGAGGAGAGGAGATTTGGTCCCACTGCTGATGGTTTGTGGGGCTACTGCAACCTTGGTAGAAGAAGGAGGTATGTTCCTTGTATTCACTATGAGTATAGCTCTCTTTGTTTAATGTGTCTTGCTCCTCATTACCAAAAGCAAGTTCTTGTCGTTTGAGGATGATGTAGAAGATACGTGTAACTTCTGTTTATACTGTGAAACCTGTCTATAAAGACCGCTCAAGGGAGACAAAAAAAGCGGTCTTTACGAGCAGGTGGTCTTTATTTATTTATTTATTATTTATTTATTTATTTAGTATTGTTTACCCAGGGTAACCACATCAGTGAGTAACACACTGTTATACTTGCAGGCCCTGCATAACACAAAAATGAAACACATACAAACAAAATGATATACACATATAATCATTGGTGAAAATTCAATTAATATTGTTTCTAAGTAGTCTCCAGTACAAAATAACAAAAGATTTTTTCGAAGTAGCACAACGAATCCTACTATCGATTTGGTTCCATAATATTGAAGTGCTGTGGGAGAAGGCTTTTTTACCTGCCTGAGTACGGACAAGTGGCACTACAACACCATTGTGAACAGCATTTCTCGTCCGATATGCATGGAGGTTGTCTGATCTTACAACAAGCTCAGACAGGTAAACAGGTGCTTCCCCATGAAGAATATGGTCTTTATGGACAGGTTCGATATACTTAATGGACAGGTTCCTTTTATACACGTTTCAACGAGAAACACTTTTCAAGGGAAACAAAAATTTGTGGTCTTTACAGACAGGTGGTCTTTCTATACAGGTGGTCGCTAAAGCAGGTTTGACTGTACTTTATATCTTTATTAAGGCTCAAACAGTAGGAATTTAAATTGGATCTGACCAGGAATGTGATATATGACTCTAGTACATTATTTATTTACTTTTCTTTTGTATCATAATTTCCTCACCTTGATTTTCTTTTCTCCTTAGAGAAATTTCATGAAAGTCCTTTAAAAAAACACACAATTATATAATATTGACTGACCTTGAGGGGGATACAACATATATTCCCTGAACTAGATTCATATTGGGTCTAGTGAGGGCAATATATGTCATATATCCCGAAAGTATGTAGCCAGTCAATATTGTTATTATTATCCACTTCAGACATCTAGAGCAAACAAGTAATAACATTATCTTAAAATGGATTCAAAAATCATAATCTAATCCATTTTTGGCAAAATCAGCAAATCTAATTTTCCCACTGCACTAAGCCTAGCTAGCAACTGTGTGTAACAACAAATTGCGCGCTGCAACTGCGCGCCGCAATACTGTGCACTGCACCACCAGGCAATACAAGCTTATATGGCCCTGCATGTTTTATAACATGTGAAGTTCATAGGATATCATGAAAGAGGGTGAAATAAGAAATACTACCCTCTTTCCCCGGTTTGCAGCAAGGACGAGGGGAATACAACTTTGTAAAACCACAGCTTAGATGTCTGATATGGATAATAATAAAAAATATCAGATTTATATTAAGGTCAGTTTCTCCGTATTTTGATGGAAACACAATCTCATTTGATTATACTCAGGATACAAACAGTGTATGTGTGAAATGCTATAAAATAAAACAGCATATAGTATGTTGTCTTCTCATTTCTTAAAATCTGTATGAACTGGTCATTCACTTGTACTTACATTGCAGGTGAAAGAGAGGTGGTCCTGGACGAGTCTTTCAAGAAGTCGGCGGAAAGCACCATGAAAGTTACAGAGATAGCCAAGCATGTCTTCATACCATATACATCAAAGGTAGGATGCTTAGAGATTATATATTAGCTTGATCATGATGATCACAATGGGATGATTATCGTGACAACAATGGTGGTGCTGATGATGTTGATGATGATGGTGGTGGTGGTGATGATTATGATCACAATGGGATGATGATCGTGATGACGGTGATGGTGTTGATGATAGTGGTGGTGATGATAATGCTAATGATATTGATGATTATGATGTTAATGGCAACGACAATGATGATGGTAATAATGATGATAATGATGTTGACAATGATGAAGTTGATGATGATCATAATGACAATGATGACGATAATGATGATGATTATAGTAAGGCACTGTATTATGAATATCAACTCTCTTTTGTTTTTGTTCTTGTAACCAGCATGAGTACTGCTATGCACATAAGATCTGTCAGAGAAGGAGAAACTGTCTTGCCACAGTCAATTGCTCATTCTTCTTTGTGATGGATCCAGCAGACAGCAGCCAGGTCGCAAGACTCACCATCATGTTTGGTGGAGAGAATTTCCTAGGGCCTTTCAGATTCAAAGACAGGTAGACTAGTCATCTGTTTTTATAAAGTGTTTCTGCATTGTAAACTGCATATACATGTAAAACCCTCTTCTAATTTATGCAAATGACTGAATTTACTGTTGAAATTTATTTTCACATCGGAAAAGGAAGTAGAGTAATTTTTGTCCCACCTACAAGAAATGCAGTAGTCTCAAATCAATGAACTTATACACACCACTCTTAGCGGAGAGTTTTAACAATTCAAACTTTGCTATGTACACAGTGAAACATAATGCATGATACAAGCATATAAAAATATATGTGTATTCAGTTTCAATATACTTGTTTCCACTCCTTAAAGAGACATCACATTAGACATGAGTAAACAAATGAAGTGGGGGGGGGGGTTAAATTGCCTATAATATGACCTACATATCAGATCAGTAATATTTGGTTAAGCAAAGCTATTGTCTATTCATCATCATAAGAATTATGTTTTTCTCTTTGGTAGGACCCTAAATCAAGCGTTTCTTGGTGAAGTTCTGAATACAATATCCACGAAAGTGACCAAGGAAGTGCATGATAAGGAGGATAACCTGAACAGTGCCGAGTTCAAGGGTTGTCTGATGGCGACATGTTTCATCAGGAGTTTTGTCAGCCTCTGCAAAGAGACTGGCAATGCTCAGGTAAGTCTCAGAAATTGCGCTGTTGTTAAAATGTAGTTGACTTCTGCACTTTGCTTCTCCGTTGTTTCATGCCATGTTTGGGTTTTTCAAGCTTTATGATATTGTTTTACAGAACATCTATTTCAACCTCAGACATGAATCAATTGCCATTTCTTGACGTTAAAATGCAACCTACTTTGGGTGAAATATTTAGATTCAACATACACATTTGTTTGACAAAACAATGACAAAACACTCATTCCATCTTGAAAGCAAAATGTTTTCATTGATCTGTACACTTCTGTTTTAATTACATGTACATCTATATGTGTACTGTTTGATGTTTCTTCAAATTTTAAAGCCACACAGTCATCAATGTCCATGTGCATATTGCATCATAATTCGCTGACACCAAATTTCGGTTGAATTACTAATTAATGTGTATGCGGTCCCCCCAGGCAGGCAGGCACGCAGCAAAACCAGGTAGATGGGTGTTGAGCTGGGGAGATTTACATGTATGATTATGACATTTCCTTACATTGTAGTAACAGGAGAGCACAATGCATTACATAAGAACTGCCTGTCATTAAAAGTGAAGTCCACTTTCGGTGAGTGACAACACCTGTTATAAGGTTAACAACCGAATTGTGTCAAATTCCCCATGAGAACCCATGACTGTGGCTTAGCATCGGATAAAAAAATCATAATTTGTTAAGTTAAACATTAATTGTTTAAACCATTCTATGCAGATATAAATTGTATTTTACCTTCCCCTGTATAGATTCTAGAAGCGACTACTGCCCTTGGTGTTCCTCTTACTGATGCTAGTCTTCTTACCAGCCTGTCTGATGGCTCATTCACCAGTGCTCAGGTCTTTCAGGTACCAGTATTGAATCTGATTTTTTTTTTTTTTTTTTGGGGGGGGGGGGGGGGGGTTAAATATATTTTGCAGTTGCAAACATGAGCCACTTCTGGTGTCAACAGATAACAGTACAGAGCTGGTTGTGTCAGCAGTCCCAATAAGAAGAGTCCCAAAGAGGAAAATCAACCTAGTTTGCTGCTGCTCAAATGGTGTTAAATATCGCTCTTCTATTTAAAAAAAAAAAAAAAAATTAAAGACTGATAGCAAAAATAATATCGATTGATGAAAGGCTGACATTGGATGAAAGGTGAGAAGCGATTCATCACTTCCAGCATATCATTCTAAATATTTGGGAAGAACAGAAAACGGGTACATTATGACATTTGTTTTTTTTTAAATCCCCAGTAAACATTCATTTGAAATAATTTTTTGGTCTCATAGATATTGTAGATAAGCAATTTCTTTGATAATAGTTTGGATGTACCCATATTTTTTTGCAGCCTCCACCCGAGAGTCAACCTGACATTGATCCTATAGGACGCCCTCTAGTTCACCTGTCGGCCTTTGAGCAGTGCTCAGGAGAGGCCGTCTACACGGATGATATTCCTCCGGTAGACGGTAATACATCATCATCAATTCATGCGTTTGATTTTGAAATGGAATTGATATCACACAAGCTACTTATTTCTGTTATTGGGGGAGTCACAATTATGGTTTTACAGAATTTAGCATGACATATGCACAGGGTCTAAGGATATTGTACATGTATTTTGGACTTCTTTAGAGTGAGCCGTTACATAAGAACCGAATTAGGCCAAATCGGTTTCAGTTGGGCACAGCATGGCTTATATTCCTTTGTTGCATGCTTGCCTAACAAAGCAACATGCACCATATTTTTACCCACTGGAGCCAAGTTGGCCAAACTGTGTGTATGTATGGCTCTGCATTTATATATATTATACCACTCCCATTCTTCTACATTCATCTCTTTCTATTATTCTCTTTCCCCAAATTGCAGCTTATGCAATTTTCTTCTTAATCTTTCCTTTCAGCTCTCTCTTTGATGCACCATGCAATATCCCTTTTTCCTCTTTATGAATTTCTACATATTTATATTCACTGTTTTTACATTTTAAAAAATGCTATTTTTCCTCAATTATTGTATTTCTCTTTCTTTCCGGCTCACTCTGTAACAAATTTTCTCTTCGGATTTATTATTCACTTCTGTTTATTTTCGCTGTTTCTTTTTTCTTTTTCTCTCTCTCAGAGCTATTTGGCAAATTGTTAATTTCAGATAATTTATATCTTTGCACAGGTGAACTTTCACTTGCACCAGTATTGAGCAGTCGGCCTCATGCTAATATTATGTAAGAGACCAGGGGGTGTTTCATAAAGCTGTTCGTAAGTTACGAATGACTTTACGCACGACTGGAACATGTTCTTGGGTGATATACTAATCAGAATCTCAATCATTTAGCACAAGAACTGATCACCAGTCGTGTGTAAAGTCGTGCATAACTTACGAACAGCTTTATGAAACACCCCCAGCTAGCTCTATTCTTTCAAGGGTTCTCTCTTCTATTGTACCATTATGTGCCAATCATGCCATGCACGCCTGTTAACCCTTTCAGACAGGAATTATTTAAGGGCTAAATTGATCACATTTTGATCTTCAAATTGGCAGTAATATTTTGCTTTTAGTGCTACATATTTGTCTTTGAAAACAATGTACATGGTTGGGAATTTTAAAAGCAATGATTTTGAACCTCTCAATTTATTGCCAATTTAAGGATTTTAAAGCTTATTCTCGTTTTAAAAATTCCTGGCATCAAACGCAATATGGATATGGTCATGCAACAAATAATGGACACCGTGTGTGCAGAAATTTTTGCTCTTTCTACTCATGCATCTTGTTTATTTTGTAGACCTCTGAATCAAAAGTTATTGAGCCAAACCACAAAATGTGGTCAATAGTCTTGAAAGGCGTGAAATGGTGACTTGCTGGAATGCACCATGGAATAAAGTGCTATGTACAATGTATTATTTCTCTAAATAGTGCTCATGATAATGTGCCTGCATAATACAGCGATTCATGGGTATATCTTACTTTATTTATTGGCAATTACCCATTCACTGAATGGCTGATGTTGCCATGCAATGTAAAATTTATACTTATTTTTCTTACTTCAACCAAAATAAAATAAATAATAAACTGCTGAATTATAACATATGTTAGGACATGTTGTCATGTTTATTTGTATGATACATTGAAAAGAACAAATATCAACATGAATATTACTTTAATGGGCATACTGATTATATTTCTTTTGTTATGTGTGCTCTAATCAGATCTATTGATCCATCAGAGGCCTTAGCCCTAAAAGGAGTAGTCCAGTTCATATCTCACACCGATGTACCCGGAACCAATGGTCAAATTTTGAATGCTAAGGAGGAAGTGTTTGTCTCCAAAACAGTAAGAAATTAAAATCACAATGTCACAATACAGATAGTTCTGTAAGAAATAATGGAATTTAAAGCTCTTTAATCAGTTACTTGTACATGTATCGTGAAAGGTTAAAGTAGAACGTTGATGATTTTAAATATTGGCTTAATACTTATTATTCCATAGATGGCATAAATTAAACAAGGTTATCCAAATTCAACGCTTGGAAACATTTGAAGTAGTGATTGTTATCAATTATAAAACGGTAAAATACAGCCCCCGATATAGCAGCTGAAGAGCTCCTCGAACGCTGCTGAGATATGTGACGACACACCCTGGACCAGTCCTGTCTAAGCAGACGATGTCCCATAACATCTTACACATTTTTCAGAGCCTATTTTGTCATCTCCTCTTCACTAATTTCTCTTCCTTCACTAGCGTCAGTCTTAATTTTAGTCTGTTGCCTCACTCTTAACTTCGTGTATGGTATTATTTTGATGAAAAATGCAGCGTTAAAAAAATAAAGGAATCAGTCACTTGTAAACAAAATAAGACGCCATTGTATTTTCAGCTGTTTGCACCGGGGCATGTTCGGCGTTTCAAGAGGGAACGAATACCATCCTGCTATTATTCGGAGGGCTTTTCAATTTGAAAGTGGGGTTTATTTCATTGATCATTGACCCTTCTCCTATGTATTTACAATCAAACGGTTTTAGCTATCAGAATCAGTTTCACTTTCCCTTTATAATGGTGTGAAATAAGGTCATGTTTAAATACACCAAACTCTTTATAATTTGATAAATAATTGCATTGCAATTACGTTCATTCATTATAGGACGTCGTCTGCTTAAGCAGGATCGATCCCGAGTGTGACGACATCAAAACATCGCTATATTTCTGGCGAATCCTCGGATATTCCAGATGCTGAGAAGAGCTTTTATTTGTGTTGTTTTTATAATCACCAGATACGCAGTTGACATAAAACTTATACGATTGCCATCTGTAAGCTTCCCAGTTTCTAGTGATACATTAATTGCCATATTTGTGATTTTCTTTGAATATCTACTTTAAAGGTTGTGTGAAGTTTATGTAAGCCCTCAAAAACTTCAGATTTCTTTGATTTTAATAATAATAATAATATTCCGCTTTTATATAGCGCCCGATACATCAATGGTGATGTGTCTAAGCGCTTTACAGATATATATTATTACCCCGGTCATTGGATTCTGGCACACCCGCACACAGTGTATGCACGTTCTCCACTCCCTGGGGAGCATTCCAGCCAGTCGCCTGTTAAGCGCATACATGCTAAGCAAAGGACATTAACTTTCGCCATCCTACCGGGTACCCATTTAACACCTGGGTGGAGAGTGGCAAATGCCAAAGGACGCTAGTGCTGCGGTGGGATTCGGACCCCGGACCTCGTGGTTCACAGTCGGGGACTTATCCACTGATCCACAAAGATAATAAATAGCAAGATACTACCATAACTAAGATGTGGGGCAGTTTTTTTTCCACGTCAAGTTCAATATTGAACTAGTGAGAGGTAAAAAAATAATTTAGATACCGGGACTGGGATATAAACTCCTTCAACAGCAAATCATACTAAAACGTATACACACGTGTATGAACCTATGGGGTACTGTGTATGCTATTCACTTGCTATCTCCGTGCAAAGCACAGAGCTCGTTATTAAGCGGGCAGTCGTCGGGGTGGAAGGTTCCCTAGGTTCCCTAGCGTAGGGTAGTGTATAACCCCAATCTAGTGTTCCTCACAGATATTTACACCAAAATTCACCTGAAATCTTGAATGGAATAGCAAAAGATCTTGTACATATATCTTTTTATACAAGAACAACATATTTGACGCATTTGTTTGCCAGTTTCCTTTATATGCTACCAAAAACTGCACATGAGCTTTAATTAAAAAAAAATAAAAATCAGTATCATTTTTATCATCAATTAAAATATATCATCAACAGTAAAACATAATTCTGAATAATAACATTTAAAAAAACACTATATAAGTATGCTTATAAACTTTGCTGAAGGTATAAAGCTCATTATGAATTTGAATCGAGGTTGCTGAGTTACAGAGGATTAACGTTTATAAACATCATGTGATTTCTGAAATATTTTATGAGCTATGGTTCTCTCTCATTTGGTTATCTACATGTCAAGAAATTCAGCTATTTGTGTTAATTCCATATTTTGAAATGATAAAAAAAAATTCTAAATTTTTTTTCTTTATTCTCTGTCCTATCATTCTGCTAGGTTCAGGCAGTAGGACAGCCTTTGGGTGCTGTTGTGGCTAAAGACAAAGCGACTGCGTTGAGGGCTGCCAAGCTGGTTAAGGTTCATTATGAAGTCTTGCAGCCTGTTGTCATGACTATACAGGTATATCATAGCTGCCCAACCATTTCCTATTTTAGGGGAATGATTCCTATATTTTGACACTAATGTTATTAACCCAAGATTTCTCCCTTTTTCTGAACATGTATGTGTAAAAGGCATTGTATTTTTCATTTATCCTTAAGATATTATTTGTGGGCAGGTGGGCAGTGGGCAGGTCCGTGCTGGATCTATATGGGTAGAGAGACATCCCCGCCCTCCACGAGTCTCCCGTTGCCTTGCGGGCAGGTTTTGGTTAACCAAAGGCTAGGGAGTAAACCTTATCCAAATCCGGAGCGGTGCCCCTAAGGCGGTTAGGTAATGAAGTTCATCATCTTTCCAGCAGTGCCTGCAGTCCAGTCGTGGCTAGGACGTGTCGTTTTGCGTCCCTCCTGGCTAGATTGGCTGGACCGAGAGGGGGGTCTTGGGCTCGGGCGACCCAAGGCCTCCATAGTTCTTTCGCCTAGGATTCAGTGATCCCACTTTTCCACTTCTTCTTCTTCCAAGTCCTGAGGCAATGGGCGAGTGGTGACGGTGGCAAGTGCAAGATGGTGCTGGGAGCTGCTAGCCATTGACCTGCACTCAGGCGGTTAGGGCAGGATGGTCGTTCTACAGCCTACCGGGGCAAGGGCATAGTTCGGTAGCCACTCTGACGACGGAGCAGCCCTCTTCAGGATAGCACTGCTCCCCCCTCAGGGGGAAGGGTCTAGAAAAGGTGACCTAAAGAAAGCTTGCCTCATCTCATCCTGTCAGCATACCGCAGCTGACTGGACATCTACCACGCGGTCGAAACACAAAGGAAACATCAAAGAAGGATTCAAGATCCGCCCGCCGGAAGAGCACTCTATGTGTTGGAGCCTGGAACATCAGGACACTCATGGATAACAAGAACTGCGACAGACCAGAACGTCGAACAGCACTCGTGGGCCGAGAACTGCAGAGATACAGCATTGATGTTGCTGCCCTCAGTGAGACACGCCTTGCAGACACAGGGGAGATCACCGAGGTTGGAGCTGGATACACTTTCTTTTGGTCAGGGAAGGCACCGAACGAACGCAGGGAAGCAGGAGTTGGCTTTGCCATTCGCACCACCCTCGTCAAGAATCTGGAGTCCCTCCCAAAAGGAATCAGCGAACGCCTGATGGTTTTGAGAATTCTGCTACAAGGCAAGACGCACTTGACACTCATCAGTGCTTACACCCCCACCATGTCCTACACTCTGGAGCAGAAGGAGTTGTTCTATCCTCGCCAACGTGCTGCGCTCAGTTCCTAAAGATGACAAGCTGCTGCTACTTGGGGACTTCAATGCTCGTGTGGGCAGAGATGCCCAGTCTTGGCCAGATGTCATCGGGCCACACGGCATCGGCCATGAGAACACCAATGGCCAACTGCTACTCACCTTCTGTGCTGAACAGGGACTTACCATCACCAACACCCTGTACCAACTGCCTGACATCCACAAGGCTACATGGATGCACCCAAGATCCAGGCACTGGCACCTGATCGACTATGTGATCACCAGGCGCCGTGACATCCAGGATGTTCGCATCACGAGGGCAATGAGAGGAGCTGACTGCTGGACAGACCACCTGCTTTTGAGGTGCAGACTGTCCTTCTCCATCGCCAGCAGACGTAGACGCCAGAAAGCTGACATTAAGAAGAAACTGGACGTCCAGAAACTCGAGGTCTGCATATGAAACTGGACGTCCAGAAACTCAAGGAACCAGAAACAAAGGAGACCCTCATTACCAGTCTAGCAAACCAGCTTGAGCATCTACCAGCAGAGGGAAACTTTGAGAAGGCCTGGGCCAACTTTCGGGATGCAGTGTATGACTCTGCCAAACTTACCCTTGGCCACATAAAACGGAAACACCAAGACTGGTTTGACAACAACGAGGAGATCTCCACTCTCCTCCAGGAGAAGAAAAAAGCCTTAACAGCCTGGCTCAGCGACAAAGACTCCCAAACCAAGCACGACCGCCTCAAGAACATCACGGGAAAGGTTCAGACTGAGCTGCGACAGACTTAACACAAGTGGTGGGAAATCAAGGCTGCAGAACTGCAGCAGTACGCAGACGAGCACAACTCCAAGAAATTCTTTGCCGGCTTGAAAGATGTGTATGGCCCTACATCGAACGCAATGGCACCTGTGCGCTCTGCAGACGGAACCCTGCTTACTGAGAAAAGCGACATCATACAGCGCTGGCGTGAACACTTCAGTCAGCTGCTGAACAGACCTCCCCAGATTGATCAGCAGGTCATCCAAGACATGCCACAGCGCCCAGTCCTGGCGTCGCTTGATGACCCCCCAACACTGGCAGAGATCCAGAATGAAGCTATCGCCATCAAGCTGACCGGACTGATGCAGCAGTTCTGGAAGGAAGAGTCAGTGCCGCAGGACTTCAAGGATGCCAACATCGTGCATCTGTACAAGAACAAGGGGGACAGAGCTTCATGTGACAATCACAGAGGCATCTCATTGCTGAGCATCGCAGGTAAGATCATGGCCCGTGTCGTTCTGAACCGTATCACACACCACTTGTTGGATGATGTGGTCTCTGAGAGCCAGTGTGGGTCTAGGAGCAACAGGGGGACAATAGACATGGTCTTTGCAGTACGGCAGCTACAAGAGTGCCGAGAACAAAACCAGAACCTATACATCCTCTTCGTGGACCTGACGAAGGCTTTAGATACTGTCAGCCGAGAGGGCCTGTGGGCTATCCTGTCCAAGCTAGGCTGCCCATCAAAGTTCGTCAGGATTATCCAGTCATTCCATGATGGCATGATGGCTCGCATTGTGGACAATGGTGATGTCTCTGATCCATTCCCAGTCTCCAGTGGCGTGAAGCAGGGCTGTGTGATGGCTCCCACACTCTTCAGCCTCATGTTTGCTACCATGTTGTTCTACGCCCTGTCTAAGTCAGATGCTGGTGTCACTATTCGCTACAGGTGTGACGGTCGATTCTTCGACCTCAGGTGTCTAAAGGCAAATTTGAGATATTCTTACTTTTTTACTATGGAAGGTTGGCAGGTACATGTATATACGGTATGTAATCATTTAGGTGGAAATTTTATGATAATTGTAATTCTGAAAGTACTTCTAATACTAATCTAATACTAATATTGATAAAAGTATGGGATGACTTCTTTGTCCTTAGGCAATACACTTTATGTAGATTGCTTCTCTCTACCCATGTATATGAATGGGTACTCGGTAAGATGCAAGGCCTAGAGGAATGGGGTCAAGATAACTGTTTAGTGCTTAGTAACATCGGCATCAGAACAGTAACTATGCAAATATATGAATATGGTAGTGGAAATACTGTGGGATAATGATAACTGCAGCATCAGAACAGTATGCAAATATGAATATGGTAGTGGTAATACTGTGGTATGGCTTTGGTTTTTTTAACATATACCAAATATGTCCCCAAAGAGGGCTAAAATGAAATTATGTTTACACACTTCAAACATGTATTTTGAGTATCAAGACTATTTATATTTTTGAGAAATGCAAATTTTGGAGCTTAATCTATCTCCATATTTAGTGGACAGACATGAACATTATGAGTTTTACAATTTTACAACACAATATAGCATATCTTATAAATGTGATATTAAACTGATTTGTTACAAATTATATCAATGATATATAATATTCATTTGGAATGTGCTTCAGAGATTATTCATGGAAAATTTTGAGTTTCTATCTTGAAAAATATAGATTTTACATCACTTTAAACTTGAAAATAGCCCTAAATTTGGGGTTTGACAACTAAAAGTTTTTATTTCATATAGTAGAATGTACTTTCCTTGGGTCAAACTTATTTTATGTAAACAATTGATGATATAAGATAGATACATACAAAAAAAATTGGGAACGGGTGGATTATTTGACGATTTCCATTTGTAACACCCCTGACGTTTCGGATGTTACATTCTGTTAACATTACAATTTTCATCATTTTTTATTTCCTTTCTTTTGGTATGATTGGTCTGTGACAATACATGTTGGCAGTTAAATACTCTATCAATAATTTATTACATTTATGCAAAATGTAATCTACACAAATGCACAGTTTAGCACATAGTTTTCTCTATCAGCTACTCAGTTTGGAATCCAAGGTGTACTTACATGCACTTAAAATGTATAAGTGATGTAAACTTGCAAGATATGAACCTAATAGCAATTGTAGTCACTGAAACCTCTTAGAAAATTCACTTAAACTTATATTTTGTTTAGCATGTTATGAAAAACAATGTATGCAGTGTTTCGTTTCGGACGTTACATGATGTCAACATGTCGATCAGATCATAATCCAAACTTTGTCCTGATCTGAACTTGAAGCTTGTGCTTCTTTATAGTCTTTTGGTGGCTGATGTATGAACTTGAATGGTAATGACTTTTGGTCATCTCTAATCTAGCCTGCTGATGTCAAAGATGTTACCACCTAGGTCATTAGATCACACACTGCTTCACCAGGGGATTCTATGAGGATATTCAAAGTATTCAGAGCATAAATCAAGCTTTCTAGAAAGCCATGAAACATTACTGGTACCATAAACATTTTTTTTTTTTTTTAGATTGTAGATTTGTCCAGGATCTTTTCTTTGTCAGACTTTAACAATGGTACACAACATGAATAAAGAACCCATTTTCATTTTCATAGTTTCCACAAATAAAATTGAATAATCATTAGAAAGGGTACTAATATCCTAGTTATTTGATACACAAGGCATGGGCGGGGCAAGCATTTGATTAGTACAGTTTTAAGCATACAGTACATGTAGCTCACATTTTGGTAAAGTCGAAACGAGCAAGTGAGAGAGCTTAACGGAAATCTACAAAAATTTAGTTGTAATGCTTTATTCTTGTATACTTTCTACAAGGAATTATTGTTGGTGGTGTTTTTTAAGTTTTTGCTGACAGAGTTTGCTGATAGGGTATTACACCCTACAAGAAGATAATAAATGAATGGATGGATTTGGAGAGGCTTTAGCTTATTTTTATTTCCATGTTAGAATGATTGGTTTCCAATTCTATTTCACAAAATGGCATGATAAATTGTGAGGATTAAGCATTAAAAAAATCAGCTAAAAATTCAAAGTTGTAATTAGTCCCACACATACATACATATATATATATATATATATATATATATATATATATATATATAATTAAAGTTTAATAGTCCCCCTATTTTAAGGTAAAAATCCATATTTCATGTAAATTTTGAGAAAATGGTTTAGCTTGGTTGTATTTTGGAAATATTTACACCACATATTCTTTTTTTGTAGACTGGGTAAAGTTAAGGTGTGTGACTGTTACTGAAAAAATACTTTAAATTCACCAAATAAACTTAATTTAATGACATCATTTGGGATATCCTTCATAAAAATGAAAAACTGATAAAATACCAATGCAAAACACTGTTAACAATAAGAGGAAAGGTTGAAAAATGGAAATCACTCCCTCTTACATCAATCTTTGCCCCTCATTTGAACTGGCTGGAGTTTAAAAATAGATGTTAACAGGATAATGTAACGTCCGAAACGTGCTTACAGCGTACCAGAAAATACTGTTAAAATGACTCAAAATTTTTTACAAGTAACTTTTGTTGTGATTTTTTTTGCGATAAATTACAATTTAGGATATACTAAACCATCCAGCAATGCATTTCATCACATAGAGTGGCTTCAAAATTATAATTTGTTTATATTTCAATTTGCAGAAAGCTTAGATGATTCATTAAAAAATGAGTTTTTAGCATCATATTCATGCTTTCTTTATATTCAAAGCTAAATCAAATATTAAAAATATTTTTCTTAACATGGGAAAAGATTGTGAAATCATAATTTGCTGATATGTCAAAAAATTAGTTGAAATTTGTAAATTATGTGTTAACAATAAAATTATGTAACGTCCGAAACAACTTTCTTATCCTTACAAAAAAGTGTTGCATGTGAATCAAATAATTTGTGTCTAAATTTGTGTAATGACTTACAATGTTTTATTCCATAATGATTGATTCACTCCAGATACCATAAAATTTGACTAATCAGCTTTAAATGAGTATTTTGTGTTTCGGACGTTACATTTGTTTCGGACGTTACAACTGTTAACGGAAAATTGGTTTTCAGCGGTCAGCGGTTGGCTGATCGCATTAAACAACACATTCCCTCGATTATTCGGAACCGTACACCCAATCAGCGCACGCAGCCCGTCCGTGCCTGCAAATCTGAAATGCACGCTAACAGACCAAAGATAGCCAAATGCGATTCAGCGATTGGTCTCCACTTGCTGAACAATCCAGCTTGCGCACAAAGCTATGCCGACGATCAATTTTCAATTATGTCCCGGGCCAGAAGCTCAGCGCATTTACGCTTTCTGGAAGCTGCTTATATCCAATCGCAAGAACCTCTTCTGTGCAGACAAAAGGAGTTCGTCCAAGCTTTGCGATTGTTCTGAAATTACGGCGTCTAGGTTGCGTCCGGGTTCACCGAGTATAATATAGTTGATTTCAAGTAATTTGTTTTATACCTGCGTGATAACCTGATGAGTGCAGGTCGAAAAGCTTCGTTATCATGTCTCTTTTTCGTGCCATATTGAAATTTTGCAGTACCAAGAAATTATTTGAAAATTGGTTTTACTGATAAAGTGACAATGTAATAAGCTCCTCCATTATTTTTTGCTTAGATGGGTAGCTGCCTTAAGATGTTTATAAAATGTTGTAAAAGATAGGTCCTCCAAGTCATACATTTTTTACTACTTCAAAATGAAAATTGTTTCGGACGTTACAAAACTGTTTACGGAAAATTTGACATCTTTTTCATTTGATGAGGATATTTTTACCATCAGCACTACTACAATATATTGCTATTTTATTTTAAGCTATTTATTTGGAGTAACTAATAATTGTATTCTAATATGGATATGAGGTAATTAAGTTCTTGTTCTAGTGGGTTAAATGTGGGTCTAAAATGTTTACGGAAGATGTAACGTCCGAAACA
The DNA here is from genome assembly GCA_025617745.1 of Heliocidaris erythrogramma. Classification (NCBI taxonomy): domain Eukaryota; kingdom Metazoa; phylum Echinodermata; class Echinoidea; order Camarodonta; family Echinometridae; genus Heliocidaris; species Heliocidaris erythrogramma. Next base: position 13,072,369 of record CM046861.1, read on the forward strand.
CCATTTTTGATTACACCGTTCCATCAAAATATGAGAGATTGTTCAGATGACATTTTTTTAAAGATCCATCCATGCTCATTAATCATGAATAGAAAAGGAATATATTGTGTATGGCTTTTTATATTTTTCAGCTCCAAACAAAATGGTATGTCAATTTGGGTTACAAAATTCCGTAAACAATTTGCTGTTCAGGGATACCTCAGGCACATAAATCAAAGTTGAAAATTTTTCATTAAGCTATGGGAGATCAACCTAGGTCCATGCTACAAGAAAAAGTTAAAACTGATTTCCAATTCTTTATCTTTAAAATTTGGGGGCCCTCAAAGTGCCATTAAGCTTTTTGGTCATAGTTAAAAAAAACCAGAGCCGTATACTTATATTATATTGGATGGGTCTGAATGGGATACCAAAGAATATTGCACGAATCAAAGATGAGTGCAATATTGGCCCTATTAAACAAGTGTATTATTTTCTGGTATTCCATGAAATAAAGCCATCCAATATAAATTATCTATACCCTACAGGAAAATGATTCAGAACTTAATAAAAATTCATTTCACCAACCACATTCATTAATAGAGCCCCTCATCATACATCATTGTGATCACACAAGTTTGACTGAACCTCTTTATGCTCATCATGTGCGTATGTGTGTATGCGTTGCATTATTTGCGCGCACGTAAACAGACCAGACAAAATATGGCATAATATTGCATGGCAAGTTTGGTACTGTAGCCTAAGGGGATTAAGCGTTCCGTGCAATATTCTCTCATATTGCAATATCCTCTGATATTGCACGCGCAAATCAAGCAGACTATTAAAAATAGGTGTTTTTATTGTGTTTTTATTGTGCGGCTAAAATGCCTTATATAGGTAATAATGGTTCGTAATCTTGACTTCCAAACAGGAAATCCAGGGTACCAGTGCCAGGTTTCAGTCCTGGGGGGGCGTTTCATCAAGTGTCTTGCCTGTGATTTTTACTGACAAATTTGCTCTCAGCCAATCAGGTGCAAGGATTTCAGTAGCTTATACAGTTATTGCAAATCATTTATGACAAGTTTTATGAAACAGGGCCCTGGTCCTATGCTTATGCCCAGGTATTTTATCTACTGATGTCTCTTTCCATCAAGGTGTAGTGAATTGGTACCAGGACCCTGTTTCATAAAACTTATAACAACTGCAACAAATCTATAACAAATTTGCTCTCAGCTATAAATCAGCTGCAAGTATTTCAGTAGCTTATTAACAGTTATTGTAACTTGTTTTTGATAAAAAGTTTTATGAAACAGGGCCCTGATAAAAAGGAAGTTTTTGAGTATTTTCAGGGCCAACTGGCTGTTCGGGTGGAGGGTTACGCGTATTGAGAGTTTCTTGATAGATGTACAAATACTGTATATTATGATCATATGTATGTACATTTATATATTATCATGTTATGCTATGCTTGTTATTGTTACCTTTTTAGGATGCCATCACCCATAACTCCTACCTGGAGCCTGAAGCCCGGGTGCTGACGAGGGGCGATGCAGACACCGCCCTGAAGGAAGCACCCTGCACCCTGGAGGGGGAGTTCTCCATCGGAGGCCAGGATCATTTTTACATGGAACCAAGAGCCTGTATCGCCAAGCCACTAGAACGCGGTGGGATGGAGCTGACATTGACAACCCAGGCTCTGTATGGCGTACAGGTACAAAGCTTCTCAATACGCTATGAAGGCAGAAATGTTGTAATAGAAACGTTGTATAGATGCATATGTTCATATAATGAGTTTTATTCATATAAAGGTGATATAAAATTGCCTTCTTGTCTGAGTTAAAAATAATTAGAATTCATTTCGATTTCTACAGATGAATGTAGCTCATTGTCTTGGGATAGATGCAAACAAAGTGGTATGTAAAACCAAGCGTATGGGAGGAGCCTTTGGCGGCAAGGATGCCAGACAACAATTTGCGATGATTACAGCTGTTGCAGCTAATAAGTAAGAAATCAATGCTTTTTTCCCCCCTAGTTTTGTTGCAGTAGATTTAATGAGGCAAAGTTCCACAAAATATTGCATGTTGTGAATCGGGCATGGGCACAATTCTTGTAGAGTGTCAAAAGTACATAGCATTCTTATTATATTGCAGGCAAGTTGAGCAGGTGATTACCATTCCCAGGCTTTTATGGGAGTTAGGGATTTCTATACAAGCCCCCAAATGTCACACCTGGGTAGAACCAGAATGACTTTGTCATTCTGGTTCTTGTCCGGAGTTCGAACCCGGGACCCGAACCCGGGACCTGAACCCGGGACCTCTCGCAAATGAGAAGATCTGCAATGCTCCTCAGCCAGGGACCAAAAAGCAAATGAGATCTTTTATTGGGTTGGCTAGCTACTATCGCAAATTCATACCACAATTTGCGTCTATAGCAGCTCCTCTCACTGACAAGACCAAGGGTGGTCAACCCAACAGGCTAGTTTGGACCGAGGAAGACAAGAAGGCATTTGATAAGCTGAAGGGCTGTTTGTCCTCCGCACCAATTCTGTGTTTGCCAGATATGGCATTACCTTTCACAGTAAGTACTGATGCGTCAGTGACAGGCTTGGGTGCAGTTCTTCTTCAGAAGAAATATGGAGTTAACTGTCCGATAGCTTACGCTAGCCGAAAGCTACTTCCTAGAGAGCAAAGATACTCTGCTATCGAAAGGGAATGTCTTGCCCTTGTGTGGGGTATTGGGAAGTTCCAGGTGTATCTGGAAGGTCGAGAATTTATTCTCGAAACAGATCACAAGCCTCTTGTCTACATCAATCAGTCCAAGTGCATTAATAATCGCATCATGAGATGGGCATTATCATTGCAGCCATTCAGGTTTAGAGTTGAAGCTATACCTGGTTCAGAGAACTTTGGAGCTGACTTTCTCAGCCGAGTATGTACAGAGTGAGGCATTAAATTCATGACCTTGCTATCTTGATTTATTCCTGTTAAGAATCTTACTTTTCTGTTGCAAAGGTAACAAGGTCTTACATTTAGACATTTAATTTTAACTAAATGCAATTAATAAAGTTTGCTATTCCTGTTTTGATATACTGTATCATATATATTTTTTTAAATGGGGGGTTGTGTCAAAAGTACATAGCATTCTTATTATATTGCAGGCAAGTAGAGCAGGTGATTACCATTCCCAGACTTTTATGGGAGTTAGGGATTTCTATACAAGCCTCCAAATGTCAAAGTCCTTCTGGTTCTACCCAGGTGTGACATAGAGAGAGGGAAAATACCCCCCTCCCCAACTCTCACACACACACACACACACACGTTTACATGGCTTTACTTTCGAGGACAACTATTGTTCCTCTATTGTTACTCGTCCTCGGACAGTCGACGGAATAAAGCAAAAATTCATTGTTCGACGTTCGAGGACTATTGTCCGGCTTCCGAGGACCATTGTTGTCATGATTTTTTTTTTGTTCTCTGTCCGAAAATGTCCTCGGACATAATGCTAAACAAACGCACACACACCCACACACACACACACACACACACACACAAGGAAGTGGGATACATCAAGTGACACCTCAATGTAACATCAGAATATCAGGGCACAAATATGGATTTGTGCGGTGTTAGTGTGTTAAAATGCTGATGATTTTTTTCTTTTTCATTCCAAAAGAAAACTCTTTAGTTAGTTAGGATAAGTAAGAATAAGTAAGAATATTTCGTTTATGGCATCTGCATTTGTTAATATTATTAGTAACTTTCAATCCAATGAAAAAATGCTTGCGATATCCTTCAGCCACAGTGTAGTTACATGTATATATATATGCAGTAATACCACAACCCACCAACTTATTCTGTTCATCTACGGTATATTTCCAGGGTCCGTAAGCCTGTCAGACTGTGCTTATCAAGGTCTGATGACACTATGATGAGAGGGTTTAGGAGCCCTTTCCTGGCCAAATATCGTGTTGGCTTTGATGATCAAGGAAGAGTGCTGGCTCTGGATGTGACGCTCTATTGTGATAGTGGATGGAGCACCGACCTTTCACCTTTTGTGAGTCTAGTGACGTGTGTCAGTCAGTTACAATCAAAACCTGATCTAGCAACCACCCTTCTGTTAAGACCATAGTTTATTTTTCCTTGAAAGCTTTTTTACGTAGTAACATGAATTTACTACTTACTACTTATAAAGACTAACTTTCTGTAAAGACCCATTTCATCATCTTTATTTATTTATTTATTTATTTATTTATATCTGATATTTATACAGGGTGACTCATTATCACCAATATTGGTGGTCTTCCATAAGGCCCTGATTATAGTAAGTGACAATAATAGCCAACAAAATCATGAAAATAAACTCGTAACAAAAAATAAATAAGAACATACATAAATATATATATACATGTCTATACAAAGAATATGGTATCCTCGTAATCAACATTGGTTTTTATGATAATGTTGAAATTGTTGCACATTCCTATCATCTTAATCTTCTTATCTTATTGTTTGTTTAGAGGTGTTTTATGGTGCCTTAACCATCTTAGGGTTTTCTGCACCAGTCTGTAGAGGTAAAAAGCTTCCATATCAGTATTCAATGCCATTAGTTGTATATACATTGTATATAACCGATTTATTGTTAATAGTTTTCACATTCATTTTTACGTATATAGTAATAGTTTCCTGAAACTTGTATTATTTGACATAAACATTGCTACATCAATAAGAATGTTTTAACAAGTTTTATTGACATAATTATATCATATAATATAGATTATATTATATGTGCTCTTTCCCTAAAGAGATGATGAGATGATTCACCAGGGCGACTCTGGTAAAATGAGGGAAAAGCCATATTAGTATATAGTTATCTAGTGCAATCTACCAGATTGAAGTATAAAACTCATGACTTCTTTAATGATTCTATTATCAGTGAACAACCATTTGACATTAAACGGAATATTGAATTTATGCAACATAGATGTTAAACGTAATTGATGATCAATATGAGCAATGCAATCAAAAAAGAAATGTTCAACTGATTCTCTATCATGACATACATCACATAATCCATCCTCATGACATCCAACTCTAAATCTAGAATAATTTAATAAACAGTGGTTTGACTTTAAATGAAAGAATAACCTCTCTTTACGTCTATTTTTCCATATTGGCTTACATTTCCTTCCAACAGTGGGTTGTATGTTATGGTAAAATCTACCATTTGTATCATTATCCCATCTTTGTTGCCATTTGTTAAAAATATACATGTCAATAGAACCATAGAATCTTTCATAAGGTTGCTTCATGTCCAATACTATTCCTTTTCCCCCTGCTGCTTCTTTAGCTAATAAGTCGGCATACTCATTACCCGGGATGCCAGTATGACCTGGCACCCATGTAGTAGAAACAAGGGTACCTTGGTAATTCAATATTGTACACTTATATAGTATTTCTTGTACCATTGTGTTATTATTTCCGTACTGTATGGCTTGTAAAGCAGAGAGGGAATCGGACATTATTGCGACTTGAATAAAATTTTTATTTTCTGTCCATTCTAAAGCCATGAGAATAGCCATTAGTTCAGCATCAAATACTGAAGCCCAGTTTGGTAAGGTATACTTTTTACCGTATTTGAAATGTGGTATATAGAAAGCTGCCCCTACTCCTTGACCTTTAGAACCATCTGTGTATATATGCAACATATTACACAAAGTTGTGTTTTTACAATGTATAAATTCATGTTTGACGACATGAGGTTCATCCTTTTTACTAATTTTGTGATTGTCGTAAAAGTATGGCTTGATAAAATTCCATGGAGGAAAATTTCCTTGGGCCACTATTTTTATTGAATCAATATCAAATGGGAATTCATGTATTTTCTCTAAAAAGCATACGAGTTGAGGGTATTTTAACACAATGTTCCCTGAAAACCTCATTTGTTGGATGCTCTGGTAAAGCAGCCAATTTAACTCTGTATTTGAGAGAAAGTTGTTGCCATCTTAAATCTAGAGGTAGTTCATTAGTTTCAACCTGGAGAACATTTATTGGAGTACTTTTTAGTCCACCTGTAACAATCCGTAATGCCCTAGATTGAATCCTGGTTAGACGCAAAAGATTAGTTTTATTCATAGTCAAGAAGGCCTGACATCCATATTCCAATCTTGATCTTATAAGAGATCGATATAATGTTAATAGAGCTTGCCTATCAGCACCCCAGTAAGTTCCTGATACACATCGGAGTATATTCAGTCTCTTGCTACATGTTCCCATTAAATATTGAACATGCTTATTCCAATTTAATATTGGATCAAATACGAGTCCGAGGAATTTAAATTCGTAGACTCTAGCAAGTTCTATATTATTCAGGAGTAGTTGGATGTTTATTTTCTTCCTGCTTTTGGTGAAAATCATAAATACAGACTTAGATGTAGACAATTTAAAGCCCCATAAATTGCACCAAGTTTGAATTTCTCTGAGGATACGAGTCATTTTTCTTTGTAGATAATTTATATTTGTACCCGTTGCCCAAATAGCACAATCGTCAGCAAATAAGGAAACGGAGGTATTAGCTTCATTAACCTTAAGGTCATTAATCATAATTAAAAATAATAGAGGACTAATGACACTCCCCTGAGGGATACCATTATCTAACATTACAGTTTCAGATATCCGTGTCCCAACTTTAACACATATTCTTCTGTTAAATATGAACCTCCGAATCCATGATAATCCAGTACCTTTTATGTTCAAGTTATATAGCTTGAATAACAAACCCTCCTTCCAGACCATATCATATGCCTTTTCTAAGTCTAAGAAAAGACCGATAGTAGACTGTTTAGATCTAAAACCTCTAGTAATTTTATCTTGTAATCTCAAAAGATGGTCTATCGTACCTCTCTTTTTCCTAAAGGCCGATTGATACATATTAATTTTACCCTCTTTTTCTAGGGTCCATGTAAGCCTAGAGACTACCATCCGTTCCATTACTTTACACAAGTTAGACGTTAGAGCAATTGGTCTATATGATATGGGGGCAGAGGACACCTTACCAGGCTTTAAAATAGGAATAATTAATCCCGTATTCCAATTTAGAGGAACACTACACTGCGTCCAAGACATGTTACATAACTTTAAAATAATATTTAAACTACAATCAGACATATGTCGAAACATAATATAGCATAGTTGGTCTTGGCCAGGTGCTGTATCATTACTTTTTTGTATAGCATCCTTTAATTCCTGTAATGAGAACTGTTCATTTAATGGACTGTCATCATGAATATTATTGAATATAATATCCCGATTTTCATGTTCAAATTGTAGTTTATTTTGTTGGAATTGCGTTGTGTAATTATTATTACTACTAATTTGAGCATAATGATTGACTAACATATTAGCTTTGTCAATATTAGTTATAGCTTGCTGATGTTCCTTAATAAGAACTGGAATTGTTCTACTGGGCGTATTTCCTTGCATTCTCTTAAAGGAGAATTAACCCCTGAGTACAAATTTACTTATAATGAAAGGTGTAGTATATTCCTACTTATTGGCCTAAATCATTTTCCAATAAGATATCAGAAAAGGGTATAATAAAGATATTCCAACACCCGGTATCGTCTACTACTCATTTACATGGGGGCTGCCATTTTCTTGCTGATTTGGATTTGTACATGAACCATTGAGAAATGTTCCGGTCAGGAAGATATTTTGAATCCAAGACCTAAATTGATTTTCTTCATTACCTAAAATCCCATATGTGACGAAAAATATAAAGTGGGTGTTTACATGATTTATAAAAATTAAATCTTTATAATGATACTTTTAAATTGTCTGGTTTTGCTTAACAAAAATCTATTTTCTTGGGTTTGCCAAACAGAGCAGAACATAATATATGCAGCATGCATTCTGACTTTTCAAGTCCCATTATCCGAAAGCAGGTGAATGCATAGTTTGCCGCTATAGATGCTCAGGGAAGAAGCATCCATAAAATTTGAATTAATTTGCTCCGTCCATTGCGTCACAGTATCTAGAAAATAGATTTATATTAAGCGAATATCGATTTTCAACAGAAATATATAAGGAAATCTTCAGTTTAAAAATAAATTGACATATCTATTCTATATTTTAAATCTCAAATGGGTTTTTAATTTTGAAAAAGGCAATTGGGCATTTGGATTAAGAAAATCTTCTTGTACACATAAAAAAAATGGCAGCCCCCATGTATTGCTAGCAGACGATACATATTGCTAGCAGATGATAAATTTTGCTCAGAAAATCTTGATTCGTATCGATCTCGTATATTTTGACGCGAAGCCATATAGTCTAACAAGTAGGAATAAATAACACCTTTGAACACTATCGTCTTTATTGTTTGAGGTTAATTCTCCTTTAATGACCCTCCACACTTTGGATAGTTTTGTGGTACTGGTAATATCAGAGCAATAGTTTTTCCAAGAGGCCCTCTTTGTTTGAATAATATGCCTCTTAGCTTGGGCCTTATGTTTCTTATAAAGTAGTAAGTCATATAAATTTCCCGTACGTTTTGCTTTAATTAAAGCTTTATTACGTTTTTTAATAATTTCTTCACATGTATCATCCCACCATGGAACAGGCGGCTTCTTTCTGGGGCGAGATTTTGGGATAGATTTTTCCGCAGCTAAAATAATAGCAGATGTTATCTTTTGTTCAAAATGTTGAACATTTATGTCAATTAGTGATTCATTTACATATTGATCACATAGACATTTAAATTTATCCCATTTTGCGGCCTTGAAGCACCAAGAGGGTGTAAAAAGCTCCTCGTGAGTTATATTTACACCAATATTAGTAGATACAATGAAATGGTCACTATTACAATTTTGATCGAGAACTGACCAAAGACATTTCGATGCCATTCTTGCACTAATAAAAGACAGATCTAAACATGATGATGTTCCTGTGAAAGAATTAAATCTTGTTCCTGTCCCATCATTTAGAGAGACTAAACCAGCATCATCAATGACATCTTCCACTGTTCTACCATTTGGCGTAGTAATTGGGCAACCCCATAATTCATTATAAGCATTAAAATCGCCACAGAGGAACACATTTTCCTTAATATTATTTACTATATCATAAAGAGGTTTGGCCTGGATAGGTTGTGTTCCAGGAAAATATACATTTACAATATTAAGCTTACCTTCATTAGTTATTATTTGACAAGCAACTGCTTCCAATTCACTTTCGAGAGCAATTTCAGAATAATGAAGTGTTTCTTTAACAAATATAAGTACTCCTCCTCCTCGCAGTTCACGGTCTTTACGTATAGCAGGTGAATAGCCATTTAAATTACATGGAACAAATTGTTTAAGCCAAGTTTCTTGGATACATATTATATCTGGTTTTGGATTAAAAGTTTCCAACAAGGTTCTAAATTCATACATATGAGCCCGAAAGCTGCAACTATTCCACTGCCATATTAATAGACCCATATTAATTATCCATTTGATGGGAGCACACTTTTCCTCATTTTGTGTGCACGGTTAAAGATTTCTTTAGAGTCTATATCAAAATCTAGACATTCAGACAAAACAGTAGTCATATTTCTCACAATATTTGATAAAGATTGCTTTCCATCTTTACTAGCCATAAAGATATTGAGAGCCAAAAAACTGAACATGTTAATTGGGTCTTCACATTGATGAAATGGCCAATCAATAGTTTGACGGCTAGGACATTCAGACAAGTGTCACATGTATAGGATAGTGGATATATTTTGAGAATAAAACCCTTGATGGTTCGAGTGTGTACAAACAAGGTTGACCAAAAAAGTGCACGGTTAAAGATTTCTTTAGAGTCTATATCAAAATCTAGACATTCAGACAAAACAGTAGTCATATTTCTCACAATATTTGATAAAGATTGCTTTCCATCTTTACTAGCCATAAAGATATTGAGAGCCAAAAAACTGAACATGTTAATTGGGTCTTCACATTGATGAAATGGCCAATCAATAGTTTGTGACTCTTTTTCAAAAGAGCATTGAGTTGAAACATCAGTCATTTCTGGCTTCTCGTTATCTTCAACAAAAACTGAATCATGATACTCATCGTAATCAAAACTGCTTCTCACAAAACTAGGATTAATTGATGTTGGTTTGGTTTTGTGGCCTTCCTCTACAGTATTACTTTTTGAGGTGCCAGCAATATTTGCTGGTCCAGCATATGTGTTGTCATTTTGTGCACGTGTTATATTGGCTTGCTTAACCGCATTTGCATAGCTTATACCAGTTCTTTGTTTGATGTCATTGGCCTCCTTTGCTTCTTTAAACTTAGGGCACCCAGCATAAGCAGCGGAATGTTCCCCACCGCAATTTACACATTCCGGAGAATCTTTCTTAGTACATTCCTCAAATGTATGTTCCCCTCCACATCGCACACATTTTGACTTAGGGCTTCTACAATTTGTAGCGATATGTCCAAACATTTGACATTTATAACAGCGGGTTGGACCCATTTCGATATGTCGGATTTCATGGATGAAACAGTCTACTTTAACTGTATTTGGAAGAGTGTCACGAGTACCAAGCTTAACAATTTGTGTAGGTGTACCACTTCTAAATACTCGCTTAATATAAGGGAAATTACCAGTTATAAGAGATTTTTAACTTCCTCATCACTCATATCAATAGGTATTGGGTAAATTGTACCAAAAGACATGGGTTTAAAGGGCTCTGGTTCTTTTACAATGACCTCGTAGCTTCCAAGTTTTTTAATTAAAAGCAACTTTTTACTTTGGATTTCCGAGCATTGTACTTTAAGTTTGCCATTGGGCAGTCGGAATATTGCCTCCAAGGGTCCAGAAATCTCATCATTCAAAATTTGTCCTAGTTCTCTATGATGGACTTTGGAAATATTTACAGTTTTACCTTCAATATATACAGTTTTAGTCTTATTTTGTCTTTTAGTACGTCTATCATTGCCTTCATTATTAGTAGATTCAGCACTATTTGATCTAAGTTTTCGCTTATTGCGAACTACAGTAAAATCCATATCTTCACCTTCATCCGTCATTATCAGATACTTAGCTTCAATATTTCTGCAACCGGGCTGACACGAAAAAAAAACAGCAACTGCTGAAGTGTGTAGATTAAGCCGCTCCGGTACTCTAGACACAGATACGTTTCCCGCCTTAAATATTAAAGACTAGTGACAAATATACGTCCGTACAAATATACAACTAATAGCATAAACCACCGATATAGAAGCCACTCTACCTCACTTGTTGGAGCGCAGCTTCAGGTCACCTCCGCATACACTTCCCAAGCTCAAGTCCGTGTCGTGTCCCCTTCTTATCTTATCTTAATTTATAATGTATAGACGGTTTCTTGTGCAGTCTTATATATGACGACTGACGTCTGTAGAGACCTATGTTTAGTAATCTTGTAATCTATCTAGACCTTTTTTTATCATGAAAAGCAATGTATTTATAAAAGATTTCATAGATTTCATAGATTTTTTTTCCAGCTCTGTATTTTATATGGGCTAAGTAAAAGGAAACCAGAATTTTAGGTTTGAATATGCTGAAAAAAAATTAATCTTTGATGTCTGTATCATAACACCTCATTTTATAGATTCTGGGACGAGCATTGCTTCATTTGGACAGCGCTTATTCTCTGAAGCACAGTCGAATCACTGGATATCTATGCAAGACCAATAACCCGTCCAACACATCTATGAGAGGCTTTGGTCTACCTCAAGGCATGGCTACCATGGAACACATACTTTCAGAAGTGGGATTAGCATGTGGCATTCCCCAAGGAGAGGTATGTGTACCTATGGTGACCCGACCTTTGCTCAGGCGACATTTGCCCTGGGTTTTGTTCCATCAGAGATACAGGGTTAGGGTTAGGGTTAGGATTGCAATTGGGTTTTATGGTAAGGTTTAAGGTTTCCGGTTCAGATAACTTGAAGTGTTTGGTCGTGCATTGAAGTTAGGATGTCAGCTAGTGCAAGAAATTGACAGTGGTGCATGTTTGTACATAATTTGTCTGAACCTCATTGTTGATTGTCATCTGTTCACAGGAGTGCCATTGTTTTCTGCAATTTTTGTCTAAAATGTCGCAAATTCTCCTCATTCTAGCCGCTCTAAGGCCACTATTGATGTGGTACTTTTAACCTACATATGTTTCTACTGTTTGTACTAACTATTAAAGAGAAAATTTCCCACTGATAATTGCATTGTATGAAAAATGTGTAAAACTCATTTTAACACATCCAGTACAATCTTTTTAAGATGGTAGTGGTTAATTTCCACATCCCTTCCTTTTATTTTCCTTTAATGGATCAACATGAGATATATCCTTTATTAGCTTTTTTCTCCTTTTTGCTGTGGAAGAGCATGCCATAGGCAGGGCTCAACCCCAACTTTTGTACATGTAGGTCGTCCAGATTGAAATTTTTAAAGTCTGTATCCATGAGCCATTAATTAATTCTCCACGAATATTTCTGCATTTACAGTATTCTATTTCTAACACAACTCTTTTTTTTTAAATTCAGATTCGTGAGATCAACATGAAAAGTGAAGGAGAAGCCATGTACGAAGGCCAGACTCCGTTCAACATGGTCATTATTAGGAAATGTTGGCAGACGTGTTTAGAACAGAGCAATTATGAGGAAAGGCTACAAGAGGTTGGAAGATTCAATGAGTAAGTTGGAAACATAAAGAAATTACTTGTTACATTAAACAAATTAGCTACAATGTTTTTTATCTTCACTGAAGTATCAATAAGTTATCACATTGTGCTCAGAGCTTCAATAAGTAATTTTTACCCCAAGGAATTCTAGTTGTATGAAACAAAGACATCTTTTATAGCTAGATAACTCTCCTGTTTTGATTCAAGTTTTGTGAAGTTTTGAATTTCCTGCTAGGACATTCAGACAAGTGTCACATGTATAGGATAGTGGATATATTTTGAGAATAAAACCCTTGATGGTTCGAGTGTGTACAAACAAGGTTGACCAAAAAAGTGATGAAAAAGTGTGAAGGTTTGATACATTTGTTCAGTATTTACTCATAAATAAACATACATGTACTCAATGGCGGTGAGAAAAATGCTGCATTTCTTGAAATTAATGAAAATAATGATAATAGTGGGTTCTTGTATAGCGCTCACGTCTAAGACTTGCCACTCCCGGCACCCTACAATTATTACACTGGCTTTAGCATGGCTGATATTACTGTGCTCTAGAATTCTAAGGAAACACTTCCTGCGAGGTACCCATGTTGTCTCATCTCGGTCGAGTGTTGCAAAGGTAGATTAATGTCTTGCCAAAGGAAGTTACGGAGTCGAATCCTGTACACTGTGGTTTTACAGTCCGGTGACTTATCCACTAGACTACTGAACCTTTACAAAAGATAATTTTATTATTTACTTGTTTTTCTTGGGTAGGAGCAATCGATGGAAGAAGCAAGGTATCGCAGTCACCCCCATGATATATGGAACCGGTTTCTGTGACTGGCTCCCTCTGAACCAGGTATGTGACATTGTATTCTTGTATCATGACTGCATGTATAATGTACTTTAGAGTAATTTAATACTGTATTATAGTCCGGTAAAACCTCAATATGTCATTTTTTAAACTGATACTTGTAAGGAAGAATCAAATACTTATCATGTTCTTTCACCTTTTCATATAGGGGAAATAATCCTGTTTTCACTTCAATTTTTTTTTACTGTTTCTTTGTTTGTAAACAAATCTTTCGGCATATTACTCCCAGTGTTAAAGATCGTATGCTCGATCTATAATGAAAAACACAAGTCAGAAAAAATTGGAACCAGCGGGATTCGAACCTGTCATCTACTGCTTGCCGGGCAGCGACTTAACCACCAGGCTATTCTGGTTCACGGCCAAGTCACGACGAACTAGAATCAAATACCCAAGATCCTCTTCTTTCTGACTCATTAATATTCAAACGGTCCGCCGTGGAACAAAGGTTAGTAAACGAAGAAGCTTGACTGGGGAGGAATTTTTAATTTGTAAACAAATCTTTCGGCATATTACTCCCAGTGTTAAAGATCGTATGCTCGATCTATAATGAAAAACACAAGTCAGAAAAAATTGGAACCAGCGGGATTCGAACCTGTCATCTACTGCTTGCCGGGCAGCGACTTAACCACCAGGCTATTCTGGTTCACGGCCAAGTCACGACGAACTAGAATCAAATACCCAAGATCCTCTTCTTTCTGACTCATTAATATTCAAACGGTCCGCCGTGGAACAAAGGTTAGTAAACGAAGAAGCTTGACTGGGGAGGAATTTTTAATTTGTAAACAAATCTTTCGGCATATTACAAATTAAAAATTTACAAATTAAAAATTCCTCCCCAGTCAAGCTTCTTCGTTTACTAACCTTTGTTCCACGGCGGACCGTTTGAATATTAATGAGTCAGAAAGAAGAGGATCTTGGGTATTTGATTCTAGTTCGTCGTGACTTGGCCGTGAACCAGTCTAGCCTGGTGGTTAAGTCGCTGCCCGGCAAGCAGTAGATGACAGGTTCGAATCCCGCTGGTTCCAATTTTTTCTGACTTGTGTTTTTCATTATAGATCGAGCATACGATCTTTAACACTGGGAGTAATATGCCGAAAGATTTGTTTACAAATTAAAAATTCCTCCCCAGTCAAGCTTCTTCGTTTACTAACCTTTGTTCCACGGCGGACCGTTTGAATATTAATGAGTCAGAAAGAAGAGGATCTTGGGTATTTGATTCTAGTTCGTCGTGACTTGGCCGTGAACCAGAATAGCCTGGTGGTTAAGTCGCTGCCCGGCAAGCAGTAGATGACAGGTTCGAATCCCGCTGGTTCCAATTTTTTCTGACTTGTGTTTTTCATTATAGATCGAGCATACGATCTTTAACACTGGGAGTAATATGCCGAAAGATTTGTTTACAAATTAAAAATTCCTCCCCAGTCAAGCTTCTTTGTTTCTTTGTTGTTTAATACTTTACCCAAGTACATGTACATGTATACGTTCAATGTAGAAGAGACTTTTACTACATTGTCTCCCAACCAGGGAGCAGCTCTGGTGCACATCTATACCGATGGCTCTGTTCTTGTTCATCACGGTGGGGCGGAGATGGGACAGGGCCTCCACACCAAGTGCATTCAGGTAATGCATGCATGACACTTTTATTTACTTCTTGATTTCATACTTTCTGAGTAAACCAACAATAAACCCTCATACATGTATGTTCCTTTTTCCTTTTCCTACAAGTAGTGTAGAGGTTTCCATGCAGGTCTGTTTTTAAACACTTATTGTATCCCCCGGCAGAATGCCGGAGGATACTTTGGATTCAGCAGTGTTCTGGCGCCGCCACGTCACATTTTTGTATGCGCTCTAGCGGTCACATTTCTCAACGCATTTCTTTCAAACTTTGTATGGAGGTGTATCTTGGTAAAATCTGGACACCTATAATTTCTGGTGATGCTGCCCCTAGCTTTTTGTGCGCTCTGCCACATTCTTGAAGGATTTCTTTCAGATTTTGTATGGAGGTCCACCATAGATTACTCTAGACCTCTACAGTTTTTGGTGATGCTCCCCCCAGTGTTCCGTCTTTCATAGGGTCAAAGGTCATATTTTAGTGGATATCTTGTGTGAGCTCTGAGGTCATATTTCTTGACAAATTTCTTTCGAATTTTCTATAGAGATGCATTATACTCTAATCTACACACATTGTTTTGGTGATGCAGCTCCTAGTGTTGACAATAGTCCACGCCACAGGCGGCAATCTCTACGCCATCCTTTTGTTTGAGGGAGGGGAGGGGGGATGTTCTTTGTCCCTCCTCCGAATCGCGGCCAGTGCTGGGGGATATATTCGCATTGCACGGCAATTTGATTTGTAATTTTTTAGTAAATCTGCTTTTCCTAGCATCATTTTGTCCCATCAAATCTGTTACTGCATCGATCTGTATTCTAATGGAATTGTACATTGTATATATTTCAGATTGCTAGTAGGGTGCTTGGTATACCAGTGGAAAAGATAAATACCATGGACACATCAACGGATCGTGTCCCTAATGCCACTACTTCAGTGGGCAGTCTGTGTACTGAGCTCTTCGGAGGGGCTGTTAAGGTAATATGTACAGGATGTAATCATTATATTAATGAACTGATTATTGATTTAGTTTTGTTTTAACAAGATGCATCAAGAAAAGATCATTCCGTATCAAATCCCCCAATTTTAAAAAAAGTTTAAACCCTACTCCTTTTATGTTACTCTAAATTTGGTATATGGGGTAATCGACTCTTCCTAAGCTAAGATTTTACGTTTTAGCCCCATCTGCCAAACAGTTTTGCCCTAGAGTACGCATTCCACAGTCAGGCATATCTCTGTAAATATTCATTCAATATTCATTCACTGTTCATTCAATGTTCAAGCAATGTTCATTCGATATGATCCTATGATTTGATTCAAACCTCATTGTTATTCATTTTTGTTTAATGTTTATTCAATACTCATTCAATGTTAATGCAATGTTCATTCAATGTTCATTCAATGTTGATGTTATTTTCATTCAATATTCATTCAACATTCATGCGACATGTGATATTTATTTCATGTTCATACAATTTTTATTCAAGTTCATTCAAGTTCATTCAATGTTCATTCAATGTTCATTCAATACTCATTCAAAGGTTGCTTGCGAAACACTACTGGTGCGACTGAAGCCGTTCAAGGATGCTAACCCTTCAGGGACCTGGGAGCAGTGGGTAGGTCTTTCATTTCTGCTACTCATGTTAAAGTTGGTGTTAAAGCTCATGTACAGTTTTGGTAGCAAACAGAAAATGAAACTTGTTAACCCATTGCCTACGGGAACCGCGTGCTCCACGTGTAAAGCCTATGGGAATAAGAGTATTCAGTAGTCAACGGGTTAAATATATTCTCACATTGTTCTCCCTGTATCAAAAGGTAAATGTACATGTACAAGATCATTTGCTATTCCATGCATGAACGGCGCCCCGCCAAACAATCTCAGCACTTCTTCGTTTTGAGATAACTAGTGTGTTGCATACAAACAACCTTCATTGGTTTTACACGTGTGTAGTACTCGTTGACCCTGTTGGAATTTACGTCCCAGGCCTGGTATCTAAATTATATTTTGCCTCTCATTTTTGTACTATTCCACTTGAGAAGGAAAAATATTCACAGCAGTTTAGTATTGCTAGTATCTTCCCATTTATTGTGTAAAATTCAAGAAATCTTACAATTTGTCAGGGCTTACCAAAACTATACATGACCTTTGTGCTCCATCCTTCTGTTCTACAGGAGCCAGTGAGTTGGCCGAATAGGCCCGTTTACTAAGTGTATTTAAATTTATGCATGTTTCTCTCCAGAATCCTTAGCTACCAACTATTTAGTGCACCTGATATGCGTAATGGCATCTCTGTGGATGGAATCCATTTTGCATAGGCAAGCTTTTTAATCGTCAAGAGAAACTTTTGTTCAAGAAGTATGCATAAAATTAGTAAACGGGTCTATTGGTTTAGTTTGTGAAAGATCATACATGTATTTACAAATCCAGCTTGACAGATTACTGAAGCCTGCCTTGTTTGCAAACATTCTCCTTACCCGTTTTCAGAGAAAACTGTAGTCATTCCTGAAGATTTCTGCACTCTATTTTTATGGCAGACTGGTTGTACGCAATATCCGTATCATGGGTCAACTTTTATTAACACAAAGTCTGCCTAGATGGACACCTGAGAAATAACTTATTATAACACTTTCTCCCTAACAAAAGCATGTCACTCTTGAGCAACCCCATATGTTTTCAAGCTCATCCAGTTAAAAATGTGTTTTTTTTAATTTGAATTATCATGCAGTAAACTTTAATATGTCATTTTACTCTTTCAGCCGATGTCACATACATGTATATGTGACAGATAGACCTTTCATTTTCATTCACCCATTGCTCGACCACACATATGGTGGTCAATGTATATCAAAATTTGAGCATAAATCAAGCATTTTAAATATATATGATTATAATTATATGCTACCATAGATATTGTCAGAGAAAATTGCAGATGTTTAAAAAGATATTACCTTATTTCAACATTTAACAATAGTAAACAAATGAGAAACCAAAAAATAATGGACAAAAAAGAAGCTCAAATGTAATTATCAAAAATTCTGATGCATTAAGTTTGGTAAAGTAATAATGTTTGGTATCATAAGAAATGGTAATAAATTTTGTTAAATTTTTGTACAAATATTTTGTGAAATAATTGATGGTTATAAATGAAGTGCAGACATATGAAATTAAAATAACCATTGATCACATTTTTGGTAAAATTTTGAAGAGAGCTAAACCCCTTGGTACAGTAAGAGTTAAATAAAAAAATACATGTATGAGCAGTGGCAAATAGTGATTGAAATATACAGGTAGAGGCACTTACACTTTTCTAGTCATTTTCTATTTGTTACAAGCTTTGTTTTCAAACAATTATCGTTCACAATTTTCTTGATATCTCTCATTCAGATATTTGCTGCGTATTGTGCCAAGGTCAGCCTATCAGCTACAGGTTTCCACAAGTGAGCTCCTTGTCTCCTAAAGTTCCTGTGGGGTAGACGGGAATCATCAAGATAATTTTCAATGAAGAAAGGAGTGAAATAAATCGATGTGATAGAAACGGAAGTTCTGAAAATTGTGACTTTTAAAAAAAAGTCCCAGAGATCAATTACCAATTGGCAACACTATGATTTGCTTTGTGAGCTTTTCTTCATTTTTATAGCCCGGCCAAACATAGGTCGGGAGGGCGGTCGGGCAGTCGGTCGGTCAGTCCGTTGCAAATCTTGCGTATCAGACTTCCTCATTTTTTGAGCAATGCTCATGAAATTCGCCACACACATTTGTCTTGGGTTGGACATATGCAAGACATATTTTTTGAATGTGTCGGAAACCCTGTTGCCATGGTAATGGCATATTATGGCAATAAATTAGTGGAAATCTTATGGATCAAACTACTTCCTCATTTTTCGAGCAATGCTCATGAAATTCGGCACGCACATTGGTCTTGTGGTGAAGATGTGCGAGACATATTTTTTGAATGTGTCGGAAACTACATTGTCATGGTAACAACATATTATGGCAATAAATCAGGGGAAAATATTGCGGATCAAACAACTTACTCACTTTTTCAAGCAATGCTCATGAAATTAGGCACACTCATTGGGGCAGGGGTATTAATCACCTTCAGTGATAATTATGTGATTCTTTTTTTTGTAGACAACGTTGTCAAAGATGAACCTGTGCTTGCTGATGAATTGATATGCTTATCTGATAGAGAAAGAACATGTTTCTGTGTACCATGTATAAAGGTTTAAGGAAATTTATTATTTTTTATAGCAAAGTCGAAATTTATGAAATCAAACAATGAATAATGCGTTGGCACCCACCTGTATAAAAAGAGCAGCTGTATTAAAGGAACCTGTACATAAAGACCACTACAATTTTCTTGTCTATCTTGAGTGGTCTTTATATACAGGTTTCACTGTATATTGCATTAGTTTGTTATTTTTCTATCAGATTCCAATTTTATTTTACTGATATTTTAACTTTACTTCTTATTCTATCATGGCATTAGAATGAATGGTATTGCTTTGAACTTGAAAAACCAAAAAGGGAAACACATTGAGCAAATATGGTTTTGGGGTATCCCAAGTGTGATATTGATTTTCCTACATATGGATTCTTGTTTTTATTTCATTTTTTATTTCATTTTTTAATTCCATTTTTCTCAATGATTGTTTGTAAATTTACACAATATATTGTATTCTTGCATAAGGATGGAAGACATTGATAAACACTGGGAAACAAGTTCACTTAATACAGCATGCATAGTGTTGGGTATCCCAAGTGTGATATTGATTTTCCTTCGTTGGTGTCTTCTTCTTTTTTCTAATGCCAGGTTTCTTAATATTTTTTTGTAAATTCATGTGTTGTATTTGTATTTTCACATAAGGATGGAAGGCATTGATAAAAACTGGGGAAATAAATTCGCTTACAGCATGCATTGTGTTGGGGTCGCACAAGTGTAACATTGATTTTCCTTCGTTGGTTTCTTGTTTTTCTTTCTAATTCCAGTTTTCTTAAGATTTATTGTAAATTTATGCATTATATTTTGTATTTTCTCGTAAGGATGGAAGGCATTGATTGGAACTGGGAGACAAAGAAGGGAAACGCATTTACTTACAGCACGTACGGTGTCGGGGTATCCCAAGTGGAGATCGACTGCCTGACTGGTGAGCATCGTCTCCTCCGAACGGACCTCGTCATGGAGATCGGCAAAAGCATCAATCCTGCTCTGGACATTGGCCAGGTAAATTGATGATTAATTTTATCCCTAAATTTGGGAAACCATTAGCTTGGGGATGGTTTGGTTAGCTATGCCTATGATATAATAATTTGTCTTTCCTGCACTTGGAAAAATATTTCACCCTGTGTATTTTTTTTATCTTGCTGCTTATAATATGTATGGTTTGTTGTTGTGTTTTTTATGTTAAATGCTATTCTTAATAGGAAATTGTTTTCAGAAAGAAAAGAGAAACAACCAAAAGGAAACAATACTGGGAGTATCATTCAAAGATGATAATTATTCAGTATCTTTCATCTTCCTAGACTTGGTTGAAAGATGAATATTATACATATTTGTCATCTTTAAACTTAATGTTGCAAATCATAGATACCCTTGAGTTCATCATTGGTATTTTTAAGTGCCATTTTAAGATGCAAATATTGTTTCTTTCATCTCTATACATTTTAAGTATCATTCGAAGATAAATTATACATCTATTTCAACTTTACGCATTTCGAAGTACCATTTCAAGATGCAATTTTTCATATTTTGTTTCCCTTCTGCATTTTTTACCCAGATTGAAGGAGGCTTCATCCAGGGATATGGATACTTCACCATGGAACAACTCAAGATGACCAGAGAGGGCGCCCTCCTCACTGTATCTCCACAGACATATAAGATCCCCTTAGCATCAGACATACCAGCTGAATTTAATGTGATGCTGCTGAGGGAGGGCCTAGATAATATCAGTACCGTTTACTCCTCAAAAGTAAGTTGCGCTTTCAAGAACACTATTGCAAAGACGTTTAAGAAATCATTAGGGCAATATCGATAACATAATGCATGGCCTATTGAAATGTGTGATCCGTACAGTCATATTCTTATTCAATTTGAACATAAATTCTACAGGCTTTGAAATTGAAAATTAGATTCCCTAAAAGTTGTTGCGATAATGTTACAGTTAGAATGGGAAGATACTGGGGTTCTTTTCAATCAAGTTTTATTCTGTTTTGTCCTTCTTGTGCAGGCCATAGGAGAGTGTTCTGTTGTCTTAGCCATGTCTGTGTTCTTTGCCATCAAGCATGCCATTACATCATCAAGGGAGGATCTAGGCATGAAGGGACCATTCACACTCAACTCTCCAGCCACTGTGGAAGAGATTAGGATGGCATGTGGAGGTGACAGACTGGTGAAATATGAACAGCGCTCAGATATTGAATAGAAAGAGATTGATCTATAATTATGCATGAAGGGACAATTCACACTTAACTCTCAAGCTACTGTGGAAGAGACTAGGATGGCTTGTAGGGTGTCAGATTTGTCAAATGTGAACTGGCTCAGTTACTTAATAGATTGTGATGGCTGATTCTTCTATGCATGGAAAGACTATTCACTCTGAATTCTCTGGCTACTATGAAAGAGACTGAGGTGGCTTGTGGAGTTGAAAAGACTGGTCAGATGTGAGCAGGGCTCTAAACTGAATGGAATCTCCAGCCACTGTGGAAGAGATTACATAATTCTTGCAGGGTATGAGATGGTCAAATGCTTCATGAAATTATAAACCGTTTCAGGGATCTTGGCGTTGAGGGACCATGCATCCTTGACTCTCGGCCACTTACTGACCTCGTTCTCATTACGAGATTGGAAAGTAGATCGCACTATCGTGGGGTGACCCATGGCGCGCGCCAGGGAGGTCCACTGGCATGCTGCTATTTTTGCACGCTCTGCACAGGAAAATGTGAATTTGCGCGCTCTAGACTGCGCTCTAGACTGCGCTATCCCCAGAGGTGGTCCAGCGGTACGCCGTTTTGGATCGCCTTGGATCTCTGTGGATCGCGCCGAAACGTTTGACACAGAGTTGCGATTTCTTCATAAGGTTATGTCTTATATACCCGACCGCGTGTGAGTTCGCGGAGTGACCATACACTTTTGTAAATGGGAGTATTCAGTCATAGATTATCTTAATAATAGCATTATATATTTGAAAACCTTTCTATGCCTGGCTATTTATTTATCCTTCTGAACATCATTATAAAAGACAGAAATCAAAACTTCAACAATTTATTAAATCAAGTCTCCACAAAGTTACCGAATCCCTTAAGGATCTCAAAATATACATTATAATGTATGTGTTACTGCATGGTAACTGGTAATTCATTTATTGTAACATACATAAACCTATAATTTGCTGTACCCCATTTGAAAAGCTCATTTGCAATGCAAGATTGAATAATACTACGCAAGGAGACAAATGATAAAAATACTAGTGGTTTGCATTGTACGCAAAAGGTATTGTGCTCCCATGAAGGAACTTCATTAAATTCAACTTAACCCTTTCATGACACGAATTATTTAAGGGCTAAAATTGATCACGTTTTGTTCTTCAAATTGGCAACAATAATTTTTTTCTTTGAGTGCTACATGGTTTTAATAAGATTTATGTCTTTGAAAACATGGTTAGGAACTTTGTGGAAAAGATTTTGATTAAAAAAAACAATGATTTTGACCCTCTCAATGGGTTGCCAATTTAAGGATTTTAAAGCTTATTCTCCTCTTTAAAATTCCTGGAGTCAAACGCAATATGGTCATGCAACAAAAATGAACACAGGTTGTGCACAATATTTTGCTCTTTTTGCTCATGCATCTGGTATATTATTTAGAGCTCTGAATCAAAAGTTATTGAGCCAAACCACAAAATGTGGTCAATTGTCTTGAAAGGGTTAAATGACTGGAGAATAATCAGCATTATTGAGTATTTGAGGCTTTTCCCATGATGGCTTCCTTACTCTAAGGATAGCATTAGCTATATGGAACCTGCAGGATGTGGCAAACCATTGCAGTATCTTCCACAGAAGAGTAATGGCGAGTCATATGCATAAGTATATAGGTACTGATGTAGGTATATAAGTAATGCCAATTATCGCCACCACACTGATGGTCTGTTTCACTCTAATAATGTACTAAAAATTTATGATATTTACTGCCTCAGTCATGCTGTACTTATGTTTCAGTATCATAATCATGAATTGCCCTCTGTCTTCAATAATATATTTACAGTAAATAATTAGATCCATCATTATCCCAATAGACAAATCAATCTTTATCACTTGCCAAGAACTCGTACCGCATTAACCCAGAATGCTTTTTCATTTACAGCTCCTGAACTTTGGAATTCCCTCCCTTTAAATGTATGAGACAGGATAAGTTTGAGTACACTCAAACGTAAATTGAAAAAATCACTTATTGCTTTTTATGAACGATGATGATTCTTGTTTACCTGTGTAGTAAAATCTATAGACTAAATGAAACCTTCCAGATTCTACCCCTTCCCACCCCCCCTTCCTCACCCCCCCTTCCTCACCCCCCCTTCCTCACCCCCCCTTCCTCACCCCCCCTTCCTCACCCCCCTGTCACTTCCCCCCCCCGTCACTCCCCCCGTCACTCCCCCCCCCCCCCGTCACTCCCCCCCGTCACTCCCCCCGTCACTCCCCCCCCCGTCACTCCCCCCCTGTCACTCCCCCCCGTCACTCCCCCCGTCACTCCCCCCGTCACTCCCCCCCCCGTCACTCCCCCCGTCACTCCCCCCCGTCACTCCCCCCCCCGTCACTCCCCCCCCCGTCACTCCCCCCCCGTCACTCCCCCCCCGTCACTCCCCCCGTCACTCCCCCCCCGTCACTCCCCCCCCCGTCACTCCCCCCCCCCCCCCCCCCGTCACTCCCCCCCCCCTTCCTCACCCCCTCTTCCTCACCCCCTGTCAATTTGTCCTTCTTGTTCTGTCTTTTGTAAAGTTTACTCCTTTAAATTGTTACTATTCCCAGCTTTTTGTGTTCACATTATTTTTCAATGCTTTCTCTTCGATTGAAAGTGTGTTATGCCTATGATTTGTTTGCTTTCCATGGCCATGTATCTGTCTTCTTCTTTTTCCCTTTTGTTGGGCATATTATGCATGATTGCCCAGTCTAGTTATGTACTTTTTATACTATTCGAAGCTTTTTGCATAAAAGTATAGGGTTAGGGTTAGACCTGGAACTGAGTTTGGGAAATCAAATAATATGATTGATGCACAGCCACTGTGAAAGTGGTATTTAATACATTCAAAGTTCAAATTAAAGATATCCTTTGTTTTTTGCAACAGGGTAATAAAAGTTTTACTCAGTACTAGAAATCAAATAAAATGATTGTAAAGCAACATCTTTTTGGAAAGTTTGTGTTTATTCAAATTTTATTCTTCTGTGATATATTTCTATATTGGTGACTGTTATTGAATTGCGTGATTTATTCATTGAAGTGGTGCATTCACACAACATTAAAGGCATTTGAATGTTTTGGGTTAAAGCCTAGATCATCTTCAGATTATTGTATTGAAAGTATATCTATCAACAAATAAATATGCAAGTAATGAAATGTGATAAAACTGTTTTTTTTTATGTGTGCTATATTTGTGTTGTTTAGACATAGTAAACAGCTAATTTGCTCTGAATAGATAGGCATATCACCCAATTCTAATTTACATGAACTCTGTGTTATAATGATAATATTTACAATTTTGATTTGTGATATACATAAGAAGTGCTCGCTTTTATTCATTTCAGATATTTTACAGTGTAAAGTGGAGTGTTGGGACATATACGTTTACATATAATAATACAGTGTAAGATATACAAACATATTGCAAAATATAAAACGAGAATTGAGTAAGTTTAACCCTAATAGAGCCGGGTTATTTAGACCCATCTCACAGCCGGGGGGGGGGGGGCTGATTCCGCCCCCCCCTAAGATCTCGGCCGTCCAACGCGCATTCGCAACGAAAATCGGCACACACGTCGCCGACCACGTAATCTACAAAACTGTATAGTCAATTTCTCCGAAAAATGTCACAACTAATTAATTATGCTAATTTATGCATAAAATTAATGGTTTGCTCTAATTAATTAAATAAAGCCCCAAAACTGCTAATTTTTGGTATAGAGACTCTTTGTCAGATTCTGATCAAATAAACCAAAAAAAAAATTCGGTAAAATCCTTTTTTTCTTATGTATTTTATTGTTTTTTTAATTTCTTATGTATTTCTTTGTTTTTCGACTTTTTGTTTTTTATTGTTTTTTCGATGCAATTCGTCGGTGACACTATTTTAATCATAAACAACATAAAATTAATTGTTTTTAAACAGTAAAAGTAAAAATAATGAAACATTTATGAATTTTAGCTGGAAACACAATTTGCATTGGATTTGTACACAAAATCACGTTTTTGAGCAATTTTGGGTCTGACATGCACTTACGAAATGTTGCGTAACTCCGGAACCGCACGCGCGGACATCACAAATTTGGTCTCAAAAGTTGCGCAAGACTTGAAAGAAAAAAGTAGTGAAGCGGCGTGGTGACTGCTTTTCGCGATGCGAACATATTACGCGAAACGTCGAGGGGGGGGGGGCGGAATCCGCCCCCCCGGTCCTATTGGGTTTAAAGGAGAATCAATCCCTAATTACAAATTTACTTATATTGGAAGGTGTAATATATTCCTACTTATTGGCCCAAATCATTTTCTAATAAGATATCAGAAAAGGATATAAATAAAGATATTCCAACACCCGGTATCGTCTCCTACTCATTTCCATGGGGGCTGCCATTTTCTTGCTGATTTGGAGTTGTACATGAACCATTGAGAAATGTTCCAGTCAAGAAGATATTTTGAATCCAAGACCTAAATTGCTTTTCTTCATTACCTAAATTCCCATATCTGACAAAAAATATAAAGTGGGTGTTTACATGTATTATAAAAATTAAATCTTTATAATGATATTTTCAAATTGTCTGGTTTTGCTTAACAAAAATCTATTTTCTTGGGTTTGCCAAATAGAGCAGAACATAATATATGCAGCATGCATTCTGACTTTTCAAGTCCATTATCCGAAAGCAGGTGAATGCATAGTTTGCCGCTATAGATGCTCAGGGAAGAAGCATCCATAAATTTGAATAAATTTGCTCCGTCCCATACGTCACAGTATCGAGAAAATAGATTTCTATTAAACGAATATCGATTTTCAACAGAAAAATCTTCAGTTTAAAAATAAATTGACATATCTATTCTATATTTTTAATCTCAAACGGGTTTTAATTTTGAAAAAGGCAATTGGGCATTTGGATTAAGAAAATCTTCATGTACACATAAAAAAATGGCAGCCCCCATGTACTGCTCGCAGACGATACATATTGCGAGCAGATGATAAATTTTGTCTTGATTCGTATCGATCTCGTATATTTTGACGCGAAGCCATAAAGTCTAACAAGTAGGAATAAATAACACCTTTGAACACTATCGTCTTTATTTTTTGAGGTTAATTCTCCTTTAATCTTGTCGGGGGGGGGGGGGCAAATTTAAAGGAAATCATTCACACCAAAAGTGGAATTGGGGGCAAAAGCTAGGGGTACAGGCATAATTTTGCCATGGGGCTGACTTGTGCCCGAATATCAGCGAGCAGAAATATCAGTTGAAACTACTCAAGTGACATCCACCATTGGTGCAGTGGATAAAGAAATTCATTTTATAGTCCTTTTGTTTATTTATTTTTATTGAATTATACAAGATACGAATCGAACATTACAAAGTGGCCACCTTGCCTAAATATGAGGTGACGGTTACTTGCATAATCACCTATGAATAGAGCCAGTATAGAGCAGAATATGGCCGGGTAAATTCTGCTTTTGGCGATGCCAAAGTATAACATGATGCAGGCATGTGTTCAACATGTGATATACAGGCTATCTTCTAAACTGTTACTTATTAATAATGAACAAAATATTGATAAATGTACTGAGCCTGATCGGTTATTAAGATTAGGCATTTTGTCCGTCCGTGGCATTGAATAATTTATGGAATATACTTTTAGTAGGCGACCATGGCAACCAAATTTATCAAATTTCAACTCCTTTGGTGATGCCCTTCACAATGAAACATAAAATTACTTTCAATTAAATACTTATTTTCTACAGGCCTTCAAACTCTCAGGCTGATCAGGCTCAACTGTAAAGTATATGCATCCAAACGCAATATTATTACTGGAGAAAAAAAAATGACTATATGAATAATATCTTTTAGAAATCTTTCTCAAAAGAGGGATTTTCTCTAGCAAAAGAAGATTCTGATAAGCAACAGACTTAATTTAACGAACATCTGAGAAAAATGTTCTATAGAATTATAATCCATTACAAATGGAACATGGCTTCTAAGAAGTGTTATTGTTGAATATATGGGTAACGGGAGCAAACTGTGGTCATACTTTAAAAAACGTTTGATATAACTAGGGCATTTGCTCTCTTTCTCTCTCTCTCTCTCTCTCTCGCTATGCATGCCGGAGCTCATTCTATGATTTTTATATTGAAATTGAAAGAAAACGGTAGGAGATTTAAAGGGGTACTCCGGCCTGAAATTAATATGAATTTAATAAATAGAGTAAAATTAAACAAACAAATCAGTGAAAATTTCATCGAAATCGGATGAAAAATAATGAAGTTATGGAATTTTAAAGTTTTGCATTATTTGGTAAAACAGTTATATGCACGTCATCATGAATATGCAGTGAGTGAGCTGATGATGTCATATCCCCACTTTTTCTTTTGTATTTTATTATATGAAATTGCAATTATTCAAATTTTCTGCTCCAAGCCTATAACTAAAAGGACTGACTCCTTATTTAATGTGTAAGTTCATCATTGCTGTAACTTATTTTGTTACAAGGGAGATATTTTTATAGACATGTATGAAGATTTCTTATAATATAGTTAAAAAAGGAAAGTGGGGACGTGACATCAGCTCACTCATTACATATTCATGATGACATGCATAGAACTGTTTCCCAAAATAATGCAAAACTTAAAAGTTCAATAACTTCGTTATTTTTTATCGGATTTCGATGAAATTTTCAGGGTTTTGCTTGTTTAATTTTACTCTATTCACTCAATTAATATTATTTTCAGGCTGGAGTACCCCTTTAATGAAGGAGAATATGAAGGATCCGGAGTTTTTTGTCAGACTGATCATTCAGCTTTATTGCTGGATTACTTGTTGGCTTCATATCTTAGACGAAAAGACCCCAGTGCATGTAGTACAGGCTATCTTCAAAACTGTTACTTATTAATATTGAACAAAATATAGATAATTGTGTCGTGGTATAGTGGTTCATTCACTTGACTCTCCATCAAAGGGTTGAGGGTTCGAATCTCAGCCCGGCACTAGCGTCTTTTGGCAAGACATTAATCCACATTTTCCACTCTCAACCCAGGTGTAGTAAATGGGTACCTGGCAAGATTTATTCCTTGAAATGCACTGTGCGCTGATTTACGGCTGCCGGAGCTAAAGCCAGGGTAATAATATCCAAAACCCTTTGGAAGCGCATAGGGACGTTGTATCATAATGTGATATGCGCTATACAAGAATAGTGGTATTATTATTATTATTATTATTATTATTCAGTACATGCAGAAATTTAAATTAGAGCATGGGTGTTTACTTTGCTGTATTATACTGTTATTTATTTTATTCAAGTTAGGTGAATCGAACTTGCATTCAATCTTTTAACTATTTCAGTTAAAATCATAGGTCCTATTTTACTGCAAAGTTCAAAGTATAAGGTGAGGATAATTATTACCAAGGAAATCAGGATTTTGTATCGCGTGTGCTCGCCAAAGCTGGTCCCTTTGGTCCCTTTCTTCATTTTCCTGATCCTTTCCCTTTTTGAGTAGGTTTTAGAGGGCGCCACCCCCAGTTCCTCTGACCATGCAATACTTCGGTGATGTGCAGTGTCCCAGACAGGGGTGGCATTTCGGGGGGGGGGGGGGGGCGTGACCACAACATATATTTTTTTTGACACGCGAGCAAGCAAATATTTGACAGGCCTATATACTTTAGGATAGTGACTTCTACTGTTGATACAGTGTATAGGCGCTTATCATAGTATTATTATCGTCATCAAAAAATACCCAAGTTATTACAAAAAGACCGCATTGCTGCCCAAATCCTGCCCGAATATTGGTAGTTTCAACATCCTCGGAGGGGGCTACAGCCCCTAGCCCCTGTCCTCCTTTGCCTTGTACGCCTTTGTGTTGTGTTGAGCTAATGACTAGTACATAAATATTTTAACTTTGATGCCCTGTATACTACCTTATTGGCTGATTTAGTTTTCAATGTCGTTTCCGTTAATTTGACCAAAGTAGACCTGAACCACTTGACCATTTGTTTGACCAACTTGATCAGGTCAGTGTTTTTTTCAATAAAATATAAATGTGCATAAATATAATTCATTTGTACGCCACGCTTGAAGTCCTTTAAGTTGCAGCTGCATAATTCCAAACGAATGTCTACAAGTATGTAGGTCTACTAGAGCCTTAGAGCCTTTAGAGGGTCATCATTAATTTTAATTGAATAAGGTTCAATAAGCCGAACGTTCAAGACTGCGGAGACTTTGTGGGAAACTGGAAGGATTTTGGTTATTCGAAGGTTCGATATAGTCAGTTTCTTTATTCCCACCATGCCCAAAGTTCACTTTTTCCGTAGAAGTTATAAACCCCATCTTATTTTTGAAAAAATATATCTTCGGAATTACGAACCTATGGAGAACCGAGCTGTTAATAATATTAATAATAATAATTAAACATTTTTATATAGCGCATAACACATAGGCAAATATGCACAGGGTTCATGTTTCTGACTACTCATAAGTGGTAAAAAAAAAACGTTTTCAAGGTACTGATGAAGGTGTCATAGGTTCCTATGATTTTGAGTTGTTCTGGCAATTTGTTCCACAAAATAGTGGCTGCGTATGAGAAATAGCTTTCCCCGTGACTTTGTCGTGGTTTGTGGAACACAAAGCAGAGACTTGGCACTGGAACGTAGCATTCTTTCTGATTTATATGGATTTAACAATTCAGTAAGATAAGATGTTAAAATGCTTACATGCTAATTTCGACTCAATAAAATTATTAAAGGATATGATCTACGCACTATTAAGAATAATTCCATCTGTATGTCAGTTCTCAGCATACCAACTCTCTTAATTTTTAAGACTTAGTTTTAAGTCCAAGGGATTTATATTTAAGTCCAAGAGAGTTTTAAACCAGTGACGAAGCAAGTCCTTCTGACTTGTTTTGTCACTGGTTTAAGTCTTAGAAATTAAAAAATCAAAATCAAAATCATATTGCTTGAGGATGCA
Source organism: Heliocidaris erythrogramma (assembly GCA_025617745.1). Classification (NCBI taxonomy): domain Eukaryota; kingdom Metazoa; phylum Echinodermata; class Echinoidea; order Camarodonta; family Echinometridae; genus Heliocidaris; species Heliocidaris erythrogramma. Next base: position 13,102,887 of record CM046861.1, read on the forward strand.
TCAAATTTGAGATAAAAACTAGTGGAAAATATGTATTATACCTCTACCAAAGCAAGAAAAGTGTCATATCGGCTACTTCAGACTAAATTAATATGAAAGATCTACACATTAAATATATTCGGTCTGTATGTCAGTTCTCGACGCAGGCATATCCAGGAGCTCACCCCACCCTCAATTCGCACCCATAAATGAGCCGACATGACTGCCGCGGGAAAATAAGTCCCGGGAATCTTTTTAAGGGATATATTTTTTTCTACCATCTACCCCCTTTCAGTCTTTCGGCGGGATTCCAGATGGAATATAGTTCCGAGGGGAAATCGGACAATTATTTCTGCTCCTACCCCCACCTCTTCCTCAAAGAGAGGGCAATTATGAAGGCCGAATCACGTTAATGCGAAAAATCAATGACATTTTTTTTCGCCGCTTCCCCGCCCCCTCCCCCTTCGGACAAATCTGGAATCGCCCATGCTCAATATAAACAAGAAAGCGGCCAGATAAAAACAAAGTCAAAATCACATTTTGTCAGGACCCACTAAATCGGGGGTAAAAGTAAAACAGAAATTTAAATATCATATCGACCAATCACCAATGCAAGTTCAATGTAAAAATTTCTATTGGTCGATTCTGACTCAACTAATTAAGGAGGATCATTCAATACACACTCAAATTTTTCGTCTGCATGTCAGAATATACAAAGAAAGCAACGGCATAAAAAAAAAATCATAATTGTAATTTCACATTGCATCAGTATAGGCATGATAAAATTTGAAGTTAAAAAAGGGGAATTAAAGAGACTTGCACCAAAGCAGATTCAATGTATTATTTTTGAGTACCCTTTCAAAGGTATAAAGTCCCCCCAAATCTTACCACCCGACTACGATTGGAATTTGAAAGCATTATGCATGATTAAATATGAACATTTGAAACCTATTTCCTTCCTGATTCCTGATTCCCTGATTAGGGTTCCCTATTGTGAAAGGTAAAGTTATATCGAAATTACAGGGCGTTATGCCTTGCTTTCTGAGAAAATGTCCGATCGGCTGCGAATCGTTGTGACGTCATACCGGTCACTGGACGGAGCCGATTTTTCCCTTTTCTCCAACTGAAAGGCCTTAAATATTAATCCTATAGAGTACCGAAGTGTGACGTCATCAAATTTTGATTTTTGTATTTCAGTATTTTTAGGACCATATTTAGGTAGAGCATGATGGAAAACGTTCACACATCAAATTTGACATGAATCAGTTCATGGTGGCCCAAGGTATGGCTATATGAATATTTAATTAGCCCCATTGAAGTCAGTGTAAATTGGCCTGGTTCTTAACAGTTTAGAACCAGGCCAATTTAACACTAACTTCAATGGGGCTAAGGAGGTATTCATGCGGCCATATCTCGGGGGCCCAATGAGCCAATTGCCATAAAATTTGGGCCCTGGATGTTTTTCACCATGTTCCTTTGAGATATATAAAAAATGTCAAAATGAAAAAATAGCTTTTTGTGACGTCATCACTTCGGTACTCTATAGCATTTCTTTCCAAATCCAGTCAAAAATCAAGTCGTAAGGTGCGTCAATGCCCTTAAGGCGATGCTCTTAATTAGATACTGAATTGTTTTGAGATGTCTTTGAAGGGTTAATTAATCTTCGGAATGCTTTCCTGAAGTCTTTGCTGAATCCGTACAAGAAAGGATTCAGTGTTGAGTTCAGGTATGCAAGCCAGTAGGACATGTCATAGAGCCACAACGGGATGCAGTTGCAGTACGAATTGATTGGAAAGAGTATCACGAAGAAAAGCCAGCATACCAGAAATGCTACCACGATGATGCCCAGCGTTCGGGCTGTTCTTTGGTGGAGGCGATGCTTCGCGAGATGATGTTGATGAATACGCTCTGCTCTAAGATCACCACTGTAGGTATCCTTGGTTGGACGCGTCAGGTGTGTCTCTTGATGCACACGGGGTGAGGGCTCCACCCTTTCTGCAGATTTTACTTGATGTCTCATTGCTTCGTCCTTGGAGGGATGGTAACTCGTCGCTTTAAGCTTAGGAACCCCAAGCATATCAGAATTAGACCTGCTAGAACGTGCTTCTCCGGTGTTTCTGGCTAGATTATTTGAAGAATCAACTAAAAAAGATATGGTCGAAACTGACAAGGCCGCTGGCATGTTACCCGCCACCGTGGATTCATGATTGATGGTTTCTCTACAACAACAGAATGTCCTGGCATAAACAGGATCTGGTGATTCCATCTCTGTAACTTCTGTCAGCCCACGCAGATGTTTCTTTAAAGCGTACAGCAGCTTGGCATAAAGACAAACCATCGAGACCATCGGAAAGAAGAAAATAATGGTATTTGAAAGCAGAACATAAATGAAACCCGGTAGGTACAGACAAGCGGAGTCTACGGCGAAGCTGCCCAAGATAAATCTGTTTGCTATGATGGCAGGAGTCCAGCAAAGTATCGCCAGAATCCAAATGCCGCAAACAATCGAGAGCGCCCTCTTCCTGCGTTGTCTTTGGATATGCTTCAGAGGCTGTGTGATCGCCCAGTAACGGTCCAGTGAAATCATGCTGATGCTAAAGACAGATGCCGAGACGCACGTGAAGTCAACGATGATCCAGAGTTCACAGACGAGGGACCCTAGAGGCCACCTTCCCAAGATAGTATATAAGCTGAACATCGGGATGACAAAGGCCCCTACTATGAGGTCGGCGCAAGCAAGGCTGATCATGTAGTAGTTGCTATAGCGACGTAACCTTGCGTCGACACACACAAGAATGATGAGAATAACATTCGCCAGAACCGTAGTTAACGACATCAAGGATGCAAGGAGGATGAAAAGACAGTTTTCAAAAGTGAACTGGAAGAGTTCACCATTTTCCGACATAGAACTGTTCCATGGTGAATCTGTAGTTGCGTTGCTGCCAGACACTACTGAATGCTCAGCAGTCTCCATCATCTGAAAAATTGAGGCACCAGGGGTTTTCAGTGGTTCAAAAGGCCGATTCGTCCATCCTTGAGTTTGTACCGTCCACAGTGTTTCGTTACCGGTAACTTCAGTCCAGAATTCCATATTTCATTCGTCCTCAGTTATTATCTTGCAATAATAGTTTATATTTGTATGATTTCCGGCTGTTTACCATGCGTTAGTGAAGATCTTGGAACATTCCGGTATCTAGCCCTCAGTCTGTAATTAGAAAAGAGAACAAAGAGTCATTTTACAGTAGACTTAAAAAGTCACCTGAAGTGAATGGACTTAATCGACTCACCTCAAAAACTGGTTGAAATGGCGAATGTCATGAATATCCTTGAGAAAAATAGATTGCATGCGTAATTTGCAAGTAAATACATTTTCGCTAAATTATATTGATTCTCTGGCCAATAAAAATATCTCTCAAATCTTCAATTGCTTGGGCGAAATCATAGAGGTTTGCTCGGAGTCATAGTCACTGCTGAAAATACTATAACTACCGCTCCGAAGTGCAAAATGTTCTACGTCACCCACAGTGATTGGCAGACGTCTCACTGAAAAAATAATAAAATAATGATGAATCTAAATAATACATCCATTAACTCTTTCTTGGATAGCTGTCACTATATAATAATGTGGGTTCATGTGCAGACTAATATCATTAGTCTGCATTTTTCTGATGCCACGGGTCTTGATAATGAATGTAATGATAGAAACACGTCCGTCATCAGTAAAGAGTGTAGGCGATATAACTGTGTTAAAGGCGACATCAAAGCTGGGTCCCATTTCATAAAACTTGTTATCATTAACAACCGCCACATTTCTATGACTAATTTGTTCTCAGCCAATCAGATGCAAGGATTTCAGTAGCTTATAACAACTATCGTAACTTGTTATTGACAATAAGTTTTATGAAACGGGGCCCAGATAGTAAGTTCTGAAAATGGAAATCCATTCGGAGAGAAACAAGCTCAAAGTCTTTAATACAGCACATCTCTCAGCTTCGCTCTTCTGAATCATTCAGGTTATTACTGAAAGTACAAATTGAAAAATGAATGATTGTGATGACGAGGTTGCAGAGTATAAATAAGTAATGTAGTGCAGTGCAATTTCCGAATTCCAAATGGATGCAATCAGTATGATTGGTTTCACTGATATATATCAGAAATATCAGAAAATATCAGAAATATATTTGCAAAGTATGATGAACCATGATATTTCCACTGATCGAAATAGAAAGCATACAGAATTCTAAATTCAGACAATAACCACTGCCGTCTTTCTACTGTTTGTTCCTAAAAATATGAGCCTTTTTGGCGGCCACCCTTCTCCCCTCGCTCCCTCTCCCCCCAATTTAGAACATGTTGGTGTCTAAACAGTGAGACGTAGCCTTTACCCATTATTTGCTATCCTTATTTTTAATTTCTTTAGAAAAAAATCCGGGTGGGGGGTGTCACTTCCTTCGGAATCGACGCCTCTTCTCCCGAGCCCAAAGTCTGGATTCGCGACTAGTTTATACGCATCCCCATTGAATTTATTTCGCAAAGTCTATAATCCATGAATCGGTATAATATTTGACGAACTCGGGGGGCACTTTGGAAGGTTTAGGACATGTTCCAAGTCGTCGCCATTTTATCGGCAGTAGAGTATGGTTAACTATGTAAGAAAATAGAATATAGTTTACAATTTTTGGAGATTAACAAAACTATACATTTTAAAATCGTTAGAACATGGGAAATTCTCAAATTGATGTTAGCATTTGCATAATCATCACCACTAGGTGTAATTCGTAATGAACAAATTTGAAGCTAATTTTCGAATAGAAGCTCAGTTTACCATAATAAATCATCATGAAACATGATAGCACATTTAATGGGTTCACTGACGATTTGCAAAACAATTCTGGGCCAAAAATATGATTGAAAGTTGACACTTTCATTTAGCTAAAACAGAAAATCGATAACAACATTGGTTACTAAGGGATGCCATCTCCCTAACGTTGGTAACATTAGGAGTCGTGATCAAATGGAATACTTCGGTAGTACATGCTATTGTCATGCAGATGAATATTTTAATATGAAGTGTGATGTTTAGTGATTCAGTATGAACATAGTTAAGTGATATACAAATGTTTATTAGTTCCCGTTGCTATGATACAAATAACCGATGATGTGTGTTCAGAACCAAATGAAAGGCTACCTGTCCAGAACCCAATGAAAGGCTACCTGTCCAATAATATATTATAATTATGACGTCTTATAAAAGAGTTGCGATTGATTACAAATAAATTGTAGTTGATATCAAACGCATCTCCTATCTCTTTGTACAGAGTTGCGATTGATATCGATTGCAAATAATTTGTAATCAATCGCAACTCTTTTATAAGTCAGGGCCTGGTTGCAAGTGAATATAACATGATTCACACTGCAACAGATGACAGGGTACAGAATTTGCAACCATACATGTTCATGCCTCCCCCCCCCCCCCCCCCCTTTCTCTCGTTAAAATGAGACAAATTGGTGAAAAGTAATATTCATCAAGTACTTTGTAATATAACATTTAACAAATTCATAGTGACGAAGCTTTTCGACCTGCACTCATCGGGTCACAACGCAGGAATGAGAGAATACAAGAAAATACAAAAGTCAAGGAAGGGTGTGTATAGCGACCCGGTTATGATCCGGGCACGCTAGAATAATCGAAGCGCTTGTACAAACTCCTTTTGAATAGATACAATGCTACCCGCAGTTCGCAAGGATGTACTGCCTTCCCCCCAAATGAGCAATGTCATTTATCAGTATCATTGTCGGTGTGAAGCCGTCTACGTTGGCCGTACATCTCAGCGTCTAGCGGACCGCATTAAACAGCACGTACCCTCCGTGGTACGACAGACATCAGCTGGTAGCCGAGCACAGCCGAAGCGTAACTGCAAAACCGCTGCTAGCGTCGCTAATGTTCAATGCCGCAGTCACAGCGACTCTGCTATTGGTCAGCACTTGCTAAATAGTCCGGCTTGTTCCAAGGCGTATAACCCGGCTCAGTTCACTATTGTTGCCCGAGCACGCAGCTTTCAACATCTTCGCTTCTTAGAAGCGTTGTTCATTCAGTCGAGAGATCCGCTATTGTGCCGACAAAAGGAGTTTGTACAAGCGCTTCGATTATTCTAGCGTGCCCGGATCATAACCGGGTCGCTATACACACCCTTCCTTGACTTTTGTATTTTCTTGTATTCTCTCATTCCTGCGTTGTGACCCAATGAGTGCAGGTCGAAAAGCTTCGTCACTATGAATTTGTTAAATGTTATCTTTAAGTTTTGTAGTACCAATCGTCTGTTTGTATACTTTGTAATAGTAAGAAAATTAATGAGTCTTGACAAATCATTTAAAATATCATGGTTACTTGAAACGTAATCTGTCAGTGCCTTCCCTTTTCTTCCTGCCCTTTCTCCTAAGTTTGACTTACAACAATACCTACAATTTCGGGGAGGACAGGAAAGCAATTTAGGCCATCAGTAAAACAAGTGCATGATAGACAAGATTTACACTCTAAAACATGGAGATACTTGTTGGTGGGGTTCAGTACTTGCGACCGCATCCCCACCCACTCCCCTTAGTTGAACAGGGTGGTCCCTGAAAACAGTGATACCAAACATCCGGTAACATCATTCCAAGTCTGGTTGACCACCAAAACTGCCCCCGTAACATTTCCGAGCACTTTCATGATTAAAAGAGGCGTCAGCCCCTAGACAGATTTCATCGGTCTTAATCGGCGCAATTCATGCCACTCTACATGCGGATCCTTCTAAACTTAGGTAACGTTTTGAATCTTTCTCTGTTTGTGTGTATAACACACAATATCTCTTGTTTACTTTGTTTATCTTATTTTGATTTTTTTTTCTTATTTAAGCTTAACTATTTACCTCGAATATCAGAACTGAAAGCAAATAAAATGTGACCTTTTGATATTTTTTTTCTGTTTTTCGTAAAAAGTGGTTAAAACTCAATAATTATTTCTTGTTCTCTTTGTATATCTTTTTCATTTTAATTTTCGTCCTTACTAATTACCTTAGATAGCAGACCTGAAAGTACATCAAGTTGAGAACGATAGGAGCCAGGCTCGACTAGCACTTGTGCTATTTTCTGGTCCCATTTACCAGCTATTATCATTTTAGTTTCAATCCTGTAACAATATTTACTGTGTGACAAATCTTGTACACATGATGTTATTGTTGCATGGTGAATAAATCAAATCAAATCAAATCAATTATAAAATGTAGGAAATCCACGATCTAAATGTTGTAGTTCGTCGTTACGGCAGTTGCTTGATCCTGCATGTATGTTATTATAACGGAGTAGCCTATAATTGGAGTACGTACCTTTAAACGTCCTTGGGCCAAATAAAGTATGTTGTTATAATAGACCTGTTTACTAAGTGTTCAAATTTTATGCATACTTTTGAAACAAATGTTGTTCTTGACAACCTGAAAGCTTGCCAGAGGCTTGTCAGACATAGCAACAAGTAATGTATGCAAACTGGATTCCAAGTATTGTAGTTCATTCATTAATAACAGGTTAATGGAATACCTCGTTACTAGGTCCCCAGGAAAGAAACTTCTTCTGCATTTTATTGCTTTTCAACCATATTTCTTGCTTTTTAGGTCTGTTATTAGAAGGGCTATTTCTAATTCAACATTCAGATAGAAACGTATTATTAAAGAAGAAGAAATTACAAATGATCTACAAAGAAAAAAATAAATTTACAGTTTTTCATTCAATTTGTACAAAAATATAAATTTTTGACTGAAAAGAAGAAAACTATGCAAGACCTCATTGACAAAAGCCAGAAAGTTCAGAGACGCAATGAAATTTTGTGTGAGGGCCCCTAGCCGCCCCATAGCTTAAAGTGACTTTAAGTTTGATGATAGCACCAAGGATTACCTTTACCCAGGAAACATAAAACTTAACATATTTCATTTAGTTTTTATGTTGCCCATACGTAGAGAAAGGGCAAAATATGCATTTTATATCAGTCATTTTGAAAATCCAAGATTGAAGCCACATGGAGAGTTGATTGAGTTTGAGAAGTCTAATGATGTCACCCTTGTTTTCCTGACCCTGGAAACATAGTATTAGAATATAAACAATATTCCAATAAGTTTCTAGGTTGCCTTGAAGCAGAGATAGGGCAGTATATATATATATATATTATGGCGGCTATTTTGAAAATTCAAAATGGCCGCCATATGCGATGAAGCATTGGGAGTAGATGGCACAGATTGTTTTCTCGACCAAAGAAACTTAGGATTAGCATATTTCATTAGGTTTATAAATGTTTTTTTCTGACCCAGAAAACAAAGTATACTAACATATGTTGTTAAGTTGCTATAGGTTGACTGGAATATATATATATATATACGAAAGTTGAAATATTGAGTACTTCCAAAGAGTGCTCTATGCCTTACAGCAGAGCATATTAATCATTGGTGTACCTGCTCAATATATATATATATATATATATATATAGTGGAAGAAATTTCCCAAGAGCAAAACACTGGCGGTCACTCATAGTTGTGGAATGGAATACAGCGAAAGAAATGGACTATGAAATGGCCGTAGCTTCTATACTTCTCTTTTATTCAATCAAGCTTTCGATCTAAAGATCTTCATCAGGACGACTGTGTAAACAAAATACATAAGTACAATATGATGGCTGAAATAAAAAATATATAAAATAAAGTAAAGTTTAACTTTTGATTACTTATAATTTGGTTATCATTAATGTTAAAATTAAATCGTGATGAACTACTTCTCGTTCTCGTTCTACTGCTAAACACATTATTCTAGTAAAACTGCTACTACCCGGCACGTATCGGATCTTTGTTCCAAATATATCTTTATTATAACTATCAGCACCATAATTGCTTATTACATATTTAAAATCAGCATAAAAGTGTGACAACAATTCATTTATATATGTGTATGTGTTCAAACTGAGAGTATAGAGTAATTAATAAGTATAGACAATGAGAACAAAAAATTACCATGTATAGAGGTTCAGAGTACTAAGAACTTCATCCCGTCTTTGATGAAATCAACGGGTTTTCCATGAATCTATAGAGAAGTATTAACAAATTGTGTTTAATAAATTATATGATATATATGTATGTTATTATAGATAACATTTCAGTTAGGTAAGTGCATGTTCTGAATTAAGTCAATGTGTGTAGAGTAACTAGGACATCAGAAAAAGGTCTACGATATAGGTTAGTATACTATCACATCGATTTATAATCGTTATAGTATGTCATAAAACATAATTATGTATAATGAAAAAAAAAAATATATAGTATAAGTTAATACAGGTGAAGTATACCATCAATATAATGTAGTAAAGCATATGGTACGTACGTTGCGTGGGTTATATACGAATGTACGTGAACTTCTTATGTAAACTATATCAGTATCAGTTGTTCGTTTCTGAGTTCTGAGTTGTTACAACTCAAAACAAATCAGGACAATATAATAAGGACACATACAGCAGATAATACTTAGTACTCTGAACCTCTATACATGGTAATTTTTTGTTCTCATTGTCTATACTTATTAATTATTCTATACTCTCAGTTTGAACACATACACATATATAAATGAATTGTTGTCACACTTTTATGCTGATTTTAAATATGTAATAAGCAATTATGGTGCTGATAGTTATTATAAAGATTTATTTGGAACAAAGATCAGATACGTGCCGGGTAGTAGCAGTTTTACTAGAATAATGTGTTTAGCAGTAGAACGAGAACGAGAAGTAGTTCATCACGATTTAATTTTAACATTAATGATAACCAAATTATAAGTAATCAAAAGTTAAACTTTACTTTATTTTATATATTTTTTATTTCAGCCATCATATTGTACTTATGTATTTTGTTTACACAGTCGTCCTGATGAAGATCTTTAGATCGAAAGCTTGATTGAATAAAACAGAAGTATAGAAGCTACGGCCATTTCATAGTCCATTTCTTTCGCTATATATATATATATATATATATATATATATATATATATATATATATATATATATATTATGTATAAATGGATAGGCCACACACTCCGTAAAGACTCACAGTCAATCACAAGAACAGCACTGCACTGGACCCCAGATGGCAAAAAGGAAAAGAGGAAGACCACGAATAACCTGGAGAAGAACAGTCGAAGGGGAGATGAAAACCATGCAGCACTCATGGGGTTCATTGGCTAGGCTGGCCCAGGATAGGCAGAGGTAGAGAGACTTTGTTGCTGCCCTACACACCACTGGGTGTAATGGCTGATGATGATGATAATTATTTTCACGAGAGTTGCCAAAGCTGTTGTATATGTTACTTCCTTACAATTGTTTATAATATTATTCTAATGTATACATGAATCTCAAAGCATTTGCTTGGATCCAGCTGAGGCATGCGGCTTGTCTTTGTTCAAAACTCACCTACCCCCGACAAAGGAATTAATTAATAAGGTTGACGATTTGTCAATCTGTCCGTCAATTGAATCTGTGGTCGCCGAAATCACCAGGTCCGTCTCCGTGGTCTAGTGGTTAAGGCATTGGCGTTGTAAGCCAACGACCCGGGTTCGATTCCCGGCGGAGACATTTTTTCAACCTTTGTAAAAATTTCAAAAAGGGAGGACAGCTCTGGCCTCTGGGGAACTTTTATTCAAGCTACGCAACCATTATTCTCTCATTTTCATTTCTCACAATTATATATATATGTATGTGTGTATATATATACACACATTTTCATTTCTCACAATTATATATATATGTGTGTGTATATATAAATATATGACAAAATGGCAGCCATGTACGACGACGCATTAAGATTAGATGTGTCATAATGTCACACATTGTTTTATCGACCCAGAAAACGGAGGATGAACATATTTTTACTACGTTCCTAGGTACATGTATATAGGTTGACAATGAGATAAGGCAACATATCTATTACACGTTTTTTTGAAAATCCCGAACGTCCTCCATATGCCAGGAAACGTTGGAAGTAGAAGTCTAATGATGTCACAATTTGTTTAACTCTACCCGGAAAAATAGGATTACCACATTTTATTACGTTTATACTTTTACAAAAAGCTGAGATAAGGCAAATTATGCATTTTATGGCCACCATTTTGAAAATTCAAAATGGTCATCATGCCCATGATGCCTGTGTTTGTGCAAATGCCAAAATCAATTTTGGACTATCCATGCTCTAACGATTGCGAAAATGTATAGTTGTGCTAATCTCCAATTTGAACAAAAATATATAGCGAACCTGACTAGTGGCGCTTCTGGAGTGAAATATGAAAATTGAGGTTCAGTTTTTCGTATAATATATTCAAGATTCAATGAGTTACGGGCGCACCGCACTTTAATCACGATAATGGACTTCTAACTACATTAGAGTGTTGGCCTCTTAGAATGGCTATTTTGATTATATATCAATGCAGGTGATGTCATCATGATCAGGGGCGGATCCAGGATTTGTGAAGGAGGGCACACAAATCTCCGAAAATTTTCTGACAAGCAAAAAAATTAAATAAAAATAAGAAAGAAGGCTATCAGTTTCAAAAAGGGGAGGAGCACAATTTAAAAAAATAGGGGACACGGCCGGAAGTTCCCCCCTCCCCCCCCCCCCCTAATCCGCCACTGATCATGATAATCATGCGTGGTTGTATGACAGATGCTCCGGCGACGATTGCCCCGCGATCAATTTCCAGCACCATAACCGAATTAAATTAATTTACATGTACATGTACTTATAAGTCCATCTCATGAATTAAAAATAAAATGATATGAAATTGTGATGCGCTTGAAACCTTGAATACGTAAAACTTTATTTGCATTTTGCCTTTGGAAGTGCTGTTGTACTGCCGATAAAATGATCACGAAAGTGCTGAGTTGGCTTCCAGCAAGCGCTACAACTATATTGTATCAGTAACAGTGTGAAGAGCGCAGCATCGAAAAACTACGCTACATTATGATGCTGGACCTATATATGAAACGGCTCCGTGCCGTTTTTGGGTGTCTTTTTGTTTCAAAATTCTCTGACAAGCAAAAAAGAAGGGGGAAAACGTCTTTTAACTTTCTCTGAAGAGCAAAAAAAGAAAAATGTCATGAGCGTTTACGGCTGTCTTATTTACTCCAAATTTCTCTAAAAATTCTCTTTAAAAAGTCACTTCTCTACAATAATTATGGTAAAATTAGGTCTAAAATCAATAGGAATAATGCTCGATGGTCAAAGGGCCAAATTTATTCCCAAAAGCGTAATTATGACAACTATGATCAGTAACTGAATGCAAAAGAAATAAATGCCGGTGAATAGTCTATTCCAAGGCCGGCTGCGACACACGGGCACTCAAAAGCCGAGAACTGTCATATGAATATTAGTCTTCACACTTTTAAAAATATCTTGATTATAATCTAAAATTCATTTGAACTTTAATTTGTATAATCAGTTGTGGATCAGGGGCGGTTGCCATAGGCACTAGCGTACTTGAGGGAGGCGGCAAACGAGGAAAGATGACACAGACAATACAAGCAAACCCGCTTTTTTTGCTTTAAAAAACAAATCTTATTGATTTAAAGAATAATGTCACTCCAAAACCATTGTTCACATTTTAAGGCGAATGCCTTTTCTGTTTGGTGTAAATCTGCTCCGTGTGCATGGGGTACGTATATTAATCCTTTAAATGGCAGAAGTGTACGAAAAATATGAACACAAACAAGTAATCGATCCGCATGCTTTTTTCTAATTGGTCAATATAAAGCAACCACCGGTTAATCTTAAAGAAAACATTGAATTATGGTATAGGTGAAAAATAATTTGTGAGCATTTTCATTATTTTTATGATAGTGTGACACACTCTCAGAGAATTTTTTAGGTTGGTTAAAATATGAACCTACCAATTGTTGGTTAAAAAGAATCCCCATGTGTTTTACATACAATTCTTTTAAACCAACAGTTGGTATAGGTTCATATTTTAACCAACCTAATGATTTTTAACCAACATTTCTGAGAGTGCAGAATGTTAAAGTAAAACATTTTAATTGAGAAAGATGTGGCTCTTCAATGCAGTCAGAGTCGAAAATATGATGAGAAATAGCTGCAAAGTGTGAACCAAACATTCATGTGTGCGTAGTCTCATGCATATATACCCATTTCTATGTGCAGTAAACATGTGACTTCCAGCAAATTTAAAGTCAAATTCTTGTAAGTGCCTGCTAACAAAGCTTCACAACTTAAACCAATTCCCATGCATGACTATACTACATAATCAACCTTTCCCTATTGCTTCTTGTCAGTTTCTGTCACAATATAATTCCATGACCAGAACTCAACTTTATGTTTAAGTTAAAATAAGACAAATGCGTTTCAAAGAGAATATCAAAGCAGCAGTGGCGTTAGTCTAGATTCCATCCGTTTTTTATATTTGGTTTACTGCGCTACGCTGCTCTTTCTCTACACGCATACACATGCAGCGGCAGCGCGACTCCACTAATCGCGCGAACCCCAAAATTTCACCCGTCGAAAAAACGAGGGTGGAGCACAGAAATGTGGGGTGAAGTTGTAAAGGACCGTTCTTGTTTTAGCGTTGAGGATGTCGGCATCCGAGGTCACGGAGGACCATGTAACTCAGGACCACGTTTCAGGGGCGGACCGAGGATTGAGACAATTTCGAAAAAAATATTTTAAAAAAATACACACTAGCAACAAGAAAATAACTGAATAATTTCAAAAACAAAAAGAAAGAATTATCAGAGTTTTTTTTCATGCACCGTAGCCCGTATAGACCTACCTTTTCGTCTAAAATTTAAAGGGACACAAGGACACAATTATAGTGTTTATGTACTTAAGGTATGCCAGAGATCCGCAATGAATTAGATCCTCTTTTTTTCATTTTATTTTTCTCTTTTTTTTTTCGTCTTGGCTTCTCCTCTTGTTTAGACATTCGTTAGGGGAGCGCCGGAGTGGGCAAACTGCGTTTTGACACCACTCCAAATACGCCAAATCAGGGGGACTCGATATATGAATATGAATACTGACATTATTGACCAAAATGAAAGAGAAATAGAGTTAAAAATTTAATCAAAATACAAGAGTCTGGTCCTGACTCTGACTGGAATGTATGGAACGATACCGTTCGTGATAAATAAATTACACATAAATTATGTAGATCAGGCCAAAAATAGTTAACGTTTACACGTAGTACATAGCATTGATGCTATGTTAGCATCGATGCTTTGTAAATCTCGAAACTATTTCCATTGCGTTCATACAGGCCATGATCGACTTGCTTCTATCACCCACTTGTGACTATTCATCGCTCACTCGCTGCCAAAATTACTGCGCCACACACGGTGACCCGAGTATAATTGGTACATGCGAAGTTGCGAGTACGAGTGCAGATAGCAACGAGTGAAGCAGCGACATTACAAATAGTCACAAGCGCGGTGGGTGGTCTACCGCAAAGCATCGATTCCCGGGGGGGGGGGGCACTCACATATATATGTCACACATGTATGTGCCGCTGTGACGTCCCCCATTTTCAACCTTCTCGGGTCGCTCCCATGATATGCGATTTTCAGATTTTCACTAACCGCACCTCGATTGGCTTCCGACTCGCTCCCTAGAATATGAGAAAACAATGCGCACAGCCCATTGTCCGGGAACGGTCGCTCCCTAGCCTCCCAGGCCAGCGCAGCGGGGGAGCTGGGCGGCCTAGTGCCCCCTAACTGAACGCGGTATTACTAGTGCTAGCGGCGACTCAGCGATCTGCATGCGACATCGAGTCAGTGCAGTGGCGCGGCATGTACAGCGTTAGAAACAGCGCTGCCACCGTTGACTCAGTTCATGCACCGTATGTGTACCAGAGTAGTGAGATCGCGAGCAGCTAAAATTAGCTCTGCCCATGAGCCCTTTCGCTCCTTAGACCCTCAAAAATTAGCTTCCTCGATTAACCATTTAGCTCCTTAGACCCTCAAAAATGAGCTTCCTCAATTAACCATTTAGCTCCTTAGCCCCCTGTTTTGAGATTGGCAGCGGCACACCCACATCCAAAAACAGGTTGAGTGCCCCCCCCCCCCCCCCCCGGGGCATCGATGCTTTGTCGCTGGATCCTGAGATTTACTCGGGCCAAACTCGCTGCCTGAATAGTTTCGAAGCCTAGCCCCAACTCGATGCTTCTATCTCGTGACTATCTGCGTTCAGACAGCGTTTGGTCTTAAAACTATCTGGTCATGACCAAAATAGTCTCGAAACCTAGATAGCATCGATGCTATCGCTAATCAGTCATATTTAAAGCAGCGTCCTTTTTCTTTTTCAATGGAGGTATTATTGTTCTGCTGTGCGCGCCAATAATTCAGTTACGATTTGTTTTAAGGGCCTAAAGAAGAAAGTGAGGCTATAATAGATATGCCGATCAGAGATGACAAAAACCAGGCACAATGATGATGCAGGGTTGTAATAATGTTATGAATAATGTTTCAACATAGCTTGAGATGAAAGAAAAAATCTCTTGGGTGCAAATTTCTGTAAATAAACTTCAATTCTAAATCTGCTGATTTTTTTTTCATTGACGAGCTGATTTTAATCAGGCAGCAATAGCTAAATAAATGCAAAATAAAAAGAAATAGCCTCAAGATCAAATAAAGTACACCTGCAACAAACGCATTTACGGATTTAATATCGGTTCTGTTGTAGACTTCAAGCAGACTACTGCTATCTTCCGGAAAACTGTATTTCGTGCTAGTTCGTCGTTTTGTACAAGCTAGCTTATACCCATATATTTCACGTATTTTAAATGGGGATATCGAGTGTTTTTAAAATTATGTTTTGAGTCAGAAGGCTTATTTTTCATTTCGATTCATTTCATTCGTATTTATTTCACAAACCATAATAAAAAGCATTGTATAATCATAACATATAATTATATAAATCTAAAAATCTAAAATGGCATAAAACAATAAACAATTATAAAATGACAGGAATATTGATAACAAAGGAAATATTGAGGGCCCGGTAAATGATATTGAGTTTTACGATAAAAAATGGTTTATGAGGCATACCTAAAGAAAGGACTAGGGCCTGCGGGCAAGGTAACCCATGTAAGATTCGATGAATGTTTTTAAAAAAAAGAACACAAATTAGACTTGGAAGAGAGAAGAGAGTTGATAAGTAAAACAAAATAGAGAGAAAGTGGGTTGAATAAGTACAGCCTCCAGAATATTCTTTATCATACAAATAACACCTATCTCTCGGAATATTTTATCTAATACGACGAGCACGGTATTATTGCTTGTATTCATTGAAAAGAAGGATGACTTCGCTATAAACACACTGAGAAATAGAGTTTCTGAATATACGTAACAAGTGAATAAAGCATAACGATTACGAATCACTTGTCGAACTGTATAAAAACGTCCTGCAATATTAACTGTCTGGGGAGTGTTTCACAAAGAGTTAAGTTTGACTTAAAGTCGCACTTAAATTCCTCGTTGAGTGTGGTATATGACACATCACGCTATTGGATAATAATTATCTACCAATGAGATAACGCGTTTAATAGCGTATGCGCATTCGCACTTCGCACTCATTAAGTCAAACTTAACTCTTTGTGAAACACCCCCAGGTTTTCATAATATCAGAGCCACATATGAACAGAATCTTTGACGCTTAAAGAATTGTTTTAATTAAAAAATCCTGCAATTGAAAATGGGATATATCTCTTGAATAACGGTGAATAACGGTTACCATGGCAAATGAAATCTAAGTATATAAAATTATGTACAATGCGAAAGCAAATGAAAGAATATTATTATTATTAATATTATTACTTATAACGCGCTTTTCCCATTAGGTTCAAAGCGCTTACAATAAATTAAATCGTCTACAAACTATAAACTATCGAAAAGATGTGCTTTTAATGCCTATCTGAAAATTATTACTGATGAAGAATGTCTAATAGAAAGTGGAAAATCATTCCAGTATTTTGAAGCTGACACAGTAAACGTTCTATCACCAGCTAATGTTCGAGTTACTGAATATGTGAGGCGGAGAGGGTCACTGGCGGACCTTAGTAATCTAGTGGGCTTGTATAAACTCAGACAGTTAATTAGATACTCTGGAGCCTGGTTATTAAGTATTTTGTAGACAAACAAGAGTAATTTGAAAATTATTCTTTGCTTCAAAGGAAGCCAATGTAGTGAGTTCAAGAGTGGTTGAGAAGGGTGGTCTCGAGAAACCTGTAAAATTAATCGTGCTGCCCAATTTTGTAATCGTTGAATACGAATCAACTGATTAGAGGGAATCGTAGAAAGAAGTCCATTGCAATAATCAATACGAGATAAAACTAGAGAACGGACAGCATTGTGACAAGCAGACTGATCGATGAACCTTCTGATTCTAGAAATGTTCCTTAAATAAAAAGTAAATGTTTTACAGATGTAAGAGATATGATGTGACATCGACATACACGGATCAAACATAACACCAAGGTTTCTTATTGTTTCTGAAGGTCTTATGAGTGTGCCACCAACATCTAACTGAACATTTGGAAGACTGCATAGGTTGTAAGCAGAAGCAGCAACAAAAAATTCAGTCTTTGAATCATTCAATTTTAACTTATTCACCACCATCCACTGTCTTATATCTGGTATACAATTCTGAAGTGTAACAAGTGCATTATCAAGAGCTTCAGGAGTCTTAGGATCAAAAGAAATATATAATTGTATGTCATCAGCATAAAGGTGATAATTAATACCATGATATCGAATGATGTCACCAACAGGGAGAGTATATATTGAATATGCTATGGGTCCCACTATTGACCCCTGCGGGATTCCAAATTCTAGAGTTGTGGGATTTGACAATGTGCTGCCAATGTCAACTTGTGAAGACCATCCAGAAAAGTATGATTTGAACCATGATGAAACTGTTGACCTAACACCTATTCTATTGAATAAACGAGATATGAAAATGTGATGATCTATTGTATCAAATGCTGCTGATAAATCTAACAGCACCACAAACACTACATTATTTGAGTCAAGAGAAAACATTATGTCATTTTTCACTTTCATTAGAGCTGACTCAGTACTGCGACTTGACATGTAGGCATATTGGAGAGAATCAAAAAGATTATTAGATGAACCAATTGTGTACATGCTGCTTTCTCAATGAGTTTACCCAAAAATGTTAAGTTTGAGACTGGCCTATAATTACTGAGATCATTTTGGTCCAAGCCTGGTTTCTTCAAAAGTGGTTTGATGGTTGCAAAATGTGCTTCCTTGGGGAAAACACCTGTGGAAAGAGATTGATTTACTACATTTGTGAGCAAAGGTAATACATGAACAAGGTTCTCTTTCAAAAGCCAAGTTGACGTAGGGTCAAGGCGACAGGACTTAGTAGCTGATGACAAAATGATTCTGGACACTTCTGACTGAGTAAGCAACTGAAAATCTGCAAAAAGAGGAATGTTTTGATTTTCAGTGTCACTAAACTGAATATTACTAGGTCCAATACTGGCATCTAGTTCGCTTCTTATTCTTTTTATCTTATTTACAAAAAATGAAGAAAACTGATTAGATAATCTGAGTGCAGAATCGTATAAGGGAAGTTGAATCAACTTCTTATTCAGAAGTGAATGAATAATCTGATAAACCTCCTTGGCAGAACAAGAACTCAGCTTATCTTTCAAGAAATTTTCTTTTGCAATATCAATGATATGGCATGTATTCCTACTAGCTTCTTTGAACAATGTGCGATCTGAGTCTAGTCTTGTCTTTTTCCATTTTCGTTCAGCTTTACGGCGGTGCTGACGAGCAGCAACCACAGACTCATTGAACCAAGGTCTGCGTAATTTCAACGGACGAGAATGGTGCACAGGTATCAAGTACCTTAGTGATACCAGAAACATACCAATCAAAAAGAGATATACTATCTAATTCTTAAGGTTGAGATGAAACTAAATGACTTAGGGCATTAGTAAATTGAACTTTATCAATCTTGCGATAGTTGCGTAGGGAAGAAGTAACAGAGACTGGCCCTGATTTCTGATGAGCCAGTAAGAAACAAATCATGTAATGATCAGAGACGCAAGTATCAACTGTATGACAGTGTAGAATAAATGAATCATCTCTTGTAAAAACCAGATCTAGAGTGTGACCAAGGTTATGTGTTGGACCCTGGACATGTTGAATGAACCCAGCGGATGTAATAATTTTTCTCATATCCTCCCAATGAACATTAAAGTCTCCCAATAACACCAATTTTCCAGGACATAGTGATATCTCACATACGTATTCATCAAATTCTTTTAAGAAATCAGAACTTGTGAATCTATTTGCTAAAGAAGGTGGTGGTCTATATACAATGAAAAAATGGATTGAACTTGACAAGTCGGTAACATGAGCACATTCAAATGTAGAAAAACTCAGATCTGTTTTCTTAAACATCAACTTAAGCATGGATTTATGCAATACACAAATTCCACCTCGACGTGTACTTGTATTTCTTGGTGAATTAATAAAAGTATAACTTATAGGAGTGCACTCCCCAATCACTACATCATCCTGAGTATTTAACCAGGTTTCGGTAATGCACATGACATCGCGTATTAATATTGTATTCATGAATATACTCGGTAACATTATGTAGTTTTATGTAGTTTTGTTTCTAACAGAATGTGCATTCCCGGCATAAACAGACATTACAACTAAATCTTACATTAGAATTATCAACATATGACACTGATCGAAGATTGGCCATATTCCTTCCCCTCTCTTTATGTAGATACCGGTTTGTATCATTCCTTTTCTGTCCCCCTCTCTTCCCTCTGAAATGTGTCTGGATACCAAGTTCCTTAATCCGAAGCATGCATACATTCTCGTGGAGCATGCCCCTGTTCTTACGCGTATTGTGAGCAATGTTCGACAATCCACTTGTCACTACCTTAGGACTGTAATGCCTCCATGCGGGATTGCACTGCAAGAGGAAATCTCGGTCATAAGCCATCCGTCCATGAGTTCCATTGCACGATAAGAATGAAGATTGCTTATGATGAGTCCCATAGTCCCCGAGAGCATATTCAGTTGCTGGACCTGGATTAGGGTCGACATCGCCAGACTTCACTTAATAACTGGAACTTAAATGTTGCCGTTGAATTTTGATAGTACAGCTGGTGATGTTTCAAGCAATGAACCCAGGATACCGAAGTATGAAGATATCCATGTCCATGTACATGATGTGGCACAGCTGCATGCAGTTGAGACTTGGACGGTAGATAAAATGCTAAAGATAAACCAAAGTCTCAATAGCTCCATTGTAATGCACTAATGCTACAGTATAAGATCAATGAGTTACATGTACAATACAATAGCTTCTAAAGTTGAGTGAACATGAATAGTGAACACCAAGTACATACATGTAAGTAGTAGGCAGTCAACACAATACACAGCCTACATGTACAAAATGGCATACAGATACATACAGAGTAGATCAAATCAGATCCAGCGCAAAAAATATTGAATCAAATTTCTCACCAGATATTGAAAAATACAACCATAATTTTTGGCAAATTGTATCAATGCACATAACAAATCTGTCTGATACAACTGAAAAGTCAAAATCCACAGAATAACAGTGAAAAAATAGTCAAAATATCAGAGCTTAAACTACCACATGTCAGCCACGCAGGGCGACAACACATGAATGTCAAAGAATAACGGTTGCGTGGCTTAATCAAATATCCCCATGGCCTCTCTTAGAAATATCTTTCAATTTTTCATACACATAATTATGTGTGATATGTGAAATACCATTCTTTACAAGTTTTCACTGCAATATCATATGACACAAAACAGATAGAGGTTTTTATAAATCGGGTTCCAGAATGTAGGCATTCTAATTGATCAAAATGATATCACATGACCGTGCATTTTTCTTTCCTACCCTAAGAGTTCCCGTCAAAAATGATAATACACGGAAAAAAGTGATAATGCACGGCTGAGCTGCATAATGAACTCGAAAAGTCCGATTCATTATCCCATTGTAGCTTAACATTCGGGCAGTGCATATTCACTCATGCACTCGCAAACACGATTTTGTATAATAATCATGTACTAAGTGTTAATGACGTCCTTTTATTAATATGGGTGTTAACAAGGCGGAATGAGTACATGATATACTTGAGCGCTAATTACTTCGTTAATAATGTCTACGGTGCATGCCATGAGTGTCACAGCGTGCAGGATAATATTCTGATAGCTATCAGATAATTATTATTACAATAATTACATCCTACCTACGAGCTTGAATTAGTGTCATGAACTGAGCAAGTGACAATTCATAAAAATATTTACAATATTTTCAATAGTGTAAAAACGTTACACACTCAAGTTTATTTAGAGAAAAAAAATATTTGTATAATAATCATGTACCAAGACGTCGTTGTATTAATGAAGTCGTTGTATTAACAAGGCTAAATAAGCACCTGATATACTTGAGCGCTAATTACTTGGTTATTAATGTCTAAGGGCAATGAGCGTCACAGTGTGAAGGATATAGGCACTATCATATTATTATTATTACAATTAACGCAGGCGCGTAGCCAGGAAAGATATAAGATTTCATCAATTACAATACTAAAAAGTACTAACTAAAAAATCTAAGAAGGCGAGGCCGGGTCACAAACAGAACATCTTGACTAAAAATTTGTTAACAAATATTTATGTGTCCTTAAACGAAACCTGCATTACTAAATTACAAAATCCAGATATTGTGTTTCCTAGTCTAATAACACTAGGCTGTCTGTTCCAACAATCACTATCTCCAAATGTCGTTAATTTTTTTTGAGGGTACTCTTTCTTCCGAAGTTTCATAATTCCGAAGGTTCGTAATTCCGAATATGAAAAATGGTTCGGAGTTAATTCCGAAAACGCAATAGAGCCCTATAATGACTTCCCGAAATTAAGAACCGTCAGATTCTGTATATGAACCCTTTTTCATTTTCGGAATTATGAACCTTCGGAATTACGGACCGTCGGAGTAACGAACCTTACTATCAACCTTTGACTTCGAAAAAAAGATATGTAACCGAAAATTTGTCCTGTGGGTAGGTCGTTTTAAAATTGCGGAAGATGCAACTGCCCTCCTATACACTTTGACTCCTTGAATAAGCGTCTTGTATGATTTCGCAATTAATTATAAGGGAGTGAGAATCTGAATTTTACACCCAAATGGTAGTTTATGTCACGTATTAACAGGTTGCTATAGCAATAAGCAATCAAGTGGCCTTCATCATTATGAACTTGATATCACATGATGTGCAATATATATCAACTGCTTATCAAAACCAATCCTGTAAAAAAAGTGTATTCGAAAACATTTGTATTCATATAAATGATTGCCATGGCAAATTTAATTCAATATGATACGTTATACGAAAGTGTGTAGAATAAAATGTTCATGAAGATGAGCAGGTTTCCATCAATTCTGAAACTGTACCGCCCCCAACAAAAAACAAAACAAAAAAAATAAAAAATAAATCAATAAATCAATAAAATTAAACAATAAAAAGAAAAAGAAATAAAAGAAATAAAAGAATATCAAAATGGTAAAAACGAAATTGGATGAAAGCTTTTTCACCAATTTGGACGACATCTTGATTGTCCAAAAAGAGATCACCTTTAAAAATATATATATATTTCAATTTTGTCTTAATTCATTAAGCACATTTTGACAAGGAGATAAAAAGATGGATTAATTTAATGATGCTTTTGGTTCACGGATACCCCTGAATATAAATGACATGGGTATCTTATCAAGATTAGATTATAACTGTTCATGTCATATTGAAAAAAATACTACTTACCTCAGATCCGATGGTATTAAGGTTATTTAAGTGCAGAAGAATAATCTTGGTGTGAGAAACAAGTAATGGCGGGAAATTGTGATGATTGTGTTTGTATCCGTGATTCATGTCAATCAACCCGCTGCACCATCATGTCCATGGGATAATGAATATGTTGTAGTGTCTCTACAGTGTGCGTGGCGGCTTTATATTTTGTATAGAAGACCCTGAAGTGCTTAAAGATTACAGATCACAGAACAGGTAGTCTCTCTCTTTTACGCAACTAACCTCTTACTGACATGCAGGTTGTTTTTGTTGTTGCTGTTGGTTTAATGGCGATTTTCCATCGGTGATCGGATGATATTGCCCATTACTGACATAAAAGTATACTTACTTACATAAAGGTATTAAGTATAATTATTATAGGGTCAAAAGCCAAAAATCGCGAAGATTCAGGATTGTGAAGGTTTAACTGAATGGAAAGAAATAGTTATCAATAAATATTGAATTACCTTGGGATTGTTATTGGGAAGAACTGAGTTGGAATAAGCGGGATAAGGTTAAATGAGATCCCATTTGTTGCGAAGGCAAAAATCTTAAGAAGGTCATCTGACAGAAAGAAACCCTTTTGTAATATCGGATCCTGATTCAATCTTAAATTTTACTCAAGGCAGTTCGAGTCCGTGCATGGGACTAATAATGAGGTTTTAATTAATGAATCACGTTCAAAATGTGCATGCCTTTTCGTACGCATTATAGTTGACATGTTCAACAATAGGGCACTGAGATTTTTGAAAGCGGACAGTGGTCACCTTTTCTATTTTTCTTGCATGGGTGGCCTCAAAAGACAGGTTCGACTAGTTGTTAGTGTAAGTTTTAGGTAGTATACATTATTTCCCCGCTGTGGGCCATGGAAAAAATCACTGCTGCACTTGCATAAAGAAGCACCAAAATCAGTGCTGGTAGAACTGAATTCATTTACAATGCTTGAGGACTTCATTCAACAACTTTGGTGTTTCCCAGATTACAATTAAGGATCTGTTCCTTTTCTCATTCCTCGTGAATATGATTTCAGCTAGCTAATCCTCCCTATACTTCCGACGCAAAAGATGGACCTTAATAATTAAGACCACGTACGCGGAGATGTTGCCCAATACTATATGCAGTTCGTGTGTTTATTATAGAGAAAAAAATTGTCTTTGTGTAATAATTCCTGATCATGTGAGTGAAATATAAGCCGGTTTGTTTTTCGCAGTTGTTGTTTGCTTTTTGCTTTTTATGATGGGAAGGGGGATTTGAAGGTGGGGAATATTCTCCTGACACATATACATGAAGAATCAGATCACAGTGATCGAAATGTCGCGAACCAATAATAAGTTAATAACAGATCTTAGAGCTCTTAAGAGGAGCTCACCAGCATTTTTCAGGGCTCATCTTATTCCTTACATCATCATGTAATCCCGAAATCTTTACTTACAAATTCATAATCACATAATCCATTCTATGCCCTGAATTATATGAAAACCTACAAATTGTAGCTTTAAAGAAGACAGAAGAAGAAAGAAGAAGTATAGAAGAAGATGAAGAAGGGGGAGTAGGAGGAGGACACTTCTTCGCATGTTGAACTCCGACAAGGAATCTTGTTAGTTTCTCAAAGCGGTGATCATTTACATCTATTCAGTGGCGGATCCGGGGGGGGGGGGCACAGCCGGCCCGTGCCCCCCCCCCCTTTTGGAAGAGAAGTATGAATTTTTACCATAGACGATCCGCCATTTTCTCGATTGTGCCCCCCCCCCCTTTTAGAGTGAAGACCTTTTTTTTTTTTTTTGCTTGTCAGGGAATTGTGGAGAGAAACTGGACCCCATAACCCCTTACTGAGTGATTTTTGAAGGTTTTTGAAGATTTGGCCCAAAAAAAATTTCCGAAAAGTTATGTAGGACTATTACATTTTCGGAATTACGAACCTTCGGAATAACGAATCTTCGGAGTAAATGCATCAAAAGTTCGGAATTATGAACGCTATATCATTTTCGGAATTATCATGAACCCCCTGCTATGGGAAATTTGTGTTTCGGAATTACGAACCATCGGAAAACGGGTACACCCAGCATGTCATCGTAAAAAGCACCGTATGTAGTTTTTTTAAGCTTTGCATTTAGATTCAAATTATATTCAAATAAAAATAAAATGGTATCAGATCTGTGAGGCTATGCCCATTGGTATTGACCCTAGCTTTATAGTCACCAAGCCTAATAGATCCTGTGGACAAGGTTACTTATAGATATTCCGAAGGTTTGTAATTCCGAAGATTCGAAAATGGAACAGGGATCATAATCCGAAAATGGAATAGGGTTCAAAGATTTAGCAAAGACTTTCAAGAAATCTACTCAGGGGCAATTTCAATGCCCTGTTGTATTGCCTAAAGAAAAAATGTACTGGGGGGGGGGCGTTTCATGAAAGGACTTGTCAGATATTTTTTCCGACAAATTTGCTCTCAGCCAATCAGATGCAAGGATTTCAGTAGCTTATAACAGTTGTCGGATGAAATATCTGACAACTTCCTTTCATGAAACGCTCCCCAGATTATGCATGTTATGCAATACAGGGGGGGGGGAGGATTTTGTAAAATGTAAAATAGAGGGCACAGTGCAGTAAAAGTACACAAGAGGGCAAATTTTGTTGATTGTGTACTTAAGGTATACCAGTTGGGTTTCAAAGGCGTGGGGGGGGGGGGGGAGGTGGGGCACGGGCCGGTTTTTCCCCTATGTCGCTCCGCCACTGATGCAATGCGTCATCAATGTAATATTCACACTTGCTAAAGGATGATGGACAAGGCTACTGACATAGCCTATAAGTTTGATTTCTTAAAAGACTTTGCGAACGAGTTAATGTAGTTTTTCCTTCAAAATTAGAAAGGATACACGAAAGCCACCAATTACCCCGAGATCCTACATATATCAACAAAAAGGAATTTCATAGTTATTAATTAAAAAGTATAATTCTTACATTAGACTAGGTATAAAAAGTTCTTTCTTACCAGAGCAAGACGAAATAAGGAGAAGTTCAGAGCTAGATGAGGATTGCGCGACAAAATAGTTGAAGATGTACTACAATGACCATCCTCTACCTTCTTCCTTATTGGACATTTCCAATTTCAAAGCGGCATATATATATATATATATATATATATAATGATATTTCATAACCGCGTGTTGGAAAAGCATGAAGAGAGAAACAATTAATGAATTCCAGAGAAGACATTGGTAATGCATTGAATTCCAACTTTCATGGCCAATTCCAACATCTTCATGGCCGAGTTGGAGGAGGACTTTCTCTCGAAATCTCATCTTCAACCCAGTTTGTACCTCCGGTACATAGATGATATTTTCATGATCTGGCCGCATGATATCGATGACCTCAAATCCTTTCATGAAAGGTTTGATTCACACAACGGTAACATCAAATTCACCATGGAGAGTTCACGAGAGAAAGTCCACTTCCTTGACGTCACGGTCACTCTTTCCCCCAATGGGCAGAAACTCCAAACCTCGCTATACACTAAGCCGACTGACTCCTTCACCTATCTCAATTATAACTCATTCCATCCTACGCACATCAAGGAGTCAATAGTGTACAGCCAACTATTGAGGTACAAAAGAATAACATCCGACCCTCTTACCTACGAATCGGATGCATTGCAGCTTGGCAGGCATTTCATTGAACGTGGTTATCCGATCAACATGATCAAGAAATGCATGAAAAGGGTCAGTCAAAAAAGTAGAGAGAATCTTCTCGTCCAAAAAAGAAAAAGCAAAGGAGAAGTAGCAGTCCCATTTGTCTCCACGTACCACCCGAAATGTCGTCAACTTGCCCTTAAAGTCAAGAAAGAGTGGCCCACAATCACGGCCGATGAAAAACTTGCTAAAATCATGCCTAGGGCCCCCCTCCATGCACAGAGGCAACCTCCCAATCTGAAAAGACTACTGGTGAGAAATCAGCTACCTGGCACACCTCAACCTAGAGGTAACAAGCCATGCGGCAAATCGCGCTGTCAAATTTGCCCTCACATAATAACGGAAAACTCCGTACGGCTCTCATCTGGTTATACGATCTATCCTCCCGATCACAACTGTGATTCAAGTAACATTCTGTACTGTTTTCTTTGCGACAAATGCCCTGAAATAGCCTATATTGGTGAAACAGGTACTAGATTTAGAGTGCGATTCAATAACCACAGATGTACCATCAGGCAACGGCGTACTGGTTTCCCAGTAGCCGAACATTTCAGCCAAGCCGACCATTCCCTGAATGATCTTAAGATCTGCCTCTTCGGAGGCGGGTACAAATCCGCTGATGAGAGAAAACTAGCTGAATTGCGCGCTATTATTCGAAGCAAGAGTTTTCAGATTGGGCTCAACAGAGACCTGTCATGGCTAGAGAAATATAGTTACTTTAAGTAGTAAATGTAATTATCATAATGCCTCATTACGCCTCAGTTTGTTAGAGCTCACCGGTTATGACCTAAAAAAATCTATAGGCCTATGTTTGATGTTTTATATTTTATTTATTATGCACTGTTCATTTGCATATATTATTGCGTCTATTGAGCTCGTAAAAATTAGCACAGAAATTTTGATCGAGCAACCACGCGTGTTGTTATGTGATTGATGTATTTTGCGCGGCTAAACGATATATACATGTCTTTAACTTTTGTGTCTTACTTCTTATGCACCATTCTTTTTTATACATTATTGCGTCATAATTGAATTTATGGCTATTACGCTCATTAGGTTTAGCGCAAACTTCGAGCTAACTACCGCGCGTGTTGCCATGTCAGTTTGTTATTATGTCACTATTTATGAATTTTGCGCTCCTTGACAAATAAGCGCTCAAACTTTCACCTAGCAACCGTGTGTGTTGCTATGTAAGACTACACGTCAACTTGTATTATTACGTCACAATTTATGTATTTTGCGCTAATTAAAAAATAAGCGCTCAAAACTTTACCTAGCAACTAAACGCGTTACCATGGTATATTACATTGTCAACTTTTTCTGAGCAGAGCTTCACATACATATTTCACTTTGTTCATTACCCTGAGGAAGATCCGTGAGGATCGAAAATTTGGTGAAAATAAATATAAAAGTTGGAATTCAATGCATTACCAATGTCTTCTCTGGAATTCATTAATTGTTTCTCTCTCTATATATATATATATATATATACATATATAAAGGGGTGTGGTCTCAATGCTTTAAGCACGTACGTTCTTTGATCTTCATGCTTGACAACAACCAAGGAGACAACATTCTTAACAAACAAGAATGCAGATCTCTATAGCTTGTCTTTCGAAGTTTCGATATCAAACTCAGGAGCGTCATTGTTCATCATGGAACTCATGTGATAAGTTAAACGCACAGCATTATAACCTGATAAATGTAACGTCGAGTTAAGACAGATTTATAAGTCTGTTATCTTTCATATTGGATTGTTCGCAAAGGTCATTCATTGTCTCTGTTTGACTCTAGGATAATGAGAATATATTCGTCAACGACAATGAAAGACAAATTTTTGTTCATCTTATTTCAGTTTTGTTACCAGTATAAGCAAAGGGTTGTCCAATACACTTATCCTGCTTATTGGGGCAATGCAACAATCTTTAGAAGCAGGGGCCGCGGAGCGTGTTTTGAAAGTGGGGGGGGGGGGGGGGGGGGGGGGGGCTGTTTTGATTTCACTTGAATAATGACTATATATTTCGAACATTTTTCGGGGATGTTATGAAAAGTGTCTACTAAAAAAAGCGCGGGGCTGCAGCCCCCAGCCTCCCCCCCCCCCCCCCCCGTTCCGCGACCCACGAGAAAATGTAAAATAGCCCTGATTATTACCATTTTCATGTTGTTTGAATACATGACTCTAATCAGGAACGTGGATAGCAGGGTATGATGAAGTGTGAGCATGCCCACTGGCCTCCGTCAACATACCTGTCGGCAAACTGAATTACAATTCAGTTACAATTACAATTTTCAACGTAACTAATATTTGCAAATAACAAAAATTGAGAACCCAATTTTATGGATATGGGAATCGACAATCTTTCGATATACATAAAATAACACTAGGCCTACCCTTGTACATTGTTCAAGTTCCCTTCGGTTTATTTTGAGGAACAACGAATCAATCTTCGGAATGCTTTCCTGAAGTCCTTGTTAAATCCGTACAAGAAAGGGTTCAGTGCGGAATTAAGGTAGGCCAGCCAATACGACATGTCATAGAGTCGAGACGGAATACATTTGCAGTACGAATTGATGGGGAAGAGTATCACGAAGAAGATCCAGCATACCAGAAAAGCCACCACGATGATGCCCAGTGTTCGGGCTCTCCGCTGATGAAGACGATGCTTCTCGAGATTGCGAAGGTCAACGCGTCTAGCTCTTAGTCCTTCGTAAGAATTCTGGATACATTCGTTGTTGGAATATGTTGGATGTATCCTCTGAAATCTGTGAGACGACGATGACGAAGCTGTGTCTGTAGTTGTGACATGATGATCCACTTCTCCGTCTTTATTGATAGGGCGTTTGGTCCTCTTGGTGACATCTATAGTAGATGAAGCAGTAACTTTTAATGAGACGGTTGATATCGACACATGTAGTGTATCCACAGGCGTGGGTTCAGTAACGTCTGTTTCTCTGAAACAGCAAAATGATTTCCTTGCTTGGATAGGATGGGATGGTTCCATCAGTGTAGAGTGCGCGTGCTGCAGCTTCAGTAGATTTTGCTTTAAAGCATTCAGCATTTTGACGTAAAGGAAAACCATTGATCCCATCGGAATAAAGAAGATGATACTATTTGAAACCAGAACGTAAACGAATCCTGGCAAATACTGACAAGCGGAGTCTGTCATGAAGCTACCCGAGATAAATCTGTGTGCTAATGCTGCAGGAACCCAGCAAAGAACCGCCAGGACCCAGATGGCGCTGACAAACAACAGCGCCCTCTGCTTGCGCTGCCTTTGAAGATATTTTACAGGCTGTGTGATCGCCCAGTAACGGTTTATTGATATCATGCAGATGCTAAAGACAGAGGCCGAGACGCAAGTGAAGTCAACAATGATCCAGAGTTCACAGACAAAATTGCTTAAAGGCCACCTTCCAAAGATGGTGTACAGACTGAACATTGGGATAACAAAGGCTCCGACTAGGAGATCGGCACACGCAAGACTGATTATATAGTAATTGTTGTTACGGCGCAACCTTGCGTCGACGCACATAAGAATGATGAGGATCATATTAGCAAGAACCGTGGTCAGTGACATCAAGGACGCGAGCAGAGTGAAAATAGAGTTCTGCCAAGTGAATTGAAAGAACTCGACACTGTCAAACGTTGAATTATTCCATGATGAAGACATGGTGGCGTTGCCGCTAGACAAGACTGAAAATGTCGTGGTTGTCATTTCTCAAAAAGTAGATTCAGCAGTTTCAAAGACTAATCTTTCAACACCTTTGTGTCAGTCAGTCACACTGCCTCGGTCAAAATCAAATATTTCATATATTGCCAATTATTATCCCTTATATCCACTCCTTCATTACGTCGAAGTTGATCTTAGTCTATTCTAGGGGAAAGGTTATAAGTGCATAATGTATAGGAGAACGATGAAAATGGGACTTTAATGAAGGAAACTCAATAATTGCGCAGCCTGAAAAACCCACACGATGTGCCCCCCTGAGAGTCGTGTAATAAGCGGTGGACAGTCACAGAGAAAAACGCATGGGTTTATGAGATTTTATCCTATGTATATTGGCCAACATCTCCGAATCTGCATAACGGTAGCCATATTTCTCATTAAGGGGGAGGGATTGGGGAAATCTGCAAGGTAGTGATCAATCAAAATGATGTTGTGTACCGGCCAACGGAATAGTGGACAAACTCTCACTCAAGAAAATCATGAAAATGTGATGAAAACTAAAATTTGCATTCGTGCATTCGTGCCCTTTACGCTATTGCATCTGATGCATGTATATGTATGTATTTTTATTTAAAAAGATTTAAATCTATCAGCTTCTCGTTACCCCTCTCTCTTTTTTCTCCATTTTCTCCCGTTGTTGTTGTTGTTGTTGTTGTTGTTGTTTTTTTTTTTTTTTTTGGGGGGGGGGGTTTGATTGGCGGCAAGTGCGCGCAAACCCCCAGTAGCTACCCCGCTGATGGTTTAATTTACACCCATATCCATTACAGACCTTGATGAATTATTTACTAGCATTACCTGAAGTAAAAATTAAGAATTTAATGCAGTTTTCGGAGGAAAATTTCATTACAGGGTTTAGAGGAGATTTATAATTTAGCATCTGCGATGCCATCTCCCATTTGTTGGTTCATTCCCTAATCCTATTCGATCAATCCGGCGTGATTTGTTTGTGTGACCTCGTGCGAGAGCCAAACAATTATAATATAGTGTTACCATCCGAGTCACACATCGGAATCAACTCCAAGCTGTTCGATAATTGATAAAAATTCTTTTTCATTAGGGGTAAAGTCAATTCAGCAATAAATCGTTTTAAATTGATTTAACCATCATTGTTCATTGCAATATGTACAGTGCTCAGCCAGTGGTCTATAATCATAAATGCAAACTCCATTGTCGGCCTTGTTGGTGGAACCTGGGTACTGAATTGACTGAACTTAGCGTATATTCTTCATTTTGATATCTATCATTTTCTATATAGATGGCAAGCTTTCTTTAGAAAAAGAGAAAATTTGCATTTCTGTGGTAATCAATACTGAAGCGCCATTGGTGATAATATTAGTAATTAATCAATTAATTAATACTGAAGCTCCATTGGTGATAATATTAGTAATTAATCAATTAATTAATACTGAAGCTCCATTGGTGATAATATTAGTAATTAATCAATTAATTAATACTGAAGCTCCATTGGTGATAATATTATTAATTAATCAATTAATTAATACTGAAGCTCCATTGGTGATAATATTATTAATTAATCAATTAATTAATACTGAAGCTCCATTGGTGATAATATTATTAATTAATCAATTAATTAATACTGAAGCTCCATTGGTGATAATATTATTACGTTTTGCATTTCCTTGTGAGTTAACATATTGATTTAGATGGAGTAGAAAAAGCCATGATATTATGAGACATTGGCGGATCGAGGATTGTTTCAATAAATGAAAACAGCATCGTGTATATAATAATCTCTATATATAGTATGATTCCAGACCGCTCTGCACAGTGGCGAATTTAGGGGGGGGGGGGCCCGTGCCCCCTTTTTCGATTGTGCCCCCCCCCCCCCCCCACTGAGCGAATTTTGGAGGTCTGGCGAGAGAAACAAATTGTTGTGGTATACACGCAGCCCCCCCCCCCCCCCCCCCCACTAAGCCCCTCCACTTTCCAAGACGTTCCGCGGCGCCTGTATCATGCTACATAACAATGGCAATTGATATGGTAATTGTATTCGGTGCATTCGAGTAAGAACGTCGAACGTCGAACGTTTGAACCCGTATTTGTTATGATTATTCATATTCAACAAAGGCCGCGAAGGATTTTAACAAAACGTGATCAAATTACTGGTTGTTATGACTTTACGAAAGTAATATGTTTTCCTTCCGCTAATTGCCAGTTTATAACTCGCGTGCTCAACCAAATCTCCCAGTCAACTACATTGATGTTTTTTGTTCCTTATGTGGAGATCTCATCATATATATATATATATACACACAGCGAACAGATAACATTTGTTGGCAATTTCATCAACGATTTGCGATTGCAATTATTGCCTTGCAATCGTAACTTCCCAATCCACATGGGACCGCAGAGCCCGGCCGCAGAGGAGGGGGAGGTCGACTTAAATTGCATTACACACGCATTCCTAATACCAGATATGTGTGAAATTGTGTGGGGTTTATTAATTTCGTGATTGCTACTTTATATTCAACCTCATAATTCGATACTGCTTTTTTCCACTGCAATTAGGTCAAACCATCAATCACCCCATTACAACACATTTATATTCAGAGACGTAAACAACTTGGGGTGAAGTCGGCTGAAGATGGGGGGGGGGGGGCGTTTCATCAAGCATTTTGTCAGTGATTTTTACTGACAAATTTGCTCTCAGCCAATCAGATGCAAGGATTTCAGTAGCTTATGACAGAGAAAGAGTCGAGAAATTCAGCAAGGCGACCTGAAGTTGAAATTTCTTTCAAACTTGAACCTTTGCAAAGGTTGTTTTATACACTTTATCCTATATTGGGAGCGCAATATTTAGCAGGAGTCATTATGAAAATTAGATGATATAGCGAGCAAAGCAATTACATCTTTATTTTTTCAAACTTTTTGAACACTTTAACCTATTTAAGAACTATAGACTGGGGGAGCCACATTACGAGATACTGAAAGAAAATAATTATGCGAGGGAGCAAAGCGACCGACCTTTGGAAAATTTTCGCATTTCAAACCTTCAAAAACTAGATTTCTAGTGCATTTTTCTTCATTTCCCCCTATTTTTCTTTCTCTCCTTTGCGTTTTTTACGCCCCCCTCCAAGTGCTTGTTTTAAGTTTTAAGTTAATGTATCATAATTCTTATTCATTTTATCCCAAAATATTGGAGGTGATAATACAGGCCATCCCCCACCTCGAAATATTTTTTTGATATGTATCCCATCACCCGGGATCGAAACCCATGATAACAGGGGTGGGTGCAGAGAGAGGAGAGTTATTTCCCCCTTCCTGCGCGAAGCGCGAAAACTTTGACGTTTTAGCAAATTTTGAGAGCCAGATAGCGGCTTGTAGCGCCTTTTTAGGGCTTTTCGCTCACTTCCCCCGCTTTTTCGCGCTCGCTTTTTTTTTAGTGGCTGAATAGAGGGGATGGCCCCCCGGTGGCCCCCTGTCTACGCCAGTGATTGCAATTATTGATTATTCGTCTACTGTATAGGTCCCCTTTAAATACTTTAAATAATTTAGAAAACAATTATCGCAGGCCTACCGATTTACATGTCTAGGCCTTTACTTTAAGTGGAAAGTAATTTCCGATATTACTGCAGAACAGGGGCGTCGCTAGAACATTTCTAATGGAGTGGGGGGGGGGGGGGTGACACCCAAATTTGCCGACAGTATTTTAGGGTGTGACACCCAATTTGCGGACAAAATTGCTGCACCACCCTAATCTCCACCCCCACACAAATAATAATAAAAGAAATCACAGATGTAGAGATCTTGATCATACAGGCCCATTTTCGCAAGGAGGGGGCTGACGCATTTTGCCCGAATTTAAACTTTTCTAAAGTTCTAAATTTTTGAGAGCGAGCGAAGCAAGAGAGCAATTTTTAACTTTTCGTAGAAAAGTTACATACAGAAGTTACATACAGAAATTACATAACTTTATCTGGGAACCTCGCTGCCCAAATATGTGGATATTCTTTCTCCTCGCTGCCCTAATATGACGTGTTAGTTGCCCGAATATCGGAACTTTGAAAATCCTCGGGGGTGGGGTGGGGGGGGGGGGGTAAACCTTTGCCAAAGAGGGTGCCTTTTGCCTGAATATTAACTCTCTAGTGTTTGTTGCGAGCAAGCACAAAATTTGGCCTGTTTTTCCTTCTTTTTTCCCTTCCCTTTTCCTTTCCTTCTTTTCATTTTGTTTTTGTTTTCCTTTCCTTTCCCTTTTCTTTTTACTTTTCTTTTTACTTTTCTGTTTTCTCTTCATTTTTTGTGTTGTGTTGTGGTCTAATGGATAAGTCACCGGACTTACAGATCACAAGGTACGGGGTTCGATTCCCTGCCACGGCACTAACGTCCTTTACATTTGCCACTCTCGACCCAGGTGTAGTAAATGTGTACCTTGTAGGATTTATTCCTTGAATGCACTACGGTTGCCATGCTAAACCTGGGTAATAATATGCAGTGCCCTCAGGGAGAACAGTATTTAGTACTGATGAGGCTACCCTGGGTAAACAAGACATATTATTATTATTATTATTATTATTATTATTATTATTATTATTATTATTATTATTACTATTATTATTATTATTATTATTATTATTATTATTATTATTATTATCATTATTATTATTATTATTATTATTATTATTATTATTATTCCTTTTCCCTTTCCTCTTCCCTCTCCCATTTCCCCCTCCTTTTGAGTGGGGGTGTCACCCCCCTTTAGCGACACCCCTGCTGCGGAATTATACTTCTACCTCATGCAACACAGTCAAAATCGATATGAGAAGTACAGGGTTTTGATGTGTATAGCCTGGGCATTAAGTAAGTGAAGGGGTAATTGAGTTTTAATCGCTTTTTAATAAAGCGCCGCCAGCATGGCTAGAGTGGTTGAAATGGCAAATAACAATACTTTAATTGAATGCCTTTGTTGCCTTTATAATATGATATTAAATGAAGTGTCCGTGCCAATGCAAAAGAGACTTAAACGGAATAGAAGATAAAATCTGGTTATATCTATAGGCTGATGTTTTAATATTCTGTAATCTAGCAAATTACAAAAGGCAGGATGTTCTTCTTGCAAGAAAATGCTTCCCCAGGACTAGCAATT
Source organism: Heliocidaris erythrogramma (assembly GCA_025617745.1). Lineage (NCBI taxonomy): Eukaryota > Metazoa > Echinodermata > Echinoidea > Camarodonta > Echinometridae > Heliocidaris > Heliocidaris erythrogramma. The sequence goes on from CM046861.1 coordinate 13,138,319, forward strand.
ACTTGCTTGACCTGAAAAAAAAAATTCGGTTTCATCATTAAGCATTTGCTTGATATTTTCAAGCTTCTCTCATAGTAGCTTGGCCTTTTACTTGACTTTTATTTATCAGAGAAGATCAGCCATTATTTTTGCATCTTTAGTTCTGTTATTTTCTCTTTGAGTATATTCGAAAGATTAAACTATACTGCACTTACAGGATCAAAAAACGAATCAGTTTAATAAATCTAATAATCTAACCGCAGCATGATCAAATTGCTCAATTCGGAAAGTCTTTTCGACTGTATACGACACCTCAGAGTACATACAATTATTGTTCAAGTTCCCAATATGGCAGTGTTTGGTCGCAAATACATGTACTGTGCGACGAAGCACTGCCATATTGGGAACTATATTGTTCTCATGTAAGCATTAATTTTGCTTGAGCTTTTGTTTGTTTTATAGATACGGTCTAATGTATCTACCATAAAGTGTGTGCTTGGGGGGGGGGGGGGGGAGCTTCGGAAAACATACAATTTAAATACTGCTCTGTAGTTCTGACGCTAGCTTATTTCATGATCAGTTAATCAGTTTACCGATACTCATCTTTTGTTGAGATATGTTTGCTCTCAGTTACGTGTTGTCATGGTTATAGCGTTCTTAGTGCTAAACAAAAATTAACTAAAACACTTATCGACCATGTGGTGGTTTGGTGTCAATGCTCTTTCGCTTTTATTGTATTGTATCAGTATACTGGATAAGGGCTCGGGCTAACTCGCCACTGCGCGGTGACTATTTAGTTTCAAGAGTTGAAGTTCCCGCTACGCACCCGGCCGGGGTTTTTTAGCCTTAAATTTCATGTTTTCGATAATTTGACTTCTTGAAATTTTCAACATTACTTCTTTGCTAATCATTTTACACACTGATTTAAATAATTTTGAAATGAAGGGTTTCAAAATGTGGAATTAATGTGAAATTCAACACAAGTATTTGCGATCAATGTAACTCTCTGGGCTCACTCTGCCGCGATTTGCCGCCAAGGCCGAGTTCGCCCTTATAGTGCCGAGTTAGCCCGGATCCCTTGGTAATAGTCACTATGAACATGGCGAACAAAGAAGCGGACAAAATATACAGCTCCTCATTGTACCTTCCACAATTGCTCTGGTAGACAAAAGAACATCCCTTCATTGCTATTATGCAAAATTATGCAGAACAGGTGTCACATGCATTATTCACCTGTTCTACTGATTTTACATAATAGCAATGAAGGGATGTTCTTTTGTCTACCAGAGCAATAATTGTGGAGGGTGCAATGTGAGGAGCTGTATATTTTGTCCACTCTCTTAATTTGTTATCGTGTTCATAGTGACTGTATATTATTTCACAATAAAAATGCAAAGCTTGTTTAAAAATTTCATTCCATATGAAAACAGAAAATTCATAAAAATTCACGAATGCATAAAACAACATGCATAGTACAAAAATATTCGAAAACAGGAAAGTGCATGTTATTACTGTCTTGTATATAAAGCACGCGATATTGAAACAAAATGATCAGGGATCGGTTTTAGATATCTGTCCAAGATCTTATTGGGGTAGCCTATGCATATGAATACATTTTAAAAGGCATTCATCTTGTGAATTGCTAAATGGTATTATACTTCTATCCCTCCGGTCGATCCAAACTACATGAGTCTTTATACTTTATGATAAACTTTCAAAATAAAAGTACTTTTATGGTTGACACTGATGCTGTGACAATATTGGACCCACCATTATTTAGGTGCGACTTATTCTGCGATGAGTGAATTAAAAACATTCTCCTTTGACTGAGAATTTGGTTGAGATTGCTCAAACACGTCAAACATGCTTGTAATCGGGTAGAAGTCCACCCGTCTGTTGAAAGCCAGAAGGGCGTAAACTGTGTGTTAAACTATATGAATTAACGCCCTTCTGGCTCCAAACATCAAATTAGATTTCCTGACATTCATGAAACAAGGAATCGAAAGAGAACTTGGTTGCCTGCACTGAAGGTGTAATCATTCATCATGAATGGAGGGGCTTCTTAATAATTTTCAAGATTCAGTTATCTTACTCCAACCATGATAATTATTTCACCTCTTGTAAAACGCAACCTGATAAAGGTCGATTTCTTGCTTCATCAATAATGCAAGGAAATCTGATTAGCTGTTTTGGGGTGGACTGCACAACTACAAACATGACGTTTTGAGGAATCGAAATCTTGCTTCCCCAGACATTTCTCACATGACAATCTCGTCAATACTTACCTGAGATGATCAAATAAAGATAGGAGGCACGAGAGAGAATTTTACACTGAACAGGCTAAGGGGCTGGTCACATTATTTTGTCTGATAACGATAACGATAACAATAACGGGATTTTCAATTAAAGGTCACTCTACTATCTGGTGTGAACGTGTTTGTAACTATCAATAGCAGGGCAGCTCTCGGGTTTACCCTAAAAAAAATCTCGTTATTGTTATTGTTATCGGGCAAATGGGACAAGCCCTTTATACTTTTAGTGAAGTATGAGCGACACTTTTTCCAGGGTTACACCTTTTATTCTTTCAAAGGAATAAGAGCCCTGTGCCATGTTTCATGAAACTTTTTATCAATAACAAGTTGCAATAACTGTTATAAGCTACTGAAATCCTTGAATCTGATTGGCTGAGACCAAAAATGTCATAGAGATGTCTAGTAACAGGTTCTATGAAACGGGGCACAGATCTGGCTGTTGAGCTCCGCTAAAAGCTCTTTGGTTCCCGCCGTTTCGATCAGTTATGCACTGATCTGGGCACAGTTTCATAAAACTTGTTATCAATAACAACTGCCCCATTTCTATGACAAATTTGTTCTCAGCCAATAAGATGCAAGGATTTCAGAAGCTTATAACTTGTTATTGAGCTCCACTAAAAACTCTTTGGTTCCCGCCATTTCGATCAGTATAATTATGCTCTGTTCAGAGCTCTTATTCATCTGATAGAATGGTGTAACCTAGCCTTTTGACAAGGCCTCGTGACTTGGCTATTTTCCTCGTCATGCTGTGCCTGAGATGAGACTAGCCGGCGACGAAAAGAATCAACACGGCCCGGGTGAACGCGCGATCGAGCGACTTTAGTCGCGAGGCCTTTTGGAACCTGGGTTTCCATCGTCCGATATGAATTATTCACGAGTTGACATTCGTACGCTAACACGCCTACCGAGGATTATCGACCAATCACAACGGTATCTGCGGGGCTTGCTTTCCATGATTGATGTACTAGTAGCTTGCACGGGCAGCGCTAGCTCGAGATGAAGGCGAATTTGCATACCAAATGTATGATGACGTCATGCGAAGATACGTTTGCTGATTGGCTCCTACCTATAAGGTAGCAGATCCTCGCTAGGAACAAAGGATAACATAAGAAATACAGGCCAGGTTCCAAAAGGCCCTCGGACTCACGTCGCTCGATCGCGCATTCACCGGGCTGTGCGGCTAGTCTTGTTATGCAGCCACTACTAGCTTACTTGCCGAGAAAAAATAACCAAGTCACGAGGGCCTTGTCAAAAGGCTAGGTGTAACCCTGAAAACGAGGTTTATACTTGACACAGAGATAGATAATCATTTACACAAAAATGCGCTTCCAACATTGCGCTGTTCTTTCCGTTCCTTTTTGTGGATCAGAAAGCGGGGAAAAAGAAAAAAAAGGGAAGATAAATTTAAAGCAAAGAGTGGAGGTGAATACGATGGCAACTAAAGTTATTGCAAACATGCCTATATTTACAGTCATTGAAAGGCCAAAAGTTTAATTTCTCTAAGTTTAATTTCTGTATCGAAATTCGAAGATTTACTTTGCAAAGTCATTGATGTTCCGCCATAAAACACATTGGAAAGGTTTTTTGTTTTTGAATAACGGTTACTTTCAATAACATTACAAAAACAACAACAAATAAATAAACAAACAAACAAACGAAGCAGAAGCCTATCAATAGCCTAGATCTTGATTGCATTAACAAAAAAAAAATAAGAATAAAAGTCAAACGCCTACATATTTAGAAATTGAATTGTATAAGCAACAACATTTATTTCAAAAAACATCTTTTTTCAAATTTAGATGGAGATTGAATATACGTTTATTTCCTTCTAATAATTAAATAAATAATGATGACATAATAATAATACATTACATTTATAGCGCATTATATTATGCATTTCCATGCCCTTTACATTAGATAATTAGATAATACATAGTTACATACATATAAAAAATATAGGTTTTCTCGGCCAATTTCATCATTTGGTCACCCAAACTCACCCATTGTGCAGTCAACCCAACTTTAAACAATCATGACAGCAGTCACAAACGAGGATCAGGGGGAGCGTTTCATCAAGTGTTTCGTCAGTGATACTGATAAGCTACTGAAATCCTTGCATGTGATTGGCTGAGAGCAAATTTTTCAGTAAAAATCACTGACAAAACGCTTGATGAAACGCTCCCCTGAATTCTAAGGACCAAAAGTAAACTCATTTTTATGAGTTTTATGAATTAAAAGAGGTAATCAACCCTTTGTTATTTTCCAACATTTAATTTTTTTTTAGCAAAATGAAGATATATTTACTAAAGTTAGATTCTACTGAAAAGGACATTGAAATGTTTACTTCTAATTTGTACTCAACAATTTCCAGGAATGGCATTTCATAAGTAAGGACCGTTCAGATTGGTAAAATCTCAAAAGCAATAGCCCCTTGCTTTGGCACAGCAAGACTAGAGTTAACGCTAATAATTACATCCGACCACAATGAGGCAAGGACTGTTATCTCTCTTATAGACTCATACAACGATGAAATTATGCTCTCAATGAGTATTTTGCGTTGGGACATTATTATATAATTATAGAAATCAATCATTACTAAGTTTTGGCATTTATCCCTACAATATTAGATAAGATTGGGACTGTGTAAATAAACATTTAAAAAACAAGACAAACAAACGCACCACAAAACGCTCTAACACATTCAGGCAAGTGTCATATCTGCAAAATTTTAAGTATATGAGTAGAAAAGCTCTTTTTAAATTATACTATTATATATTATTTGCAAATATACTCCTAACATCCAAATTGCTACACGCTGCTTTGATAGTATGAATTATTAATGCAGATCGGAAATATGGGGTAGGACAATGGTCTGCAGCAAGCTTTTCTCAGAACAAACAAACAAAACAAAATTATCAAAAAAATCCATCTTCAATGGCGTAAACATTATCCTTCTTATATAATCGCATAAGTAGTAATATCGCCGGTAATATCGGCGTTATTGCTGAACTTGGAGGTTTTCCTCTTATCACTGAGGTTTTAATCAACACTCTAAATTAAGTACTGGATAAGAATGCGTAATATTGATCAAGATGCTATATTGTATGATAGTTTATAATGAAACAAACAACACGGTGAAATCAAGGAGAATTGCTAGTTGAGAAGCATAAAAAAGACTTTAGACACTGTAGACATCTGTAATGATATAGAAATGTGTGAGGGTAAGCTACAAGATATATTTAATCACCAAATAAAATTTGTCCTTTCCATGATTAAAAAAAAAAACAATTGAGAGGGTAACCAATTGCGGACATATCGATTATTCAAAACTTTCATCAAAGAAGAAAAATGTATAAAAATTCTTAATGATAGAAACATGAGACAAAATATCTGCACACTTCGCATAAGCTCACACAACCTGCCTATTGAAAAGGGAAGATATCATATATCACTCACAAAATAGTATATGTAGTATATAGTATAATCACGCGAATATACGTTTTGGGGGGAAGAATGAACACTCCAAAAAGTCAAATGTTAAATCTACATTTAAAAGGTTGGAAAAGTTTTAAAAATGTTGTCACTCCTCCAACCTTTTAAATGTAGATTTAACATTTGAGTTTTTAGGGTGAAGTATGCAGACGATATTTAGGAGACGAATTTCATGATGCCATGCAATGTTAGAAGTTTAGAATGAGAAAACTGTTTTTTGATAATCTTAAAGCACTCAATGATAACTTTGAAAATATAAACAGTTTGGGGAGATTCATATTTATAATGTCATTCAAAGAAGCCGTTCTCATAACAGAATTTGCCAATTTTTTGCGATATATATTATTGATCAAGGTGGTAAACTGTAAATTGGTTATTATCTATATGTATATTTATATACAGTGTATACATATATGTATATAATTCTTTTAAAGGCTCTTTTTATCATTACCTTACACAGTGTATAGTGACTATATACTTGTATACAATTTGATAATTTATATTCAGGAAAGAACATGTCTAGTTGATCAGTAATGTATATTTTGTTAATGTTTTGAATGCTATACTCACGATATATAGTTCTATTTTTGCCATGTGTTACTCTTATTATTATTATTATTGTTCTGATTATTGATGATATATTCGAACAAAATATTGATGGAAATGTCAGTAAAGTTGAATGAATAAATACATACACATACATACACGTAAGTTTATACCAAGAACCTACCAAACAATATACGGCTACGAGGCAAAGCAAACACAAGATATGAAACTGTTCAGACGTCAAAGAGACGTACAAGAGAGAATTTAAATATATTTAAACTGATATTACTTTATAAGAATTATACTGACCTTGAAAAACGTCCAACTAGAGAATAGCATCCAATAGAGTTAGCAAAACGAACGGACTAGCAAAATTACCAAACAGTTCTCTCTTCCACCTTGGATCAGCGTTCAAAAGAATTTTCACGATGATTCGGGGGTACATATATTTATAATAATCGCGAGGATGCGATTTGAATGGGTCTTTTGTATATTGCCGTATTAATTATTTGCTAGGTGTTTGATGTAATGATGCCCACGGTTACATCACGCTTCAGTGACAATGGACGGAGTAGGAAACGGATGGAATTATAATTGCATTTAAGCTGCCAGTGCACAAAGTGTGAATAAATGAACTGGTTTGATTTTCTCATCATTTGCCCGAGTTGATAAGACCAGAAAATGCCTGTTTATGTTTTGGCTTTCAGGCATTGAGGGAAATGATGGGGCAGTCGCAATGCAAAAGTCATTTATCTCACTGGACTGTTTTTGCGAGAGAGTATTTTTTTTTTCAAACTTGAATTGCAAAACTGCTTTTTGAAATGTTTAAATTGTTTCCGGGAAAAATTCAACGAATGTAGCCTTCGAGCATTGCCCGTCTCTCGTCATCATTTGTTTATTTCCACCTTCTCTATGCATATGTTTTTACTTTGCCTTTCATCTAACAGAATCGGAGGCCTATTTCCAACTACTGTTTCTGGTATTTCTCCTTAGAACTAACATCACTTACTCTATACCCCTCTGCCAATTATGGGGTTTCTACAACCAAATAGCGTTAAAAGATTACTACATACCCGTCCATCTTCCCCCTCTCTTTTTATTTTCTCTCTCTCTCTCTCCAACACGCACCCACACACACCCGCGCGCATGCACACCCACTCACTTTTACTTTTCTAGATCTCTGTCTCATTCCGTATCTTCCGTTTGTATCTTGTGTGTATACTGCTTGAAAATCACTACATACCCAACCTTTCTCTCTCCACACCCACCCACCCACACCTACACATACTTTTGATAAATGAATGACTCTCTACAATCCAATACCAAATTACCAATTTAAAACTACTCAGTTACTACCCCACCCCCTCTCTCTCTCTCCGCACCCGCCCACCCACCTACACACACACATACTGGTGATAAATCTCTATAATCCAATACCAGTAATACCCAGTAACTGTTCCCTTAACCTTCTCTCTCACATGCTCTTTCTCTTTCTCTCTTTCACTCTATATCTTTTTCCTTTCAATATCGCCTTCTCCTTGCTTCTCTCTTCAAGGAGATACAATGATGGTTTTCTACCATCCCATACTCGTCCTATAATCCACACAGCTCTCTCTTATCTTCCATTATTTCTTATTTTCTCGACCTCACCCCGGCCACAATCCCTTTCAATCGATTTGCCATTTCTTTACAAAAAAATTTGGTAAAACCAGAACACACATGCATGGAGAAACAGAACTAGACCCCCCCCCCCCAAAAAAAAAACACCCCAAAACAACCAACAACAGAAAATGCACATTTTTTTGTAAGCCTGCAGAACTCAATTCAATAAAACTTTTATTACAGCGATTCAAAATCCCATGTATTATTATGAGAAAAGATTATTACACATGTACGGCTATTCCATACTCCAGATATCATACGAAAAGATGTCATTAGTAAACTTCTCAATATCCAGACATGGTCTTATGATTATGAAGCCACAAACAAATACCACAATATCTGAGGAATAATCATTTGAAAAACCTACTCAGCCAGGGCTTCCACAAATTGAATTGTGGTCCCACAAGACTACCCACTAAGCTGCTGATACATGCAATTCAAGCAAAGAAAACATTTTAAAAAGAGAAAATACTTGTACTAGAGAATCCATGTGAGCTTTCATCCAATTTCATAAATGGCTGCACAGTAAGTACATCATACTTAGGACGTGGTTCTACAATTTTGAGGTTACATGTACTGTTAAGTGAAGTCATGTCATAATGATTTAACTTTTTTAAAGATAAATAAGTAGTTTCCCCACCACCAACACAAAACCTTTCATGCTTCTTTACCCTAGTTGCTAAGAACAGTCAGGCAAATCAAATTCGTTTTAACTGAAATAGAAAAGGTTGTTGAATTAAGTTCCCACAAAAAACCCAGAAGAACTTACAACAGGATACAGGATAAAGACTTGTGATATGGCACAAATAAAGCATATTTTTATATAACAATAGAGAAAGATAAAATGGTTTTCTTAGTCTGACTTCTGTTTCTACAAAATCCATGCAGAGAGTCTAGCCTGGTTTGATAAACCGACATCTTAAAATGGATGTCATGTTGACCATACTTATGATACCAATAATCTTAACTCGTAGATAGAATAGTAAAAGTAATACATCTTATCAACGTTTGGAAAAGCGACATTTCTGAGATTTGTTTTAAAATAATGATAGATTAATGTTGTAATTTTGAGAAACAAGCCAATTTATGAGAAGAGGTTTCAATAAAATTTCAACAAACTTAGAAATCCTACTTTATACTACTAGTAATACATATATGGTGCTAGAAACACCCAACTATGCCATCAGAACACTTCCCCGTTTACTGATATCAAATGACAAAAATGAGAAATTTTAATGTGCTAGCATGTGGGCAAATCATTTGCCCCAAAGCAAGGGGCAAGTTGCAGACCCCTGTCAATATAAACCCAACATAAAAGCTTATTAATGTTATATCTTTCTCCATTTCAATGCAATGAGTAGTAGCTACAAGCAGAAAATGTTGAAAATATATTGGATGAAATTTTTACGGAATTAGACCAAAAAAATGAAGTGTTGGGTACATGTATAAACAACAATACAAAAAAAAGAAAGAAATTACAAACAGTTGCTTTGTATGGATAATATAAATGATTAAATGATCAAACGTGAGAATAATGTACAAACTGGCAATGCTTCATCAGAAAATTTGGGTTGGGAAACCACGACATCAGAATGTACAAAGTTTTTCTAACTGAACAGTCATGATTTCACATACAAAAATAAATGAGACATAAAGATGAGATAAAACAATCTGATACCCAGGTAACACCGCCAAGCAGACTCCAAGCTGACCCCAAACTGACCGATAGCTGACAAATCATGGTCATTCGAGGTATGTAATTTTTTATTCGTTCTGTTGTTGGTCTGGCATCGGTCTCTTTGATGTGAGTTGGGTATGAACTACCCTCTTCGAAAACCTGCTCTATATCTATAAGCATAGGTTACATGACAACTCTCCGTTTTATTGGTAATCATAGTGTAACTGGTTATACAACAACAGCCTAACAGGGCCATATGGAATAAATACCACAAGTCAAGAATTACGTTTGTAAAACTTATAGAAATAAATCCACTTAAAAAGCGAAAAGACGTGTCATAACTCATATTTTCATTTCTTTCAGCATGAATAACTATTAAAAAGTCAATCGAACCCAATGGATGAAAGTCAAAAACATGGAGAATGATTATGTACAACACTTACATTTAAAAAAAAAAAGGGGGGGGGGGGTGGCTTTCACTCCTACTTGTTAAGTACTCATTTACAAATTACAAAATATACAATTTATACATCAAATACTCATGAAGGGTGTAAACTATTAAGATGACCACAATAAAATGAACAGTATGAGTCAGGGTGCTGTATCAAAAGGGTTATTCATCTGTAAACTACCGTTTGAAGCTAAAATATTTCCACATTGTGCTTACATTCCAACTTCTTTACATTGTTTTTTTGAAGTACTCTGCACTGTGTCATATAGTTTCATCCATGTATTTTTATAATTTTTTATATACCATATCGTATTTTACAATGGAACCTCTTTATAAAGAACACTGTTATAACAAACTTGTTTTAACAAGGTAATTTTGCTACCCCACTTCTTTGTATTCTATTGTTTTTTTAGCCCTGATATAACAAGGTTTCATTATAAAGTGGTCATTTTATTGGTCCCAACTCCCAAGGAGTTTGTTGTAACACATTTCCACTGTATTCTTCATAAACTTTTCATGTATTTTCCAGTGCCTTGAGCATTTGTCATCATGGATATATGGCACTTTATAAATACCTGTACCCAGTATTATCATGAAACCAAATTTTCAGGCTTCAGTCAACTGTTATTGTCATTATGGATCAGAAATATCACCTTTCTTGAACTGTATGGAGAGTAACATCATTTCTAAATTTTCTCATTAAGGTTTCTGTTATTCTACATTTGCACAGTGTCAACCCTAACCAATCATGAAATATTGAGGCTTGAGATTAAATTATTATTAACTTCAATCCAGGTTTAAGATTATTTCTTTTCTCTTAAGTTCCACTTTAACAAATAGAAACATTAAATGCAATCATCCAATAAGCTAGTTCGTAATCACAATTTGCGCATCATGTACAGATAAAGGTCATCTGTACCGAGTACAATTGACCTTTATATGGTGTCATTTTGTATACACCACGATACGCACACCAATATGATTTCACTTGTTAAACAAATGCACATGCGTGTACAAACTGGGGGTCATTTCAGGGTCACCGCGTACTAATTAGGAACTGGTTAACTACAGTACAAAGGTGTGCAGATGAATTTATGTGTGCATAGATAGGATATCGAGCTGTACGTACAAGAAAGACTTTCTGGCCTCAAAATGTACATCATTTCATATGGATATTCCTTCAAAGATCTTACTGATAATTAAAAAAAAAACAATAAGTGTCTATTACTAATGTTTGCTAAATGTCTGTACTTTCCTAATGCAAATCACTTTCCTAATGTGATGCAACAAGACTCTCCTATATAAGCAACAGAGTTCAAAGTACATATTTAATATAAAAACAAAAACTGTGGTATGGTGTCATTTCCACAAATGAAATTTCATGTAAATTGTAATAATTCATATGTACACGTAAATATTTCCCTAATTTGATCATGTACTATTTTAAAGTGATCCAAAACTTCAGAATAGATTTAGTTACAAAAGTGCAAATGATTAAAGGAGCGTGCTAGAGCTACAGATCTGTTATAAAGCTATATTCTTGTTTGTTTTTTTCCATGTGATCTATCTACAATGCCTTGTGGTATCACACTTTCGAAGCTTTGATATAAAATACGACCTCCCATTTGTACAAGAGGGCTTCTAGCATCATTCATTTATCAAATATAGGATGAGCATAAATTTCTTGTACACATGTATTTTATAAATTTGTGGTTCATTTTGGTTGACGGCAACTATAATACAAAATCAAGTCAAAGAATAGAGAGATGCCTAATAAGCGTTGAAAAAACACAAGTCAACTCCCAAATTCATAAACCGCTTGGAAACATAGTGTGCTAACTGTTCTTACCCTAACAGAATTGTAAAATACACCTTAAAGATAAAGTGGAGTTCTAGTCATGCAATTACAACATGGTTAATTAAAAACATGGTTCGTACTCTCAGGTTTTGGAATTATCAAAATGAAAAGAAATTGACCCAATCTCACTGGAAAGCACATGTTCTGCACATGAAAATGGGTATATGGGACAACACACACATGTGGCATGAATGTTTGGCCCGAACACTTCAGCTATTTCTCTTCATATTTTGAATATGCGGGCATTTAACGAGCAATCCTTTTCAGGTGACAGAAAAATATAATAAAAGCAAACGCGAAAATGTCAAAATGGGCACTGGGATGTGCCCATTATGTATCCTTCAACATGCACCATGAACAGAATGTAACACAAATGCTCTGGGTAACACAAATGCTCTGGGTAACAAAAGTTGAGAAAAAAAATTCTGTTTCAAAACTAAAAATAGGACTTGTATGAAAACAGAACAAAACAATGTTTAAAGTAAATGTATATGCTGACCTTCATAGCAATAGCAAATATATCGAATTCATAGCAAAACAAAACAGGAGGTTTTGCAATATTTACAAGGTTACTCAAAATCTAATGTTGGCATTTGCACATTGAAAAGAAAGAGAAAGAGAGAAAGAGAGAGAAAGAGAAAGAAAGATACAGAGACAGAGAGATAGCGACAAAATTGGACACAATGTGTGCAGAAATCTTTGCTCTTTCACCTCATGCATTTGGTATATTTTTTAGGGCTCTGAATCAAAAGTTATTGAGGGGCCAAAACACAAAATGTGATCAATTGTCTTGAAAGGGTTAACAGAGAGTGGCAAATGAAGAGGCAATTTGCTCATGACTTACTGTATATTAAGTTGCAATATTTATGTACATACTGTATATATGAATCTGACTAAAAGCATTGTTCACACATGTATGCCGCATTAAACCTAATGAAAAGTAAACCGCCACAGCAAAAAAATCAATACTTTATGAGTAAACATATGGCAGGTAGGGGTTAAATAAGAAGTAGCCGAGTGCATCAAAGCCCCCTACAGATTTTTTGGCGAGTATTACTATGCTAATGTGATTGTAATCTGCTGCAGCATTTTTTAAAGCTCTTTATCATTGCAAGTGTGAACAAGGTTATACAGCTAAAGGTGCCATGACATTTCCTCCTGTGACAATTGCTCCAGTCTAACTTTGCCATGTTCATCCTAAACCTAAACCTAACCCTAATCCTAATCCAAATCTTCATTGTCCTTAACAAAAAACCAAATCATGACCTTGACCTTTGACCTTTTGAGGTATGGACGGAGGAGCAAATGTCGCAGGAGCAAATGTCGTGTCACCACAGCTAAGTGCCTATCCAAGAGATGTAACTATACACAAATCTTCCCCATAAATGACATTCACACTTGTAAATATCAAAAGAAAATGCTGATTCTATATCATTTAAACATAAACCAACAACTGTTTAAAAAATTTCCAAAATTAAATATTAGCCACAACTATGTACAGCAATTCTGTAAGGGTATTCTCTGAATAACTAACACCTTTACTGTAATACAGTGAAACCTGCTTTAGCGACCACCTGTATAGAAAGACCACCTGTCCATAAAGACCACCATTTTCGTTTCCCTTGAAAAATGTTTCTCATCGAAACATGTATGAAAGGAACCTGTTCATAAAGACCACCTACTCATAAAAACTGTTTTCCTTGTCTCCCTTGAGCGGTCTTTATAAACAGGTTTCACTGTATATATGAGATCACTCTTTCTTAGGTGGCTCTTTGCTAGATGTTGTTGCTGTAGCGGGTGCAGCTACCTGCTGTGTCGGGATAGAGAAGCTAGTCCCGAAACCTAGACCAAAGCTACGCTGGGTATGGGTCTTGATCCTGGCTGTCTGGTAGTCATGGTCTAGCTGATCCATCAATCTGGTACTCTCGTTGTCACCTAAACAAAAGAAGAACAAAATGAGAGTAAGATCTTTTAATTGTCACTTTAATAAGCAAACCTGCCAACCTTCCACAGAAAAATTGGAATCTCTCAAGGCAAAAAATAATAGGACAGTAGTGTTTTCTGTGTGCTTTTTACACAGAAGATTTCAGTAACAGATTTTCAGTAATACTAGTCGGAAGGCAAATAAATAGGAATCATTCCTCCAAGATAGGAATGGCTGGCAGCTGTCCTGCAGCTATGTGCAGGTATTACAAAAAAAGATAAATGGTACTGTTCAATTTCTAATGTACCTATTTACCGGCTTTAAGCATTTATTTCTTGTTTAGTCTCCAAATATACTCCTGAATTGTTAGAAGAATTTGATACCGATAATACCAACAGATTCATAATTTTCTTCACGACGTCCTTCAACTCTGGAGGAAGAAATTTGTGGCTATGGCACACTGGACGTTTACTGCCTCCTAAGGATACACAAATAATTTCTTGGTACTACAAAATTTCAATATGGCACGAAAAAGAGACATGATAATGAAGCTTTTCGACCTGCACTCATCAGGTTATCGAGCAGGTATATAACAAATTACACAAAATTAACTATATTATACTCGATGAACCCGGACGCAACCCAGACGCCGTAATTTCAGAACAATCGCAAAGCTTGGACGAACTCTTTTTGTCTGCACAGAAAGGGTTCGTGCGATTGAATGTAGACGGCTTCCAGAAAGCGTAAATGCGCTGTGCTCCTAAGGAGTTAATTCATTGCCTTTGTATGGGATTTATAAGCACTAACTTTTGAAAATAGCATGTTGAAAAAAGTTGTCCAGAAGGGAATGGGAAGCAAGTTATATGGGTGCTAAAAATTAACAAAATTTCATTGCAATTACTCTTTTAGCCTTGATGATAACTACAATTTTTACGTATAATTTTTACTGTGATACCTTTAATTGACGAGGTAGTAGACTCAACCATGATTAGCACAGACATCACTAGTTACCAGTAATCTCTACATTCAGTTCATGAAAGCCTATTGCTATAAAATCGCTAACTGTATAATCGAACTGTCCATTAACTTCACAAAAATAATTCCTATGGTTTCATAGGTGGGTAGAAATGGGCCACAGGAACATTCTGGACAAAGTGTATCTCACCTGCGCTTGTTTGATCTTTAGCAGCACCCTTGATCCCCATGAGGCGTCTGAACTTGTCCCTGGTAGCTGAATCCCCAAACGATGTCTTCTCCCAGTTGTTGCTTGAAGGTGCATTCTCTGTTTTCTGCAAACGATAAAACAGAATTGGTTTTAGTATAATGGACACGTGCAGCAACAGAAAGAGATGATTTTTGTTGTTGTCATGCAAAGTTTCGTGACTTTATAGCCGAAAGTCTTCTGCAACTTTTGATAACACTGTTTTTTTTTCAATTTTGACTAACAGGTACCAAAATGAATATGTGAATAATTAATTAGTTAGAATTCCAAAACCATTCGAGAGATAATAGATATGAAACTTCATAGGCTAATGCATTACAAGATGTCCTATAAATAATCTACATGCCAAGTTAAGGAACTTTTCGTCACTCCATAGCTGAGATTGGGGGAGGAGGGTGGGGTTGGAATCGGCCACCCTTCCGGCTGAGAGAACTCCAAAATAACCCGACTCATTTAGGGTAAACTAAATCTAATTCCGAAGACCTTTGACCTACCTCTTCTGTCTTCTTTGCCCAAAGTTGTTTCCTCTTCTTCTCCTGCTCTGCATAGTGAACTGGATTGACGGCCATAGGGTTGTAGAAGTTTGGCACTGCTATGCCTGTCTGAGCAAGAACCTACAGAAAAAACAAATTATAACTGTAACTACTCTCATCAATTATAAGCATATGTTACAGTGTCCACTACATTGACCAATAGCTCATGCATGCACAGCACTTTGGTATCTCACTACTTCTACATGTATGGAACCCAGAAACTTTTGTGAATTGCAAAAATCCAGTATTCCATTCATTTCACAGCATGAAACTTTTGTAAATCTGAACTCCTTTTCAAGATCATGAAAGCATCTTGTCCATAAACGTTTCTGTTTTTAGAGTATCCGTAATGATGCTATTGCTGAACTGGTCACAAGCATCCATAATAGATTTGCTCCAATTCTCACTTTGCAGGATACAGGCCCATTTATGATGGGAGTGGAGCACAATACGTACACTATCTTGCAGATTCAATGACCAGTATTCAGTTTAAAGTAGACAAAATATCCAATACTTGATGGTTGGATATTCATCCCACTATAAGTTGTCATCCCAACTGAAATTGATAAGTGATTTGATAAGAGAGAAAACTGAATTCTGCTTACCTGAGCCTGAACAGCAGCAGCAGCTGCCTGTAGAGCAATCTGCGGGTTAACGGTGGAGGCAGCAGCCAGAGCGACTGGGTTAGCAGCGGCGTTGAGGGCTGCTGCGATAGCTGCTGCTTCTGGATAAACACAAATATATACAACATTAGCTTTAGTTGCAGCACCTTGGCTGTAGAGAAGAGTAACAGTATTTCATGATATTTTAGTGTACAACAAATGGCAGATTTGTTCCGACAAACATCACGTCAAATGACCAATTCACAAAGTTAGGATTGACATATAATTTAGTGATCTCAACTTTCAAAATAGTTAAATTTCTTACGGTTGGCTGGATATTTTTCAAAATTCATTTTCTATTTTCTGTTTCCATCCAATTCAGCTTCCTAGAATGGTTGAAAGGACTTCATCAAGCAGAGAAAGATACCTTTTTGTGCTGAAGGTTTCTTATCCTCCACCTTCTCCTCTTCTTTCAGTCCCTTTTTCAATTGCCCCATCTCTCTCTTCTCTCTCTCTTCTTGAAGTTGTTTGGCACGTTCCAGTCTCCTTGCCAACTGCTCCTGAGCATTCATGGCCGTGTCGCTGTCGGACGAAGAGTACGACCTTCGACGGCGCCTCACAGGGGATCGGCTGCGAGACCGACGCTTGTAAGATCTCTTGGCGGGTGAGCGAGAGCGAGATCGACTACGACGGCGGCGCCGTGGGGGAGTCCTGGACCTGTAATTTTAAAATTAAATTGTTGTTTAAGGAAGAAGAAGTTGCAGTAACCTAAGATTCTTAAACAAGACATGTAAATCTGACTTTTTTACAATTAAGATGTCAGATTGCAATAAATTTTGAAATGTAATTGAGTTGAAATAAACTTGACAAAGATGAAAGACTATTACAGGGTTATGTCAAATTTTACGCCAAAACGTATCTTGGCTTGCATGTGTCAACATTTACTGATTTACAAAACGTTTACACATAGCATTTCCTTTTTAAAGACTAACATACACATACTTAAACTTCTTACATATTTAATAAATGTATTATATTCTCCAAGCTAGGAAGGGTTGATCTTTGTAATCCATTTACCATTCTGAGACTACACTGAAAACATGCAAGTAAAAAAACACACAGAGAAAACACAGAGAAAACCCTATCACATGGAGGTTTATCGGACTCCTGTCCCCCCAAAAATCAAGCAGAACAGCAACAAGAGCCACTAAAGCTTCAAGATGCTTGACCTTAACTGACATCATTTTGTAAAGTGATACAAAAGAATAAATAAAATATAAAATGAATATGGTTGCATGACAATGCTCTGGCATCAATTGCTTTGAAGTCAATTTCTTACACTACAGTAGGGTTTTAATGGGGCACGCGAAGGATGCGAAAGTCAAACGAATGGCAAAGTACATTTGTATTTTAGGCTCCAAAAGTTTGGCAAACATGCACAAGGGTTCAGAAGCTTTGTCAATTGTTTGTGGGAGTCACTTTTAGTACGGCTGGAATTTTAAAACAGTTGAAATTTCTTGTGAACATTTCAAGCATCCTGAGAAAACCAACTTTAACCAAATTCTTAACTTCAACCTTGGTCCAAAGACCATACCTAACTTAACCATACCCTTAACCATAAATCTGACTTAAAACCAAATTATAACCCTACCCTTAACCTTAAATCTGATTTAAAACCAAATTATAACCCTACCATTAACCCTAATGTTAGGTTACCACTAGAAGAAGTCTCTTTCTCTTTCTTTCTCTCACCTTGTCCTGCGGCGAGGTGGTGACTTTCTCCTTGACCTTGAGCGGGATCGTGACCTTCTTGATCTCGGAGGGGACCTTCTTCTTTTCTCCCTCGACCTGCTTCGCTTCTTTCGTCTCTCCTTCGACCTTGACCTTGACCTAGATGGCGACTTTGACATCGACCTTGTCCTTTTCTTCTTCTTCTTGTGGGTGGATGAGCGGTGTTTGGTAGCTTTTGCAGGAGACCTTTTCTCCACTCCACTGTCGTCTCCGGATGAGGAGCTTGGGCTGCGGGAGTGGCGTGACCGGGCCTGTTGGGGAAAGAGGGCGCTTTTTTGAAGGGATAAGCCAACAAAGAGTGTTAGCGTTATCACAGAACAGGAATTAAGGGATTACAGTAATTAACATCCCAATGACCACAGATGGTCCTTACTTAAAATGTGAAAGCATCAGGGCACAAGTATGTCTCACTGAATTACACATGTACAGTAAGATTTTTAACACAAATAAAATCACTGAATGATCCTGATTAATGTATAACAAGAAACTGTTGAGACTGGCTAATGATGGCAGTTTCTGCTGCAAGATTATTTTGGAAATTGCAAATATTCCATCTGTGAAGCTAATAATCAAGCAGCATGAAACTACGAGAATCATGACCACTGACACATGGAAGCTTCATTTCCCCCAGAACTCATGGTTTTACAATAATATTGAAGTACAAGTAACAAGAGTAAGCCTATCCCAAACGTAAAATATTATACACAGAGAGCAGGAAAATGTCTACATGTACATGTACATTATATTAAATCAGTCTACATGTACCTCTAAAAATTATGTTCAAATAGAAAGTAAACTAAATGGTAACTCGGCTCTGTGGACACTTCGTTGCCTGCTCAGAAGGGCTCAGTGCAATTTACCCATTCTGACATGTTTCTCAAATAATTTCTGCAGCCCTAAGAATGACTGGATTCCATCAAACAATGAGACAAAAAAGTGTTTGATTTGTACATGTATCATGACTTTATCTTATCATTGACATGTGCTAGGTGAGACTAATTTAGGATAGGAATATTGTAAAGAGTTAAACTGATCAATTTTTCTCTGCCAAACTGACCAATTTGATTGAAAATAATTAGCTACATATAGGTAAATATAATAAAGGGGGAAAAAGAACATATTAGCTGAGGGTTTTTTTTTTAAATGAGAACAAGCTTCATTTTCTCTTTACCAAAAGCCTTTGAATAGGGGAATTACAACAACTACACATACATGTATGGCTGCAATAAGAGGTCCGACAGTGGCCCCAAATCAAAAACAGTAGTTGTATACATGTACATGTATATTTAATCATCAACTCAATTTACTGTTAACTCAAAATTTTCATCTGAAAATTCCTGTATACTTCCAAAAGTGGGTTTTCGTAGTGTGCACAAACATTACATCACTCACTTGCAAAATGCTGACAGAAATACTGACTGAAATTAAAGGAGAATCTGATTTAACCCACTGCCTACGGTAACCAGGTGGTCCCTGCACTAAGCCTAAGGGAATTATAGAATTTAGTAGTCAATGGGTTATGTAACTTACATGACTAGAAAGGACATTCATACCATGAAGTATGATTTGCATAAAACTGCTAAAAGATATATAATACCAAAACCTGAAGCATCCAAACTGTCTAAAGGTGGCTATACATTGTTTCTTATTTTTAGGTTTCATTTAACCTTTTTTTGTCATTATGGAGCAAAAAAAAGAAATGGAGCCAATTCTCCTCTGAATGAATACTTGCAATAATATTAGCATGGTATATTCAATGCTTTTCCACTGTAATTTGAAGATTTCTTTAATACTTAATGCATGTTTGTAAAGAAAATTGCATCATATGCACACCAAAAATACATCTGTTAGTCAAAAGAACATTGGTACTTATATTTCAGGAGCAATCACATTATTTCATGAGGGTAATCCTATTAAAGTTAACACAAAACTGGATTTTTAGTAAGATATGTTTGTTAATTGTTTTCTGGCAGTAGTAGGAATAATAATAAGTAGGAATAATACAGCTGAAATGGTTCGCCATGGGAGAGCAAATATCATCACAAGATAAAATAGCTTGGGCTTCAGAGTAGCGACAACTAAAGGCAGCAAAATCTGAAAAGTGCTAAAAAAACAATATCATCACAGATGCTCTGAGGGTTGCTGGTTATAGATTACTTCATCTATTTAGAGCCAGAAAGGCATTAACTCTATGTTGAAGTATGAGTAAACGCCCTTCTGGCTCTCAACAGACGATTTATTGTACATGTACATTGTATGGTCACATCATACTGACACGGCTGCGATCAGAGAAAATATGCGGCTAAAATCGGTAAGATACCTGAAAATGATTGAATAGAGACCTACATGTATACACTGTAACTTCCGGGCATACATTTACAACCAGCAATCTTAAAAACATAGAATCAATGAAGATATGATATCAAACGAATTCGTACTCTATGCAAGCTAGAATACATGTATAAGGATGGGAGGGCCAAAGTACTTACTATTGACACCAATGCCCTGTCCCCTTACCAGACAAATGTCAATTGAACAGAACACCCCATCTGCAATTTCCCCTAGATATTCACCTTGAGCTCACCGACATGTTCCGTGTCAGAACCTACGAGTGGTTCTGGCACCATTGTAGTAGAAGTAGGAGGAGGAGGAGGAGGAAGAGTGGTAGATGGTACTGCTATGCTCTCTTCCTAGGGGCCAAGGCCACTGCTTGTTCATCAGCAACACTCTCTTGAAGTTTATCATCGGGCTGAATGCACAATTGGTTTTGGGTACGGCAAAGCACATTACAACCACTTTTCTTAAGACTTGGGTTCTTTTTCATGTTGATGTCAAGTGTACTGCATATATGTATATCTTTTTTTACATTTTGCGTGATGCTCTTGAACATACTTTAATGTTGAAGTTGAAAATTTGTTCGCCCACTTTTCCCCCTTTTCTTACAGTTGGTGGTATCGAGATGCATGCATAAAATAATTCAATGCAGCTTATCATATTTATCTAACTGTTCAGATATACAGGAGTTCTACTTGAGTTCTTGAGGTCCTTGGTGTCTAAAGATTTCGTCACCATTCCCTTTTCAATACTGAACCAGTATTTTTCACCCCATATTTCCCTCTTCTATCAAGAAATAACAATTTTAGTGCCAGTGTTCCAATAAAAAAAATATAGATATATATCATATACCAATATTATGTTGGTAAACAATAACAATCAAATCATTTGGTGGGAATTTCTGTCTGTGATAGCAAACAGGAATACTCTTTACTTGGTCAAATGAAGGGAATGGCAAATTAACTTAACAGCATTGAGAATCGCCTGGAAACTTTTACCACTACCGCTCCACAAATACAAGAAATGTGGAGTAATGTAATACGAAGAAGAATCAGAGAGAGCCTGAGAGAGTGAGAGAGTGAGAGAGAGAGAGTGAGAGAGTGAGAGAGTGAGTGAGAGAGAGAGAGAGAGAGAGAGTGAGAGAGAGAGAGAGAGAGAGAGTGAGAGAGAGAGAGAGAGAGAGAGAGAGAGAGAGCGAGAAGGGGGGGGCGTTCTAGAAATTCCCAAATTGGATTGGATCAGATCAAGCCGGTAAGTAAATTTACCATTCCACACCTTTTGATAAAGTAAGATAACATGCAATAGAAATCACAATGAGTGGAACTAAATAAAAACCAAGCCAATGAAAAGAATGGATAGCAATTACCTACTGAAACATTGTGTTTCATTTTTTCATACCTGAGAGGGACTCCTGCTTGTGCTGGTGGAATGGCTTCTGCTTCTGCTTCGGTAACTCAATTTCCGTTTGTTCCTGGAACGATCTGGATGAAAAAGGGCAAGAAAACACATTACAGTGTACCAATCACCAAAAAGTATTTTGCTCTATACGTTAGGGGGTCCATGTCGCTATACTACATTCAGAATATGAATATGTAGATTATGAACGGTCAAGTGAGATAAATAATGAACTGGAGGAATCTAAAGAGCTATTACAATCAATCACTTGCCCCTCATAAATCCAGAAGGGAACATACTTTGAACAACATGATTTCATTCCAACAAGAAAGAGCTACGACTTAGTCAATAAATTCAACTTGATGTTGTCAATTATCATTCAAAAACATTTGATGTGCTTACCTTTACTCCGGCTCCTAGCCCTTCCCTTCTCTCTAGAACGAGATCTGGAACGTGACCGCCTCTTCTTCTTCGGAGTACGTGATCTTTTCCGCCTCCTACCAGGAGATGGAGACCTTGAATGCCGCCTTCCTGGAGACTTAGATTTCTTCCGCGGGGAGCGTGACCTCCTTCTCTTCCGTGGTGTCCTAGAACGTGATCTTCGCTTCTTGCTTCGTGATGGCGACCTCGACTTGAACCTCCGTCTCGGACTCCTCGAGCGAGACCGTCTCTTGCGCTTTGGCGTACGTGAACGTGAACGCTTCTTCCGTTTGGGCGTACGGGACCTGGAGCGTCTCTTCCTTTGCGGTGAAAATGACCGTGATCTTGACCGGCTCCTTGACCCTGATTTGGTGATCCGCTTCTTAACATCGACACTGTTACTGTCTCTTGCCTTGGGTGAAGAAGGTGACCCAGGAGATCTGCTTCGAGAGCGGGATCTTGAGGGCCCTCTTCCATTAGAACCCTGAGGACCATGGTCCCCATTAGAAAGATCCCCCTTACTAACACCATCTTCTAATGCAGAATGCAGTCTGTCCTCTATTGCACCTTCTTCGTTATGACTTGTACGGTCTTCCGCTTGCCCAGGGGAAGACATCACAGCAGCTGGATTGTCAGTATCCATTGTTATTAGTTTTTCAGTTGTAACAGAATTCACCTATCATGGCAGAGAAAAGAGTACATGAAATACTGTGTGCTTTCTTAGATCAATATAAAAGACAATCAGAGAAAAAAGAAAAGAAACCAAAAGAAAAAGTAGAAATATCCCACCCCCCCCCCCCCCCCCCCCCCGCAAAAGAAAAAAACAACCCCCCCCCTCCAAAAAAAAAAAAATAATAATTATCAGTCAAATTATTATAATATAATCATTATGAATGAGGAGAAGTCTACTGGTTATCATTTCCAAAAGAAACTTGAAGATGGTTGAAATGTGCACTAAAATGTATTTAAATGCTTCAGAAAAAAAGGTGGAAAGTTTCAACCTAAAATGATATCATGAACTAAACCTTTGTACAAAGTTCACCCATGTACATGTAAGTACTAGAGCAGATCTTTGTGGAAGATAACAAATCAGGAGAACAAATAAGTAAAATTTACTTTTCCTCGAGAATGGTGAGGAAGCCATTTTGGTTCAGATCGATCCGCTATGCTGTGGCTTTTGGTATTAAATACTCCTCAAGTGTTAACAGTTCATGTAACTCGATCTAACAGTAGAGCTAGAGCCCAAATTTTTGTCTCTAAACTTTAAACACTGGCATCCAACATGAATGATGGGGAGCCCTACATGTATGTCCGCACACCTAAGATTTTGACCTGAAAATGAACAAGAATTCTCGCTACCTCAAATATGCAATTTTCGACGTAGAAGGCAATATTATGCATGGAAATGGTCCGCATCTTCGTCAACTTCACTTCCGGTCCGTATTGAAATACTACGGCTTATGAATAAAATGAGTGCTAAAATGCTTAATTTTTGGATCGCATGACATAAACCACTCAAATTTTGAAAATGCAACCAATTGTCTCAATAAATCATGGTATCTTTTCAAACATGTCGGTTAACTTATATTCAAACTCGAGGATTTTTGTAATACCTGTGTACATTTTCAATGCAAAAAGACAAACACTTGTCGACCCAATCGGGATATTGTCAGCACTGCGCATGGTTGCATGACAAACGCCATCTGTTGGCAAAATTGCATATTTCTTTAACATTCCATTAATGCCTAATTTTATATTATTCCTGATATTCTAAAGGCTAAGTTTGCAAGAACAATGCCATTTTCAGCAAAAAAACGGCGGCTATCATTTCAACACTGAAAGAACAATGGTGCCCATACGCAGCGCAGAAATTCGGGAATTTCGATGCGAAAGACAACATTTTGAGGTTTGTAAATAAAATGTCAATATTTTGACTAATTTTTTGCATGAATACCCATCGCTATGAATATGATGAAGATTTTGTGTTCATTGCGTGTTTTGTTTTAGCAGAATCATGCAGACAAGGGCACACTGTGGCCTGGCCAAACAAGTCAAGAGCGTGAATTGAAATGGATCTGGGCTACTCGGCACTTGGACAAACTTGGACTTGGCGGAAAAATCGCAGCCGAGTGAGCCCAGAGAGTTGAATTGATCGCAAATACTTTTGATAAATTTTGCATTATGGTCAGGGGTCCTATAAAGCTATTAAGGTCCTAAAGCTACGCAAATATGCGCAATGCGACACGTTCGATGCGCCAAACATTTGGTGAAACTGAGCAACAAAATTATCATTTAGTTTACAGCTGTACAATTGCCAAAAAAAATAGTAATTTTCCTTTATTTTGGTGATATTATCACTATTTGAAAATCAGCTCGAAATATGAATGTTATTGGCATTAGTCCGTCATAATTTGAGATTTATTCCAAGATATATAATTTGCATAAATCATTGAAAAGGTGACTTTTTAGCATGTTTAGCCAGTGCGTAGCTTCAAGAAAGTAAAATTATACAAAACGTGAAATTTCGGGTTAAGAAACGGTACGATGCGTAACATGGACATCAAATTGAGTTGAAACATAGTCAACGCGCCAGTGCCGAGTTCACCTTATTAACTTAACCATGTTAACAGTGCCAAGTTAGCCCGACCACATGATTGAAATCACATTCACCATTTATTTTAATTTTTAAAAATTCATCAACGCATAGCCTCACCTCGTTCTTTCTGAGTTTCTCTGTCACTTGTCAGCATTTGAAAAGCACATCGTCACTGCACATCACCAGATCACATGCTCACTCAGGGGATTTCCACAAAATTTCTAGCAACGTCAATCATGCAATGGCCTGGACCCTGGCATGGGATTGGCAATGCCAATGCAATGCCAATATAATAATGGGCCAATGCAATTTCAATTCAAAATACAAAATTTAATTATGATGGGGTGACCATATTTCGCGCACATTCAAATTTTTATTAGAAATGTGATATTCGATACTTGATTTCTCATATTCTACAATAATTTATTTATAAAGTTTTATACCAAACGGAAAGCAAAATTCTGGACTAAAACTTGATTCAACAAGAACATTAATCGACGAAGAATTTCGGAAATATCGCGATCTCAAAACCCAGTGTCGGATCGCAAAACACTGAAGAAAAAAAAAGGGCATAAAAACCACGAGACCTAAGTTCGCGCACGTAAATTAACATCTAAGTTACCCAACGTAGCGGTCCAGCAAAGGGAAGATAATTGCATCATTTGTAAGACAAAATATCATACAATCATTTGGTATCACGTTTTACCTACAACTTTGATGACATCTTCTATCAAAATGAGGATTTTTGGACCGTTGTTGGTAACTTCATATTTTTCGGAAACTGACGCAAAAAGTAGCAAAATTGCCGATATTTTGTCAATATCTTCATAATTTCTCACCCAACTTAAAAGAAAATATAGTCCATATGTAATTTTAGCTTCCTCTATCTAACAGCGCTATCAGATTTTCGAAATCTTTTGTAGTTTTTTAGATATTGCCCTGTGCGCGAACTTAGGTCATGCGCGAAATATGGTCACACCACCATACAATACAAATGAAATATGATTCCGAATTGGCGTGCGTCAGGTGCGTGTTGATTATTCTTCTAAGTTAGAACTTGTCTCAACTAGTAAATGAAAAGTATACCGTTTCATTTCAATACGTACACTTACACATTGCCTTCTTTTGTCTCCCTGAACATGATGAAGGTTATAACTTATAAATTATGAAAATCAGCCATTCGACAGGAAAACAAGTCGCTTTCGTTCTTCGACGTCGCCTGCATAACGTATTTTCGCTTTCCTCATCAAAATCTCGTGTTTGGCGAGATGAAGTACCGCTTAGAGAAGTGAAAATACACTGTGAATATACCGGTGTAATGAATGCAGATTTTTTGATCAGCATCAGACTAATTTGTATGCCGGTGTAGCGGCACATACGGTTCTCCGGCAGATATACCGTATCCGCCGGCAGATATCGTTCTACCTCGGAACCATATCTGCCGGATTGTATATTGGCAGATTTGTACGAGACACTCTCGTGCCTAAGTAATAGACCTGTCTAAGTGATTCAAATTTATGGATGCTTCTTTCCTGGGGACCTAGTAACGAGGTATTCCATTAACCTGTTATTAATGAATGAACTACAATACTTGAAATCCAGTTTGCATACATTATTTGTTGCTAAATATATGTCTAGGTACGGTATCTGCCGGGGTTGGAACATGATCCGCCGGCAGATAATGTTCTTGGCCGTTTTTAGAACGGTATGCCGATGGGGGGGGGGGGGGGGGGGTCTAAACGCAGTTCTAAAGGACAAGGATCCTGTGTTGGGGCTGGAACCCCCCCCCCCCCCCCCCCCCCCCCCCCCCCCCCGAGCCTAAAAAAAATCTGTTTAATTCATTTACCGTTGTTGCATTTATTGTTGCGCTTGGAGGTGGTCGAGCCTCCTCTATAGGCATGGCTTGCTAAACTAAGGTGCCATTTTCGTTTTTTAAAAACATTTGTAATATCATGATAATATTATGGAATTATAAGGTTCTGTATAAACCTCTGTATATACTTCCGTAATTTGGGAATAATGGTCATCTTGACTTACAGCACATTAGGGAATACATGCGTATATTAATATTGTTAGTATATACTGAGAAATGTAGGCCTATATATAATAATTTTGTGAATATTATGTATTCTCTCTCTCTCTCTCTCCCTCCGAGGCTCACTCTCTTTCTTGCAATATTTCTCTCCGTCTCCAGCATGTCCAGCCAAAATTATACGTATATATCAGTGTGGTGAATGAAAGTTTGTATAACCGTAATTATTATACATGTATTCCACATACTAAGAATCTTGCTGTTAGATTGGTCAAAAGGTAATCACGTGATAAAACGTAGTTTTCCCCATATCAATCGACCCGAGAAGAAAAGTTAGTGACCTTGACGGAATAGTATATGTTTCGCTGATCTCTTCAGTCCATTACAGAGTCACAATGCGTTACCAATATTTGGGTACGCGCGAAATGAAAGTGCGTGATCTCTACGAATAGTCAATTGAAAAGTGCGTGACCTCTACGAATAGTCAAAATGAAAAGTGCGTGACGTTAACGAATAGCTAATAAGCGCGCATTGCCCAATCGTGCGCTTAAAATGATAAAACAATTGTGCGCACCCGGTACGGTTTATGGGGGTTTATGGCGGTTTTAACATCTTTTGTGAATTTATTCGGGCCTAAATCATAAATGTCTTTTTCGAGAAGTAGAGAATAATTGTCTTTCTCGTACCAGTTAAATGTTTCAGATGCGGAATATAAAGCAAATAATCACCTTTTGATTTCAGGCGATGAGACGTACTATCACTTCCTCGGCGATCTGAATGTACACGCTATCTTTCCTCAGCTTCGCTTCGGAAAGATAGCTACATCCAGATCGCCTCGGAAGTGATAGTTTGTCCCATCACCTTCACCAACCGTAATTATTTGCTTGCTATTGGTCATTGGATGCTCTTGTGGTGTGAAAATGCAACCTTTATTGTATCAATTTATATGGCCTTAAATTAAAAAAGTCTGACGGTATAATATATATTTTATATTTGCAACCGTGACTGTAATTGTGACAGGCGGCTTTAATTATGTTATAATTTAAAAAAAAACCTTTCTCACTCTGTTCCAGTGGTTGCATTATTTATTATTCAATTTGTATCATTTTTGTATTATTTGTCAAATAAAGTGATAATTATAATGATGATGATAATAATTATTAAAATAATAATAATAATAATACTCTCTAAAAAAAAAATCGAGTGATCACTGACGTAACGGCTTGTCTCGAAGGCTTGTCTCGAATGGGTGGGGTGCGGGAGCGGGATGGGAGCGGGATGGGAGCGGGAACGGGCACACCCTTTCGAGACAAGCCCCCCCCCCCCGGTTATCTCGAATGGACGCGTTCCCAGCGAGAAGTTCAATGAACGCGCCACTTCGAGACAACCGGGGGGGCTTTCCTCGAATGAGTGTGTTGAGTAGACTTTTGTAACAGACGTTTTAGAATTTTTTTTGAAAAATGTACTCTTGCTGGTTTTTTCGTTTTTCTTTTGTCTAAGATGTAGAAAATATAAAAAAACGGTATCTAAAAATGCTTTTGACAAGGAAATCATTATTTGTGCAAAATAAATCGGAGAATTGAATAATTATGCATTAAAACACACGGGGAAGAAAGGGCAAGTGGCGTAGCTAGGATTGTTAATTTATTTTTATTTTTTTGGCGTGACCTGTTAAATATTGTGAAATTGTGTTACAGACATGTGCTGACATAAGCCAAGGTGTGTTTATCATCTTTCCAAAGTTAGAAACACCTTTTAATGCCACTATCATTCTATCAATACCCACTATCAAAAGTCAAAACTCATATCAAAAGGTCGTTTGTACCCGGCCCCCAACTCCCCATACCAGGGGTAGGCCTATGCTCGTAACTCCTTTTCAAAAGTGACCCCCTATTTGTTGGAGAAGTTGGAATTTGTTTTACCCCCTATCCCGGGAAATTTTCTGAGATATTGGACCCCCTATCCAGGCAATTTAGGAAATTAACCCCCCCCCCCCCCCCACCTATCCCCGGGGAGGAAACCACCAGAGTCTGCGAAAATTGACCCCTATTTACATTTTCCCGGGAATATTTTTTCATCTTCCTCATTCATCTTCCTATTTTCTTACTCACCCACCAATAAGGGGTGGGGCATGGCCATCTTGTGCCTCCCCCCCCCCCCCCCCGTAAAAAAATACGCCGCAGTGAATTAACATTCTATTCTGGACTGTCTGCCCGACCAGACCTTTGAATTTTAAATGAACATTCCATTATGAATTCATGCAACCTCATACATTCATTTGACAACCCCCGGTTATCAGTGACGGCACCGGGGGGCATGGGGGGGGGGCATTTGCCCCCCAGTCAGAAGCTTTGCCCCCCAGTTGCCCCCAATAATTTTCGGAGTGAAAAAAATAAAAGGGTGGAAAATTTTGTTTGTCCGCCCTTGCCCCCAACAATTTCTTTTGCCCCCCATTTGCCCCCCCCCCCCCCCACCCCACTTTAAAAATCCTGGTACCGCCACTGCCGGTTATATTTTCTACATCTTAGACAAAAGAAAAACGAAAAAACCAGCAAGAGTACATTTTTCAAAAAAAAATCTAAAACGTCTATTACAAAAGTCTACTCAACACACTCATTCGAGGAAAGCCCCCCCGGTTGTCTCGAAGTGGCGCGTTCATTGAACTTCTCGCTGGGAACGCGTCCATTCGAGATAACCGGGGGGCTTGTCTCGAAAGGGTGTGCCCGTTCCCGCTCCCATCCCGCTCCCATCCCGCTCCCGCACCCCACCCATTCGAGACAAGCCGACGTAACTCCCCTGGCAAGTGAAAATAGACTGAAAATAGAGTGACAATCACTCTTTTCTTTTTACAGAGCACGCAATATTCACTCAATATTCACTCCTAAACAAGTGATTACTGAGGTGACTCCCTTGGGAGTGAAAATAGAGTGAAAATTCACTCTTTTTTTTTTTAGAGAGTACTATTATTATACTATACTACTACTACTACCACTACTACTACTACTACTCCTACTACTACTACTACTTCTACTACTCCTACTACTACTACTACTACTGCAAATACCAGGGTGTTAAATATTCAACACTACGTTGGTGTACAATTAAATGTATTCTTATGGTGTTATTATAACACCCAGAGAATCATTGTTATGGCTCCGTAATCAAATCTGTTGGAATAGTTCGGTTGATTACACCATCGGGTGTAATTTATTTAAAACACGCATGCGCAAAATAAATGAACAGAAATACCGCGGGATCGCTAGCTCCTGATTGGTCTAAGCATAGTGCAGCAGCGCATGCTCCAAACACTTATATGAATATTCATGAATTTTCAGTAGCGTATGGTTTGGGGTGGCCCGATTTTAATAACTCTTACCATATGCATAAAAAAATATAATGGGTATATAAGAGCTTGCACTAGACTGTACCAACAGGATAAGATTATTAGGATAGGATAGGATAGTACTAGGATAGGATAGGTTAAGATACACATGTAGGATCTGTGTGTACCAAGATGATATAGGACATGGCGTTACTCTGACACCAGCTATGGTGTAAATTATTTTTAATACCATGGATGGTGTACAATATTGGTGTTTAAATAACACCAGTGGTGTTGAATATTCAACACCATTCTGGGTGTTAATTTTGATTTAATCCGAAACTAGGTGTTCTTTTAATCTTTCGGTGTTGCAGGATATAGATACCGGGAAAGAATAACTTTTAACACCCATGGTGTTGAATTTAACACCCTGGTTTTTGCAGAATAATAATAATAATAGGCCTAATAATAAATAATTAAAGTTACCAAGAGGCGACTAAAGCCTTGTTTGGTATCATGAACAGTTTAACTTCAGCCAAGAAAACATAGCTGTTGTTTTAAATCATATTATATCAGAATTAAAAGGATAACCGTATAATATAAAGAATTCCCTGTAATACAAAAAATGTGAACACAGTATACAAACTGCTTCTTTAAAAAAAATAAAATAAATAAAAACGTGAGTAAAAATGTATATGCGTCATATTACCGCAATTGCTGCCTCTGCATGACATGGAATACCTTTTCAATACTGAAAGAAAAAGAACCCTGTTTTCAGGGTTTGTGGATTTCTTCAAATATCAGAAACCCTATCATTATTTTGACGGACCTTTTAGCAAGATACAGGCGTAAAAGATATGGGCTGCTGCATGCGCCCACTCCCTTCCCCGCCAAGAATATCAAAATATCAATATTCAGGCAACCGTCACCATTCGGCTGCGCTGACTTGCCTAAAAATCATGCTCATATTCGGGCAACTTATTACCAGAATATGAGCATGATTTTTGTGTATTTTTCTTTTCATGTCGAATATATTTAATATAGGTATTGAATTAATCCGTCGGGTGATATAATGTCATAAATAAATTTATTCAATTTGTCTCCAGCGGCCCACAAGGGGTGACACACGCTACTGCTGTGTGATAGGTTGCCCGGGTGCTGTGAAACAGCCTATCACACAGCAGTAGCGTGTGTCACCCCCTTGTGGGCCGTTGGAGACAAATTGAATAAATTTATTTATGACATTATATCACCCGACGGATTAATTCAATACCTTTGACTTGATAGTCCCCCATATTGGGATAGTTTGAACCTGATCACTCAGGGCACTCCGGTGGTCTAGTGGTTATGACACTGGTCTAGTAATCCAGAGGTCGCGGGTTCGAATCCCGCCCGGTTCCGCCTGTGATTTTTTTCACAGCACCCGGGCAACCTATCACACAGCAGTAGCGTGTGTCACCCCCTTGTGGGCCGTTGGAGACAAATTGAATAAATTTATTTATGACATTATATCACCCGACGGATTAATTCAATACCTTTGACTTGATAGTCCCCCATATTGGGATAGTTTGAACCTGATCACTCAGGGCACTCCGGTGGTCTAGTGGTTATGACACTGGTCTAGTAATCCAGAGGTCGCGGGTTCGAATCCCGCCCGGTTCCGCCTGTGATTTTTTTCACAGCACCCGGGCAACCTATCACACAGCAGTAGCGTGTGTCACCCCCTTGTGGGCCGTTGGAGACAAATTGAATAAATTTATTTATGACATTATATCACCCGACGGATTAATTCAATACCTTTGACTTGATAGTCCCCCATATTGGGATAGTTTGAACCTGATCACTCAGGGCACTCCGGTGGTCTAGTGGTTATGACACTGGTCTAGTAATCCAGAGGTCGCGGGTTCGAATCCCGCCCGGTTCCGCCTGTGATTTTTTTCACAGCACCCGGGCAACCTATCACACAGCAGTAGCGTGTGTCACCCCCTTGTGGGCCGTTGGAGACAAATTGAATAAATTTATTTATGACATTATTATCACCCGACGGATTAATTCAATACCTTTGACTTGATAGTCCCCCATATTGGGATAGTTTGAACCTGATCACTCAGGGCACTCCGGTGGTCTAGTGGTTATGACACTGGTCTAGTAATCCAGAGGTCGCGGGTTCGAATCCCGCCCGGTTCCGCCTGTGATTTTTTTCACAGCACCCGGGCAACCTATCACACAGCAGTAGCGTGTGTCACCCCCTTGTGGGCCGTTGGAGACAAATTGAATAAATTTATTTATGACATTATATCACCCGACGGATTAATTCAATACCTTTGACTTGATAGTCCCCCATATTGGGATAGTTTGAACCTGATCACTCAGGGCACTCCGGTGGTCTAGTGGTTATGACACTGGTCTAGTAATCCAGAGGTCGCGGGTTCGAATCCCGCCCGGTTCCGCCTGTGATTTTTTTCACAGCACCCGGGCAACCTATCACACAGCAGTAGCGTGTGTCACCCCCTTGTGGGCCGTTGGAGACAAATTGAATAAATTTATTTATGACATTATATCACCCGACGGATTAATTCAATACCTTTGACTTGATAGTCCCCCATATTGGGATAGTTTGAACCTGATCACTCAGGGCACTCCGGTGGTCTAGTGGTTATGACACTGGTCTAGTAATCCAGAGGTCGCGGGTTCGAATCCCGCCCGGTTCCGCCTGTGATTTTTTTCACAGCACCCGGGCAACCTATCACACAGCAGTAGCGTGTGTCACCCCCTTGTGGGCCGTTGGAGACAAATTGAATAAATTTATTTATGACATTATATCACCCGACGGATTAATTCAATACCTTTGACTTGATAGTCCCCCATATTGGGATAGTTTGAACCTGATCACTCAGGGCACTCCGGTGGTCTAGTGGTTATGACACTGGTCTAGTAATCCAGAGGTCGCGGGTTCGAATCCCGCCCGGTTCCGCCTGTGATTTTTTTCACAGCACCCGGGCAACCTATCACACAGCAGTAGCGTGTGTCACCCCCTTGTGGGCCGTTGGAGACAAATTGAATAAATTTATTTATGACATTATATCACCCGACGGATTAATTCAATACCTTTGACTTGATAGTCCCCCATATTGGGATAGTTTGAACCTGATCACTCAGGGCACTCCGGTGGTCTAGTGGTTATGACACTGGTCTAGTAATCCAGAGGTCGCGGGTTCGAATCCCGCCCGGTTCCGCCTGTGATTTTTTTCACAGCACCCGGGCAACCTATCACACAGCAGTAGCGTGTGTCACCCCCTTGTGGGCCGTTGGAGACAAATTGAATAAATTTATTTATGACATTATATCACCCGACGGATTAATTCAATACCTTTGACTTGATAGTCCCCCATATTGGGATAGTTTGAACCTGATCACTCAGGGCACTCCGGTGGTCTAGTGGTTATGACACTGGTCTAGTAATCCAGAGGTCGCGGGTTCGAATCCCGCCCGGTTCCGCCTGTGATTTTTTTCACAGCACCCGGGCAACCTATCACACAGCAGTAGCGTGTGTCACCCCCTTGTGGGCCGTTGGAGACAAATTGAATAAATTTATTTATGACATTATATCACCCGACGGATTAATTCAATACCTTTGACTTGATAGTCCCCCATATTGGGATAGTTTGAACCTGATCACTCAGGGCACTCCGGTGGTCTAGTGGTTATGACACTGGTCTAGTAATCCAGAGGTCGCGGGTTCGAATCCCGCCCGGTTCCGCCTGTGATTTTTTTCACAGCACCCGGGCAACCTATCACACAGCAGTAGCGTGTGTCACCCCCTTGTGGGCCGTTGGAGACAAATTGAATAAATTTATTTATGACATTATATCACCCGACGGATTAATTCAATACCTTTGACTTGATAGTCCCCCATATTGGGATAGTTTGAACCTGATCACTCAGGGCACTCCGGTGGTCTAGTGGTTATGACACTGGTCTAGTAATCCAGAGGTCGCGGGTTCGAATCCCGCCCGGTTCCGCCTGTGATTTTTTTTCACAGCACCCGGGCAACCTATCACACAGCAGTAGCGTGTGTCACCCCCTTGTGGGCCGTTGGAGACAAATTGAATAAATTTATTTATGACATTATATCACCCGACGGATTAATTCAATACCTTTGACTTGATAGTCCCCCATATTGGGATAGTTTGAACCTGATCACTCAGGGCACTCCGGTGGTCTAGTGGTTATGACACTGGTCTAGTAATCCAGAGGTCGCGGGTTCGAATCCCGCCCGGTTCCGCCTGTGATTTTTTTCACAGCACCCGGGCAACCTATCACACAGCAGTAGCGTGTGTCACCCCCTTGTGGGCCGTTGGAGACAAATTGAATAAATTTATTCATGACATATTTAATATAGTGCCCAATTTTTTACTTTCTCGCTTTTTTTTTTGCTCTCAAAGTTGTTTTTAAAAAACGGAAAGCTGATATTTAGGAATCAATAGGAACAAAGCCCCTCCCCAATGTGATATGAATTTCTCACCCCCTGATTTGTTCACATAATTTGAAGGTTTAATTCTGGTTTAGTCAGCTGTGCGCACATACAAACGCGACTCGAGTACCACGCGCTCGATCAGCTGGGTGGTGGAGGTCACTGCTGTGTATAAATCGGTGTTTTGTTCGCGGCTGTTCTATTATAGTAATGGGGGGCAACGGAGAAGGGAGGGACAGAAGAGCTGCTATTTACGAATCTCACTCCGAGTACACAACAGTGCGTACGCGGGAAGGAAGAATTTTACACTTTCTCATTCGATATGATTCATCCATTTCATCCACGGTATGCAACATATCACTCCACAGCTGTAACGACTGGTCAATTCGCATTCACGGTCGTTCAACACACACATTGGATTGATGCACCCCGTTTTATAGAATGGCGCAGTCCAAATCGAGCCTACATAAAGTACATATACGCAGCGTATGTACATACTGTACGTGCATACTGTACGTGCTTTACATACATGACATCTTTTTTGCTATGTTTCTTTTTAATTATGCAAAATAGACGGCGGTTTTTTTCAACCAATCAGGACGAACCTTATATCACAAGAAAGAGTAACATCTTGGCTATCTGCTAGTCTTTGCCCCCATACATTTTGACACGTAAGTCAGAAGCTATAGGAGGAATACGAGAGCAATGAGTGCAAAAAAGTGCTTCTCCTCACACAAAAAGCATGAAACCATGCATTTTCAGTCGAAAAAAGACGGCGGTTTTTTTCATTCAATTAAAAAATAACTGATATCATGAGATGTAGAATTAATCAAAGTTTTATAAACCGTTTGCCCCCATGAAAAATCTTGCGCGGTTCCCGAGATATGATTTAAGATGTGCCGAAAAGGACGTGTTTTCGCCAAATTTCTGTCGAAAGATCGGGGATCACGACCGGTTCGCGTTAAGTGAACATGACAAATTCATATGTCCGGACGCCTTTTTTTTTCCAGATGTACTTATTTTGATCTTGCTGGATTATTGATTTAAAATTCTCCAAAAATCAAATAGTAAAGAGAAATAATGATTAATGCTTAGTATTGTTCAAACACCATAGTTCACACACATTTGGCCGACTAAAGAACTAGGAAAGCATGGGCCAAATCAGCCACACTATTATCCGCTGACTCTATTATCCACTAATCTCTGTTATCCGCTGCCCTACGCGGTTCGAATTCTCGCGAAAAACGAGAAAATAATTTGAATAGCCGCCATCTACGGCTACAATGCGTTAAAGCTCGTTT
The DNA here is from genome assembly GCA_025617745.1 of Heliocidaris erythrogramma. Lineage (NCBI taxonomy): Eukaryota > Metazoa > Echinodermata > Echinoidea > Camarodonta > Echinometridae > Heliocidaris > Heliocidaris erythrogramma. The sequence continues at coordinate 13,174,243 of CM046861.1, forward strand.
TCTAATGTGAGGATAAATAACTGTATGTCTCGCCATTACACGTTAGAAAACGGTATCCCGCAGGGTAGCTCATTAAGTCCTTTATTATTTACTTTAATGTTGAATGACTTGAAGATAAAGATAAGTGAAGTTAAATTATCTTGCTATGCTGATGACATCGCAATTTGGTATTCAAATAACAATTTGGAGCTGGCTCGCAGGAAATTACAAGAGGCCCTGCATGAGCTTGAGATATGGTGTTGGGAGTGGAAATTAAATGTTTCTCCTACTAAATCCGCGGTTCTAATCTTTACCAACAAACAAAAGAGAGATATTCTTTTAAAAATAAAAGGACGTAGTCTGCCAGTATACGAGCAGTATAAGTTCCTTGGTATGTGGTTTGACTCTAAACTAACTTGGTCTGTCCATATAGAGTCTATCATTGATAAATGTAAGAAAAGATTAAACTTGCTACGTTGTATCTCAGGCACCCCTTGGGGAAGTAAGTATGAGATTTTGATGATGATTTATAAAGGACTTATCTTATCCGTTTTTGACTATGGAAGTGAAATGTATGATTCTGCTTGTATATCACTGAAGAAAAAACTTGACTCTATCCAATACAGAGCCTTAAAAATTATTACAGGTACAATACACAATGTGTCCTTGGAGGCTTTACAGGTTTTGACCGGGGAGCTGCCTCTGAGCCATCGTAGATGGTTGTTAAATGATAAATTTAGAGTTTATTTGCTGTCTAGTATCCCAAATCACCCGACAAAAGAAGTGTTAGGTGATGGTTGTGTTTTAAATAGCCTAGAATGGAGGGCCGGAGAAGGACCTCTTAAACGGCGATCTTTCAGAGACGAAATGGTGGTGGAGGGCCAAACAAACTTATATTACCCGTAATCCCTGAATGGCGTTTAACACGACCTCATGTGTCCCTCGAACACCAGGGTAAAATACAGAAAAGGGAAATGCTTCAAGTTGAAATGAAATCGATTATTCTAGAAAGTATTAGAATTTCATGGAATGGATATTTACATGTTTATACAGATGGATCCAAACTGGAAGATGGGAGAACAGGAGCCGCATTTTATGTGCCTCATTACGACTTGGTGCAACATTTTAGATTATCCTGTGTTTGCAATATGAGAGCAGAATTAGTAGCCATAGGCCTACTCATGGCACTAGAGTGGATTAATACATTTATGGAAGCCTCATCGGTGGTAATATTTAGTGACTCTTTGTCAGCTTTACAAATGATCGATTCATACTTTATTAGATGTGCTATTGTGAATGAAATTTTATACATAATTAATATTTTGAAGTTGAAGGATGTTTGTGTTGCCTTTGAATGGATTCCATCACACTGCGATATTAACGGCAACGAGATCGTAGATCGGGCCGCCAAACTAGGAGCCACGAAAAAGTTTATAGACATAAATATCCCACACACGAGAGGTGAACTAGCAGCCTCTCGTTTGATCCATTATAACAAATTATGGCAAAGAGAATGGGACAATGCCGAGCACGGTAGATTTCTATATGCCTTACATAGCGACGTTACTAAGCCCATACACAGACATGGCTTGTCTCGTAGAGAAGAATGCTTGATACAACAACTAAGAGTAGGTAAATGCAGGTTAAATTATTACCTTTTTCAAATTAACCAGCATGATACTGGTCTCTGTGAAGTGTGTCAAGAATTTGAGACGATTGAACATTTTATTTTATATTGTTCAAAATACGATAAAGAGAGACGTCTCTTAAAAGAAAGGATTAAATCGAAAAATCCTAATCTAAAAGAATTATTGATGTCTAACCCAATTTTCACTCGTGAATTATTGGGTTATATATATGATACCAATCGATTTAGATAGCCCGTTTTTTTTGTTTTTTTTTTTAATCATAGACATTGTTATGTATACGATGTTGAAGAAATTGGGTAAAGAGTAACAAAAAATAAAACAAAAGTGTGTATGTATGCGTATGTATATGTATATATTTATATGTATATGTGTATGCGTATAATTGTGTATAAATATGTATGTTTTATGTTTTCTATGAACAATTGGAATTTACTTCCCCCCGTCTCTCTCTGTTAATTCCGATTGATTGTTGGGGTATCTTGATATTATAGCGAATAATTACGAATAATCACGATCGACAGCTATCTAACTCTGGAGATGGGATATTAACTTTTTAATATACTAATGATGACCATTAATAACACCATTTTCACCACAAAAAAAGTCACTCGTGGGCTCTCCGAAGCCTACGCTAAACCTATACTATGACTGGCGCAAATAATCTGAGGAGATTGAAGAGCGCCATCATAAAGAAGAACCAACCAACCAACCGTTATCTCGTTCTCTCGACTGATCTCAACTATTAGTATAGAGATCAGTGGTTCTCTTGCACTGAACTCGTGGAGAGTTCAGTGTTGTCTCGCTCTCTTCTTTTCCAAGTTCTTTTTTATCTTATTTGTTTCTTTTGCTCCTTTCTTGACAGGTCTATCCTTTTGCACATTGGCGCAAATCCAGGTGGGACAGGGACCTTTTTGAAGGTAGGGCAATGTCCCCCAATTCTTTTTTTTTTTTTGTATTTTTTTTTAGCTTTGTCCGAGAAATTTTTAAGGAAAAGTAGACCCCAAAAATGCGAAAACCTTTTTTTTCTTTTGCTTGTAAGAGAATTTTGGAGGAAAACTAGACTAAAAAAATGTGATAACCTTTCTTTTTTTTTTTTTTTACCTTGTCAGAGATAATTTTTTGTGCTGACCCCCGAATTTCAAAATGGATTTGCGCCACTGCTCTTTCATAAAAAGTTGCGTTTAATCGCAAGTCAAAATATTAAACGGAAGTCCCAAATACGCGATCCTGAAAATCAAGTTGCGTTTCATTTTTTGAGTTGCGATTAAACGCAACTTTTTGAAAACTCAGTAAAAACCTATAAACTGAACCATAATTACTAATTTCGGGCAACCGGCGATAGTCACATCACGTGCAGGCAGCGCCTGGTTGGTCTCTATATGTAATATCATTTTCTATCTTCTCCAAAGCTTTAGTCCTTAATGGCATACATTGCAAACTGCTATAATTATACACTCATATAATGCGGATATAAATTAGGACGACTCAAAGTTTTTTGCTTATACTCACTTCACTCACCCGCAAAAGATTAGAAAGTTGCACTCCCGCCCCCCCCCCCCCCGGGCGAAACTTCCTTGTAGACCTCCGTTCTCAGCCCAGTTTCTATCAAAAATATAAATGTGTTTCTCCCCCTCTCCTTCTTGAAAGAAAAAACGTAGTTTATCACTGCTTTGAACTTGCAAATCGCGAGTAGGCTTGGGCACCTATTCTCAAGTCGGACCTCACGATCAGTATCCGAGGGTTTTCCTTGGTCGATCATGACACCCCCTGAAAGGCCGTTTAGTCATAAATTAAATCAAATCAAATCAAATCGTTTGATGAAAATTTGGATAATCATCAATGTACAAGGATGATTGAGTTTGAGTTTGAGTTTATTTAACAACACGTAAGTGACAGTATAATCACCAAAGAGTAATAATGATGCATGAATATAAATAAGTACTTATCTACATGCAATGAATATAAATGGATTTACAATAAAATGTAGTCCATGGGGTGGTATTCTGAGATTTATTTTATCTTGATTTTAGTGAAAAGATTTTAATTGTCATAACAACTTTTAAACTGCAACATTTCATTGGTATTTGCGCAGATGAATTTCGCGTACGCAGCCACTTTTGCGCAGTCATTAACCAATGATGCGCCATAAGCGTACATTTTGTTATGACAATTAAAATTATTTCACTAATTAAAATCAAGATAAAATAAATCTCAGAATACCACCCCATGTCTGCAGATCAATAAATAATCGAGTACATGATTACACTTAACCGAATGTCATTAAGGTGCAGTTGTTTATTTATTTAGTTTTTTTTTATTTATTCGGCAATTCACAAAAATATAACAATGTAAATATGAGTAAACAAACATTAAAGGAATATCAATTATAAATGCACAATCTTACTGGAGGTCCTCTGAGTGCATCAGTTGACTGCCGGGGAAGAGGAAAGCAAACTAATCACTGTAGCCGTAATGGTCCCTCTTCCCGACCAACTGGTGCACCCAGAAAACCTGTAAAATATAGATTTCAGATTTCAGATTTCAGATTTAGATTTTATTTCATTACACTTTCATTTTTCAAAGTACATGTATATAACAATATGTATTATGCAATCAACAATATTGACAACACAACTTAGTGCAGAAACGTTTTTGATCATTACTTGTAAGCAAAATAGCATGGAAGTATGATGGGGAGCCCTATGTCTGCGCACCTAAGGTTTTGACCTGAAAATGAACAAGAATTTCTTTAATATTCCTCTAAAGCTTTATTTTATTTTATTCCTGATATTCTAAAGAGTAAGTTTGAAAAAAATCTCATCAAAATTAGAGCAAGAACAATGCCATTTTCACAAGAAACGGTGGCCATGTCATTTCAACATTGAAAAAAATAATGGTGCCCAAGTCTGTGCACTCATTCATTTTACACGCAGTTCGGAAGTTTTGAGGCTTGTGAATAAAATGTCTGAAATAAGACCGTTTATCATTGTTTTGACTCGTTTTCTGCATGAATACCTATCGCTATGATAAAGATGAAAAGTTAGTGTTCGTTGCGTGTTTTGTTTTATTAGAATCGCGCAATTACGCGTGTGCGCAGACATGGGCACTGCGCAGACTTGGGCACTCTAGCCATAAATAAAATGTATATCATTTCATTGTTAATTGAACCTTGAACTTAGCTCAAGTGCTAGTGGAGCTTATTTCCATTCCTTTGGCAAGATGGTTGCTTTATTTTTTCTTCATATCAACATTTCAATTTCATCTTGTATTCACAAATATTAAAAGATCATGCAGTGTTTTTTTCGTTTACATCTCTTGCAGAGAGAAAAAAAAACGTATCATAATCAGTGAATTCTCTTTTTTCAAATCATAATTACAAAAATAACGTATGATTTTAAAAAAAAATAGAATCTCTTTTCATACAAATAAGATTCACTATCACATGTATTAAGTATACGGTAGAGTGAAAATTGTAAACATGTATAGCAAATAAAGATTATAAATAGTGAAGAACACAAATAAAAATAATAGATAAACAAGATGAATGCGACTGCGTCTCCTATATGCCTCCGCCTAAATTCAGTTGATGGCTCAAACTGTTCTAGAAATATTTGATAACGAGGCTAAAAACCAGTAATTTCATGTAATTTCATGTAAATTGACCTCTGTGACCTCTGACCTTTGACCTACCTACCCCAAAATCTAATCAGTTCATCTTTCTATGGGGATGCATACTGGTACCAAGTTTGAAGTTCTCACCTCGGATAGTTCTTGAGATATCGCGGTAACGGTGCTAAAAACCAAGAATTCCATGTAATTTCATGTAAATTGACCTCTGTGACCTCTGAACTTTGACCTACCTACCCCAAAATCTAATCAGTTCCTCTTTCTATGGGGATACATACTGGTACCAAGTTTGAAGTTCTCACCTCAAACATTTCTTGAGATATCGCGGTAACGGTGCTAAAAACCAAGAATTTCATGAAATTTCATGTAAATTGACCTCTGTGACCTCTGACCTTTGACCTACTTACCCCAAAATCTAATCAGCTCATCTTTCTATGGGGATACATACTAATACCAAGTTTGAAGTTCTTACCTCAAACAGTTCTTGAGATATCGCGGTAACGGTGCTAAAAACCAAGAATTTCATGTAATTTCATGTAAATTGACCTCTGTGACCTCTGACCTTTGACCTACTTACCCCAAAATCTAATCAGTTCATCTTTCTATGGGGATACATACTGGTACCAAGTTTGAAGTTCTCACCTCAAATAGTTCTTGAGATATCGCGGTAACGGTGCTAAAAACCAAGAATTTCATGTAATTTCATGTAAATTGACCTCTGTGACCTCTGACCTTTGACCTCCTTACCCCAAAATCTAATCAGTTCATCTTCGTATAGGGATACATACTAGTACCAAGTTTGAAGTTCTTACCCCAAACAGTTCTTGAGATATCGCGGTAACGGTGCTAAAAACCAAGAATTTCATGTAAATTGACCTCTGTGACCTCTGACCTTTGACCTACTTACCCCAAAATCTAATCAGCTCATCTTCGTATGGGGATACATACTAGTACCAAGTTTGAAGTTCTTACCTCAAACAGTTCTTGAGATATCGCGGTAACGGTGCTAAAAACCAAGAATTTCATGTAATTTCATGTAAATTGACCTCTGTGACCTCTGACCTTTGACCTACTTACCCCAAAATCTAATCAGTTCTTCTTCGTATGGGGATACATACTAGTACCAAGTTTGAGGTTCCTACCTCAAATGATTCTTCAGATATCGCGGTAACGAGAAGTGGGACGGACGGACGGACGGACGGACAACCCGAAAACATAATGCCTCCGGCACCCACCTTCGGTGGGCGGAGGCATAATAAAGAGAGATGCAAATAAATAAATACCAAAGCTTAATCCCAAGCTATAAAGATCACCAAATGAATGTATGCGATGATTATAAAAAAAGCTCACAAAATCAATAAGCCAGTTCGGGGTTGCAATCTGAGCATGAGCAGATAAAGGTCATCTGTACCAAATTCTAAAACCCACTGACACTAACATCCGATATGTGCTCATGAATGTCATGTAATCATTATTCAATTATGCACTAATGGTGCATTCCATGATATCCAGGTGGAAGTACAATGTATTCTTTTTAAAGGGGGAAACAAAAGCTATTCATGAGGCACCTCTATCACTCCCAGAGTTATTTTTCTGAAGTGCACATAAAGGGACCCTCCATGTCTAAAATATCTGTGGATATTTGGGGTCATTTGTACAATCTCAGTACCATCGCTAACCCCGAACTGGCTTATTACATTGAAGGTTGCTTGAAAGTAAATCTACGAAATGCTAACATTGAAGAGGTAAATCTGATTTCATCTGGAAGACTATGCCACAGCTTTGTTCCAACAAACGAAATGCTAAACTACCCTTGCCTCGTCTTATATTTTGATACGTATAGAGTAACCCACGTTCATTCCCTCTTGTTGCATATCTGTGTTGTATGATCTGACAATAATCTGCTAATGAGTGTGGTAATATACCTTTCACCAGATCAAGCATATACGTTGAAGTTGTATACGTTGAGTGGAGTTGAAATATATCTAGTATTAGGCTTTGGAAAAGAGGTTTTGAGTCTGTTCTAATTGGACTAAACATGCTAAAAGGGATTCCTCTCATTGCCATTTTTGAAAGATATATATATATATATATATATATATATATATACAATTTAGATTGCTTTTGTAAGTACTACCCCACACATCTATTCCATAAGAGATGTGAGTCTGCATAAAAGTCTTGTGTAATAACATAAGTTTATTCTTTGGATCAAAATTTCTTAACTTATTCAGAATGCCTACTTTTTGGGGCATACTCTTGTTTATTTTCTGAAAGTAGAACTTTAATGATTTTAAATATTGGCTTAATACTTATTATTGCATAGATGGCATAAATTAAACAAGGTTATCCAAATTCAACGCTTGGAAACATTTGAAGTAATGATTATTATCAATTATAAAACGGTAAAATACAGCCCCCGATATAGCAGCTGAAGAGCTCCTCGAACGCTGCTGAGATATGTGACGACACACCATGGACCAGTCCTGTCTAAGCAGACGATGTCCCATAACATCTTACACATTTTCAGAGCCTATTTTGTCATCTCCTCTTCACTTATTTCTCTTCCTTCACTAGCGTCAGTCTTAATGTTAGTCTGTTGCCTCACTCTTAACTTCGTGTATGGTATTATTTTGATGACAAATGCAGCGTTAAAAAAATAAAGGAATCAGTCACTTGTAAACAAAATAAGACGCCATCGTATTTGCAGCTGCTTGCACCGGGGCATGTTCGGCGTTTCAAGAGGGAACGAATACCATCCTGCTATTATTCGGAGGGCTTTTCAATTTGAAAGTGGGGTTTATTTCATTGATCATTGACCCTTCTCCTGTGTATTTACAATCAAACGGTTTTAGCTATCAGAATCAGTTTCACTTTCCCTTTATAATGGTGTGAAATAAGGTCATGTTTAAATACACCAAACTCTTATAATTTATAAGATATATATAGTTATAGTTATATATAACTCTATAATTTAATAAATAATTGCATTGCAATTACGTTCATTCATTATAGGACGTCGTCTGCTTAAGCAGGATCGATCCCGAGTGTGACGACATCAAAACATCGCTATATTTCTGGCGAATCCGATCGGATATTCCAGATGCTGAGAAGAGCTTTTATTTGTGTTGTTTTTATAATCATCAGATACGCAGTTGACATAAAACTTATACGATTGCCATCTGTAAGCTTCCCAGTTTCTAGTGATACATTAATTGCCATATTTGTGATTTTCTTTGAATAGCTACTTGAATATGTTCTTTCCGTTAGAGGTGACAGTCAATTTGAATGCCTACAAATGTTGCAACAGATACCTCACTAATGTCTGACCGTGATATTCTCACAGGTTCTTTCTGATGTATTGCTCGACCTTTTGATTTATAACCATGTGATTCGTTATTTGTAATTTAATTGTGACTTTATTTGCATTACACCACTCCTGGAACTTCTCTGAATTTTTACTTATCAGTTCTAAGTTCTTTTTGTTTAGTATCAAAGGTATGAAACAGCTTGGAGTCATGGCAAATAATCTGAAATTTAAAAAGTTTGTGGAGTTATATAAATCATTTATATCAATTAGAAATAATATTGGACCAAGAACGGAGCCTTGAGGGACACCAAATGTTATATTCAAATTTAAAGACATCTCATCCTTATATTGTAAAAAGCGAATAAAAGTAGGATTTCTCCAAAACTCAGCAATGTGAGTATTAAAATTCAACCTATTTCTTAATTAGAATCTAACATGTCTAAACCCGACACTGCCAGCATGAACACTACATTTGTCGTATTGACAATGTAGTAAAAGGCACGTATGGGCCTATGAGTGGACGTAGATCTACATGTAACTTGTAGATGTAGATGTATATCTAGATGATCAGTTCATACATGTAGGTCTATATCTAGTCACACTATTCCGCCGCGAAGATATGCTTGACCGTTCGAAGGGCGAGTAATGATCGGTGAAAGTATGCATGTTGAATAATAATGTTAAGGGCCAGTTTCTTATTTTTTTTAAATCACTGTCCGACTTGTAATAAGTAGAGGTCTCCATCTGATATACATTCAGATAGAAAACCGCAAATCTAACTTATTTTCTCCAGAGATAGTCTGGATGAATGTCACATTGGATTATGTGTAGGCGGTCCCAGTGAATGTCATGAAAATTGTCCATCCTCCCAACTTGACCTGAATAATTTGTTTTCTTTTCTTTTCCTTTTTTCGGGGAGGGGGCTATTCTTCAAATAGATGTAAAGAACACGTTTCAATAGTTTGCAATTTATCAAAATGGTTGTTGGTAATAAGTTTTTAGTTCTTTCAGCTGGTAGATCATAAAGTTGGGATCCGAAAAAGCTACCGATCCTGTAAAGTGCAAGTGAAGCCTATAAGAAGCCTCTGACTGTATCAAAATGTAAGTTTAGAAAATATGGATGGAGTTGTACGAATCATGAAAGACGTTTTGTTTTCTTTCTTCATGTAGGGACAGTTTTTGATGTACTGTCCATACATTGTACTTACCCTATTTTTTATGATTTCAGCAGAAATGTGGTCCCTTTGATATCATTACCATCAACATCACATGAGAGGGGTCTCGCTTCAATGAACCTGTTTTAGTTGTATTATGCGAAAATGTAGACGTAATAAGAGAATTTTGTGGTTAACCACTTCCAAAGGCAACATTATGCTTTGGTTTTATCTGCTTTACCTGATGAATTTCCCAAATAATGGATTAGTAAAAATTTGAGCTCTAGAGATTAGTAATTATATATCATTTGTTTGTATATGAAGTATTCTCAACAAAGTGGCTTCACTTCAGTATTGAATTTCTAATTATCTAATTTAGACTTAATTTTTCGTGAAATTAGAATACAAAATTGTGCAAAATTCATATTTGTGTATCATATACGTCTAAACGTGTCATTCCACCTTAATCCACGTCTTTTAGAATGTCATTTCCTTTCTTAGGAGTGCAGATGCAGCATCCCCAACCACCGAGAGCCGTGTTATGCAGGAAGGGGACTTTTTAAAGCACAGGGGGAGGAATATGATGACGATGACGATGACGACGAGGGTGATGACATTGATGATGGTGACGATGAACTCAAGGACCCAACTTATGATCCGATCAGCAGCTCAAATGAGGAAATTCAAGATGTGTAAGTTACATTGCAGTACAGAAGTATTTCATATGATTTGAACAAAATTTGATATGCCTTTTTTGCCATTAAATTTAATGAAAATTGGTTGCTGTTGTAAGAACTAAATATTATATATTTTTTCCCTACCGTATTTTTGTGATAAAAATAAAAACACCTATATTGGTACAGGAACATAATAAAGGATAGTCATGTCTTACTAAATCAAGAACAGAGTGGCAGGAGTAGGGAATACTCACCGGGAGTTGGACAAGGTCACTGTGCTGGTGCTTCCATCCGGACAGACACAGATATAGTCAGCATCAGATATTAAACACGCTTCAATTACATGGTGAGCTAGAACATATAGGTATCTAAGACATGATCAGATGTAAGAATGAATTAACAATTTCACACAATTTCACAACGAAGAAAACGTTTTGAAGAGATTGAAAAAAAAAAAGATGTACGTTTTATCCATCAAGAATAAATCGCACGGTCATAATTATTTCATGAAAAAATGAGGAAAAATATTATATTCAAACATTATGACCAACAGTGTTATCTTTTTTGTATAATATAACATTCCACCAAAAATACAATCACCGAAGTTACATTTGAACCCAACCTTTACGTCAAGATGTATCTGTAATTATATTTACCAGAAGAAGGAGTGGTAATATGTTTCCCATAAATGAAACATATCATTTTGGAAGTTATTAGTTTGAGATGAAAAATGTGAATCTATATAATAATTATGCTAATCGAGAAAAAAGGTAGTGCTTAAATCCGGGCAGACACAGATATAAGCTGAGTTGCCAGAATCGGCTATTCATATTTTAGTCACTCGTTATGGATAGCGGTCCTTATGAATAGCGGTCCTTATGGCTTGCGAGGTTATCCCCACTACACGACCAGTGTGCGATCCGATGTCGGAAGAAAATGAAATAGCATTTGATATAAACATTTAAACACATATATTTTTGATTGAGGTTCTAAATAGTCAAACAGTAAAATTGGAAATACGGCCTATTGCGAGCTTTCTAGTCGGAGGAAAGGCCAAATTAGCTCCTAGTCGTATAGTGACGTCAGAGCATTCTTACGATTGTCTACGATTTGAATCCGGTTATAAGACTGACAGGGCATCAAAATTCATTGTTTAGTAAAAATAATAATAATATTCTGGATTTATATAACGCCTAATACATCTATGATGTACTATTGTTCAGGACCTGAATCAGTAATCAGATATAGTTGACTGCCATTTCCTAACTGGAGCGAGGAAGAGTTTCAGAGGATTTTAAAAAGGCACTTCTGAGTTGCGATAATGACCCAAAAGGCAAAAATCTGATACCCTTTTTGTCTGATTTTTTTTGACGAATTGTGCCCCCCCCCCCTAACAGAAACCTGGATCTCAGTGCTCCTTGTCTGATGGACCTCCCCGTTTAATGAAAGTTCTGGTCAACTACGAAGTTCTTGACAGTTCTCTCACTCCCTCTCTCACTCCCTCTCTCCCCCCCCCCCCCCCTCTCTCTCTCTCTCAATTTATTTATCACTTACCCGCCATAGAGAAGACATCTCCATTGAAACCGTAAGTACAAACACAGGTGAACGATGAAGATCCGGGGAAGATTTTTTGCAAGTGTGCTACTACATGGACCTTTTGTGATAATGTTAAAAACGGTTATTTTGCCCATGAAATTGTTTACATAAGAATATTAGGAAGAAAAAAAACCCAGAATACTGAAGTAAAGCCCTTTGAAAGAAAGATTTTATCTAATATCAAAGAGAAATGTGTTCAGGTTAAAAGAAGTATCCAGTAGAGTATTCATTTCTTCTAGAAAAGAATGAAATATTAGGAAATAAGAAGCAAATTATGGTGTCAATAGATTGATCATCAAGTACCTAAAATTCTGAAATATACAATACAATCAAAATATGAAATTAAATTGTTTACATAAGAATAGGATTTAAAAAAAACAGAATGCTGAAGTAAAGGCATTTGGAAGAAAGACTATCTAAAATGAAAGGAAAATGTGTTTAGGTAAAAGAAGTATCCTGAGGAGTATTTATTTCTTCTACAAAAGAAATGAAAAATGAGGAAAATAAGAAACAAATTATGGTGTCAATAGATCATCAAGTATATAAAATTCTGAAATATATGAAAAACGAAATAATACGAAATGATATGAAATGAAATCCAATGAAACCTTGCGAAAATGCCAATACAATCTAAATATGAATCATATTCAACGAAAATCGTAGAAGTTACGTCCTGTAGAACCTATAGGATACAAACATTTTGCATCCATCAAACCTAATGCGAATGTCATTGTGTTACGAAGGAAAAAAAAGAGAATAGCTGTGGAAAAAAAACTTGTTAATGGAGAAACAAGATACACAGTATCACTACCAATCTTCACGTAAAGTAACTACTCAACGACTGTTGTCAGGAAACATAATTATAATTATTTATGTTATTATTATTATTATTATTTATACAGGGCTAGCGTAGCCGCACCAGTGGCATGCACTGTTCACACTGGGGCCATGTGGGTAGAAAAGTAAAACACATAAATAGAAAGATATACAGTTACGCTATTTTGTCGGTGTTGATGACTTTATACCTGAAATTTAAGGTCTGTGCAGTATGGTTAATAAAAGATTATATAGTTGCTGAAGTTATAACTGAGTGTGGCACACTGTTCCACAGGGAGTTTTCGCTTGTGGGCACGTTGACGCCGTTCACGTCGACCGGAAGTCTACAGTCAAGCGTCGACTGCTAAAGTTCGTTCACTGTGGAAACCGTTTACTATTCCAGTCGACGTGGCCTGGAACGTGGCCTGATCTTTTCTATTTTTTACCCTTTTCCTTTTGTTATTCTTTGTTTTTTTTCCTTTCATTTCTCTTTCTTTCATAATGTTATTTTTTTTTGTTTTCCTTTCAAATATGTTTCTATCTTTCCTTATGTTATTTCTTTTTCTCTTTTCATTTCTCTTTGTTTCCTTATGTTATTCTTTGTTTTTCTCCGTTTATTTCTCTTTTTATCCTTATAATATTTTTATGTTTTTCTCCTTTCATTTCTTTTTTTCTGTGTTATTCTTTTTTCTTCTCCTTTTATTTTTCTTTCTTTCCTTATTTTATCCTTTGTTTTTTCTTTCATTTATCTTATCCTTCCCGATGTTATTCTTATTATTTTCCCTTTAATTTCTTTTTTCTTTCCTTATGTTATTCTTTGTTTTTCTATCTTTTCTGTCGGTCTCTTCCGTTATTCTTTTTCCCTATATTTGTTTTATGTTATTATCGGTTTTTTATAATTTCTTTTGTTAAGCTTTTTTTCTCCACCTTTCCGTATGTTAAGATTTGTCTTTCTATTTTTTCTTTTAATATCAGATTCTTTTTTTCCTCTGTTTTCTGTCTATTATATATATAATGTATATAATCTTTGTTCTTCGCCTTCTCCCATCTCATCTTTCTCACACCTTCACTTATGTATTTCTAAATTTTATGCTATCACCTATTTCTATCATTAATTTCTTTGTTTTTCTCCTTCATGTGATGTCATACTGGAAAACAACGTTCACGTTTCAGAGAGGACATCAAAACCATGATAGACACGTTCTCGGTTTGACTAGTGGAATATGGCAAGTCATCGGGGTGTACCTACGTCTACTAGTACACGTACCCAATAGACGTCACGTAAAAAAAAAACGATACGTGACGTCAAGTCGTTACATGACGTTTACCTAATTTCGTGCACTCTGTCGTGACTTGACGTGACGTGACATCTGTTCAGTTACGTGTACTTTGTTCAGTACGTGACCTCTTCTTTGAAATAGGCTTTTTAAAAAATATAAATACGACTCCCATATGTTAACCCTAACACATGCTTCCAATTACTAAAGGTAACCCTGACTGGTCGCAGAACTGGGGGAGGTAGGGGGCAAGGGCGGGAGTGGGAGGGGGAGGGGGTGCTCCACGCATACAAATAGATATAAAAATCTGCCCCCCCCCCCCCCACCCACCAACCCCTTTATAAAAAGTATGCATATTTTCAATTTTTAGCATCATCGTCACCAACTTATATCCGGGCACATTTAAAAACGTTTATGCAGTCCTCTATTTTGGAAGATATGTCTGTCGAGAATTCCATTTTCTTACGTTCACTCTTGCATAATCTCATAACAGGGCAAATGTAAATGTTTCACTTAGTTCATAAGGGAAAATTTAAAAAATAATCACATTAGGCATTTTGTAAACGCACCCTATTCAACCCCTTCTCTCATGTATATAGGTAGGCTTAGGTTGGAAATGTATCAAACCTAAAGCCCTCTAGCGAATTCACAAGTTTAATGCCCTATAGTCCTATACCGTCAAATACCCATAATATAACCTATACATGCTTACCACGAGTCTCACAATTGGTTCCAAAATGGGTTGAAAAACAGTTGCACGTGTACCCATTGTCACCTCTTGTCGAACAACCACCTCCGTTCAGGCAGGGGTTGGGATCACATGGAGATTGAGTTGAAACTGAGAAAAGAAAATGCAGAAATCTGTATTTAATCGATGCTTTCAGTGATATGGGCAGATAGGTATGGTATTAAGCAGACCAAGAATGTATAAAGGATGACTAAAAGGCCCAAAGGAATTGGTGTAATGAATTTTCAAGGAAGAAACTTCAAAATTAATAGAAAACTGAACCATACTAAAAACAATGAACCCAGTATTGAAATTGAACGTAGGATTTCTGACACTGTATAAATTTGAAAACGTTTTCTGCTGCAGGAAGAATGCAAGCAACCTGAATAAGAACAGAACAAGTGCTTTCGGATAGGTACATTTCGGCATTATAAGAATAATTGTTCAAGCCAAATCATTCTACAATTCCAAGCCCAAGACCAGCTTATGAACACACTGACTTTTAGTGTCGGCATTCGATAATAGATAAATCTAAAGACAATAACACCAATTTCTGAATGAATTTGTACCTTATAAACTGTTTAAATGACAATAAAATGATACCTGAATGTGCTATACAGGAGTGATTACAGGTGATAGGTGTAGAATACCGTAGGCCTATGAATGGCATGGATGTTGTGTTGAATCTATTAGTAGCTTATGTACAGATTTATATCAGAATATGCAGATTCATAATATGAGCAGTATTTCCTTTTGGAAAAAAACAAATCTTTTTATCTGTCTAACATGTTAAATTCTGGAGAAGCCTTATAGACGAAATAAATAAAGTGCGAATATTATGCAAATAATGCATAACAATTTCCACATTTATTTATTACTACGCTAAGTAGTGGACTTTTCAACGTCATATGATATATATATATATATATATATATATATATATAAATATATGAAGTATATTTCACTGGATGGTGTATTAGGGAAACACGAGGACAAATAAATAAGACAAAGAATGTCTCCCAAATACACCGAAGCATGTCCTCTCACACTACACTGACATTTGCTGGGAAGGGAGATATGAAGAATACAAACATTGATTAGTCATGAACTACGTTACGCATTTATAACATACCAATCGAATTAAAATCGGAAACCATCAGACGCCACTAGCTTTTGGACTTTTCGACTTTTTGATGATGAATCTACATTAAATCACGGCTGCTGGGTATGCTTACGAATTTTGTTATTCATTTTTATTTATTTACTTATTTGTTGTTTTATTTTAACAGGGTAGCCCTTTCAGTTATAAAAAACTGCTCGACCAAGGTGCCCTGTATCAAAATAATTTGTAAAACAGATAAACCCATATAAACAATGATCACATAGATTGAACAAAATATATAACGTTGAAGCGAACGAAAAAAAAACCGAGAAAAAAAAGATCGCATGAAAAGAAAAAAACCCCACACAGTAATGTAAATATATAATATTCATGTAAGTATTAAATAGATTATTATACTGTGTGGTGGAAAGGGATTTGTAGTGTTTTTAAAATGAATCCAGTCAGCTCAATGAACGTAAAAAGAAAGGGTTCATGCATTACATATAACGGACCCTTCATAACAGAAGGATCTTTTAAAATATTCGGTTCTGTGTTTATCTATGTATAGAGGACAGGCAGTTGCATATCTGGTATTTACGTTTATCGTTCGATAGGATAGGATATCTTTAATATATTTTGGCATTTTATTATTCAACACCTTATACATCCATATTCTAAATTAGTTTTGCACTCCTTCAACAACTGATTGCCATCTTAAACTGGATAATCATATACTACGTGGTGTCAAAATATCTACGTTCAGTATCAAACGGGCATAACGACTTTGAAGCTTTTGTTACTTATCTAAATGACATTTTGCTGAACTGCCCCAATAAACAATACCGTAGTTAATATGTGGTAATATCAGGCTATCATATAACAATTTTAAGATTCTTTTCGGCAAACAATATTCAATTCTTTTTATACATGCTATGGTTCTAGATATTTTTCGATATATGTATATCCCACTTCAAACAATTAACAAATATTACACCGAGATATTTAAATTCATTTTCAACTTCAATGGCATTATCTCTGTATTTCAAGAGTACCTTTTGATATTAAATTCATTTTAATAATAATAATAATAATACATAAGATTTATATAGCACCATTATCCATTTTGATTAAATGCTCAAGGCGCTTTACAACATAAATAAATTTATACAAACATAACAAGAGAATGAATAACAAGAAAAAAATATCTGTCTTCAAAACGCAAGGTTGAACAAATGGGATTTTAGGTTGCCCTTAAAGGCCAAGTCCACCTCAATATCAAGTTGATTTGGAAAAACAGAGTAAAATTAAACAAGCATAACAGTAAAAGTTTCACTGAAATTGGATGTAAAATAAGAAAGTAATGGTATTTTGAAATTTGCATTATTTCATGAAACAGTGATATGCATAACATGGGCGGTATGGAAATGAGTGAACCGATGATGTCATGCACTCACTTTTCCTTATGTATTTTATTATATGAAATATCATATATTTCATTTTTTTGCATCAATAATGTAGAACATGTAACTTGATATTGAGGTGGACTTGGCCTTTAAAGGAGTTGGAGTTCTTCAGCTCCTGTGGAAGTGAACAGGGGCGGATCTAGCTTTTTTCCAAGGGGGTGGTTTGACCCAATTTTTGGAAAAGGTAGACCCGTATTTTGTTGGTCTCACCAGCTTCTCGAAAAGTCGCTCAGTGAGGGGTGGGGTTCGTGTCGACAATTTTTATTTTCGCCAGACCTGCAACATTCGCTCAGTGGGGGGTTATGGGGGTTCCAGTTTCCCTCCATAATTCCCTGACAAGCAAAAAAAAAAAAAAAAAAGGTCTTCATTCTAAAGGGGGGGGGGCACAATCGAGAAAATGGAGGATCGTCTATGGTCAAAATGCATACTTTTCTTCCAAAAGGGGGCACGGGCCGTAAGTGCCCCCCTGGATCCGCCAATGGACCCAACGACGATGCGGAGCAATGTCCACAAGCCGCGAAGCCGATTTTTTCGCTATAAAAAAGCAGTCCTGTGCTATAGGAACATACTGTGTGAGTCTGGACATATTATGATGGCTTTTTTTTATGCACATTTAATTTTTACTTGGCAGCCCGGGGGGGGGGGGGTTAAACCCCCTAACCCCCCCCCCCCCCCGTAGATCCGCCACTGGTGAATTCCACAGGGCTGGTCCGGCAAAAGATCGTCCCCCCCCCACCCCCCCCCCCCCCATCCCCCACCCCCTCCCCTCCGCAAGATTTCTTAGAAAGCGCAACATGTAGAAGAGTTGGAGGATCCTAGGATTCGTGTGGGTTGATATTTATGGCGTAACAAAAACTTTCTTAAAAATTATACATTCCTTTACGGGCAACCACTGGAGGTTTTGTAAGATAGGGGTAATGTGACTGCGTTTTGTAGTTTTGTAATTGAGCAATTTGGTAAGTTGTAGAGTAGGCCGTTAACGAAATCAAGGCTTGAGGAAATGAGCGAGTGGACAAGTTTCCCTGTGCGGTATTATGTTGTTGAAATGGTTTTTTTTTTAATATTTGATTGTAAATTGTCATGCAATTCAGCTGAGGCTGCGAAATGATGGTAATAAAATGAACTTCAACTATTGATTGATTGCATTCATTAAGTTAAACTTAGTAAACCAACTTACAACTCACCCAAAACGATGATTTATTGCGTCATCTGCCTACAGTCGAATTGCAGAATGTAATCGCGCTGCACTTTTTGAAAGGTCACTCCGGTGCGCAATATACACAGCGCTGTCGCAAAGCAGTACCGCGAGGGACAGGTTTTGGCATTCAAAAAGTTGAAATTTTATACCCTGTGGACATTGCCTAATGGCTTGCTCGGGATTGAAGTTCAACAAATCCATCCAAGCAATCGATTTCATATGAGTATAACGTAAAATTGGAAGTTTAACATACATTTTAATTTAATTGTGTACATTGTTTTTAGTGACATTGAGGGTGTCGCAATGAAAGGTAAACTGGAGCCGACACTTCGTCAATAAGAGGGGGTATTTCATAAACGTTATACACTACCCTTCGTGAATTTAGGGCTTAGTATTCACGAAAGGTCGTGTAACGTAACGACGTGACGTGAACGTGATCACACGATGGTCCGAAGTAAGCCGACCCAGACCAACGATGTAGATTATCTTCAAAAAATGACTGAAGAAACAAAACGAAGGCATTGTAATAATAGCTTTGATAATTATTATTGTTCTGTCCCTGCAAGCAACCAGTACGAATAGAACATTACCACCACGCTGACAAACACAAATACCGCTACCACCACCCCCATCTTTACGACTTACATGTATACTACTACCAACGTAGACCTAGCCAACACTGTCGTCAACTTTAATACAATATAAGACTCCCAGGAATGCATCCCCTTTGATGGAAAAGAAGTTCTCGATGAAGTACAAAATATGTTGGATGCTGTGTGCAATAACAGAACAATGTCAAAGCTCTTCCATTAAAAGGAGAGTTGGTACCTCATGTCAATAGCAAAGATGAACATCGCATGGTCGCCGTCGCAGCTCTGCTACTAACACCACCCTGACCACCACCACCACTACCGCCGCGCGCCGCCGCCACCGCCACCATAAGTCCATCACCATCCAGCAAAATAATAGCATTGACTCTATATGGCCACTTCACATGCACCCCCACGCTTGAAGAAAGGAAGACGGGTTCTTTACTTGGAAAGATCGCGTCATTCGCGTCAGTGGACACACTGATGGAAAGCTGAGATGATATGTTAATATTCTCATGCATGACTCAACAAATTTATAGATTAAAAAAAAGTTTTATAAAGGTGCGAGTCCCTTTATATTCTATCAATTCAATTTGGGGATGTAACATAAGGGACTATTACTTTGAGGCGAAAGCATCGCTCTATTTCAATGACATGGCTATAAATATAACTTACAAAAGGACATTAATGGAACAATATATGTTACCTTGCTGTCCGCAGTTTGGTCCTGTGAACGTCGATGGGCATTGGCATGTGTAACCACTGACATCATCTGTACACGTCCCACCATTCTGACACGGTGAAGAACTGCATGCTGGAACTGTGTGATAGCAATTAAAAGAAATCTTACAGGCCATGTACCTAAGGTTTCAAGCTGTTGAAACTACAGTATGCCTACGTCTTTTCATTCAACCCCTATTGAAAAATAACGGCACTATAAACTGACAATTTGCTCATCCACCGACATTCAAACCTTATACAAACAAAAAATAAATAAATTCTTGGCATTCATGTTTATTTCATACCACCTTCTAAACGCTTCTTTCATGTCTTCTTCTGGAATATGACCGCTCTGTTCTGTTTATGTTGAGGTTTGAGCAAACTGTAGCATGCTCTTATTATTATATTAAACTATGTATTACTATAGTACGAGTCTGTTAGTAGGGTGGGCAGAGACCTCTCCAATGTCACTCTCTATGCCTGAGTAGCAGGGATGTGAGACGTTCCACACAACTACCAAACTTCTCTACTCTAAATTAATTTAATATCCAGACAAAACATAAAAGTATATAATATGCAGTGAAGCTTATGTTCAATTCTACCTATCACAGAATCCACATATTTCTCAATACTGATGTCAACAATTGTGCATGCTTTGTACATTTACTACATGAATATGTAAATATGCAACTATGCATTTGTATTTTATACACATTCTGTTAATCTTCTCTCTCTCTCTCACTCTCTTTCTCTTTCCCTTTCCCTCCCTGCCTAGCTATCATTTTGTTACTACCGTTCCTACCATTACTGTATTAACTGTTTTAGATTTGCATTTATACATGTTCTCGTGCGATTGTAACTGAACATGCAATTCAGCCACCAGGCTGCAAAATGTATCTGCTATTGTGTACATAATAAACCATTGAATAATAAAAGCAAAGAAATATGAAATAATGTCCAATTCAGTTTCCAAAAGATGTTTATTGTTTGCTTTTCCTTTAATGATCTCCCATAGGCACCACAGCCCACGTGAAATGCAATTTCAGTCTCATTTAATTTCGTAAAATTTATTATCACCATTATATTATTATCTTTTATCTTTTTTTATTATAAATATGGTTATTATAATTTTATGTTATTGGTGTCATCATTATAATTATTGATATCATCATTAGCATGTAAGTGTTTATGGTTTGCTTATTTTTTAATATTACTTTTATTGAAAAATTACTTTAAAAAATAATCATATTAAAAAACCTCAAAGCCAAGGATAATTCCTGATAAACAACCCAGGACAATACAAAGCAAAAATAGGCATATATTCACATAAACATAAACATATGTACAGACATTTGAGAATACAATGAGCATAATGTTTGGTCGCATATTGTCAGATGCTGATTGATAATAACTGATGTATAAAGGAATAATCGGTGAATTAAGTTAAAAAAGTAGAAATTTGGTCTTATTCACCCAGGGTAAGCACATCAGTATTAACAAGATGAATGCAACTGCGTCTCCTATATGCCTCCGTCTAAATTCAGATTAGTTCATGCCTCAAACTGTTCTTGAAATATTATCAGAATAAAACACCTATAATTCCATGTTAATTAACCTCTTTGATAACATTTGATAACCTTTTGATAACCAGAATAAAACACCTATAATTCCATGTTAATTAACCTCTTTGACCTTTGACCTAAAAAACGGCAGGTCTGTCACTTTGTCTCCTCATAGTCATGCATACAAAACAGTTGAGATGTGGCGATAACAAATCTATAATTTCATGCGTATTGACCTCTATGACCTTTGGCCTCTGACCTACTTAACCACAAATATAGTCACTTCGTCTCACTTTAGTGATGCATGGCCTACTAGTAGCAAGTTTGAAATTCACAGCTATAATAGTTATGGATATGATGATAACAAAACTTTTAAAAACATACATTTCACCGTAAATTGACCTATGTGACTTGTGGACTTTGACCTATTTGAACAAAAATCAAATCAGTTCGCTGCACTATGGGGATGCATACTATTACAAATTTTTAAGCTAATGGCTCAAATCATTCAAGGGATAATGTGATAACGATGCTAAAAACCTGGAATTTCAGAATTGACTTCTATGACCTTCGACCTTTTACCTATGTAACCCCAAAATTTATTCAGATCGTATTGCTATGGTGATACACACTAGCACCAAGTTTGAATTTCATATCTCAAATGGTTCTTGAGATACCGCGTTAGCTGGTTAACGAGAAAACAGGACGGACAACATAATAATTCCGGTTTTTTATAGCAGCTAGCAGCGGTTTTGCAGTTACGCTTCGGCTGTGCTCGGCTACCAGCTGATGTCTGTCGTACCACGGAGGGTACGTGCTGTTTAATGCGGTCCGCTAGACGCTGAGATGTACGGCCAACGTAGACGGCTTCACACCGACAATGATACTGATAAACGACATTGCTCATTTGGGGGGAAGGCAGTACATCCTTGCGAACTGCGCGTAGCATTCTATTAGTAGAGAACACGACACGCGTAGCCACAGCGTCGCTAATGTTCAATGCCGCAGTCACAGCGACTCTGCTATTGGTCAGCACTTGCTAAATAGTCCGGCTTGTTCCAAGGCGTATAACCCGGCTCAGTTCACTATTGTTGCCCGAGCACGCAGCTTTCAACATCTTCGCTTCTTAGAAGCGTTGTTCATTCAGTCGAGAGATCCGCTATTGTGCCGACAAAAGGAGTTTGTACAAGCGCTTCGATTATTCTAGCGTGCCCGGATCCTACCCGGGTCGCTATCACTATGAACACGATGACAAAGAAAGCGGACAAAATATACAGCTCCTCATTGTACCCTCCACAATTGTTCTGGTAACAAAAGAACATCCCTTCATTGCTATTGTATAAAATAAGTAGAACAGGTGAATATGCATGTGACACCTGTTCTACATACTTTTACATAATAGCAGTGGAGGGATGTTCTATTGTCTACCAGAGCAAGTGTGGGAGGTACAATGAGGAGCTGTATATTTTGTCCGCTTCTTTGTTCGCCATGTTCATAGTGTATACACACCCTTCCTTGACTTTTGTATTTTCTTGTATTCTCTCATTCCTGCGTTGTGACCCGATGAGTGCAGGTCGAAAAGCTTTGTCACTATGAATTTGTTAAATGTTATCTTTAAGTTTTGTAGTACCAAGTCTGTTTGTAGATTTTTTAGTTATTGTCACCATTATCATATTATTATTATAATGTTATGATGTTATTCTTGTTTTTCATACAATATTATTATTATCATCACCATAGGTGTCAAGAACAACCTTTGTTTGAAAGGTATGCACAAAATTTGCATACCTTACCGAAGCGGTCTACTACTATTGCTACTACTGCTGCTTCTACCACTGCTGCCGCTGCTACTACTACTACTACTACTAACACCACCACCACCACCACCACCACCATTCCTCAACCTAATTTACTATACTACTTCTAATATCAATACAGCCACTATTTTTACTTCAACAACAACTACTACTATTATTACGGTTACATGTCGTTTTTCCGAAGGTTCGTATTTCCGAAGGTTCGTTTTTCCGAAGGTTCATAATTCCGAAGGTTCGTTATTCCGAAGGTTCGTTACTCCGAAGGTTCGTTTTTCCGAAGGTTCGTTTTTCCGAAGGTTCTTTTTTCCGAAAATGAAATAGGGTTCATAATTCCGAAGGTTCGTATTTCCGAAAATGAAAAAGGGTTCGTATTTCCGAAAATGAAAAAGGGTTCGTATTTCCGAAAATGAAATAGGGTTCGTATTTCCGAAAATGAAAAAGGGTTCGTATTTCCGAAAATGAAAAAGGGTTCGTATTTCCGAAAATGAAATAGGGTTTGTATTTCCGAAAATGAAAAAGGGTTCGTATTTCCGAAAATGAAAAAAGGTTGTAAATTCAGAGAATACGGCGCCAATCCGTATTTCGGATAGGGAGGAGGGGAAAGACGGCCAAGTGTAAAGATATTCATTTCGTACTCAATAATCATAACAATGATGATAACAATTATAATAAAATCCAGAGAAATAGCCATTATATTATCGTAATTCCTATCAATATTATGATTATTATTATTATGATGATTATTATTATAATTATTATTATTATCATCATTATTGTTATTATTATTAATATTATTATCATTATTATCATTGTTCCTATTATAATAACCAATATTTGTGAGCGAGCGTAGAGAGCGAGCGCCTCAGGAATACATGTTTCATTTCTCATAAAATGATATTACTTCGGTGATTAAAATACATACTGATGTATTGCAGAAAGTGAATGATCGGATTCCGGATTAAATTTGCTACAACGAAATTGGCTTGAAGTTATTTATATAATGTATATACCGCTTTGGAAAATGAGACACACCAAAGTTCCAAGTAGATCTTTACAAGCAGAAAATGGCCACGTAATGTTTTTGAAAGGGGGAGCTGATGCCTCTTGGCAGAATATCATACTCCCCGTTTCTACAATTTGCAAGCGAGCGAAGCGAGTTAGAAAAAAACATATAACCCTTTTTTTTATTGTAATGGAAATGCAATTTCGCTATCAAAAGACAAATATAGAACATGTAATAATGAGCCATGAATAATATTACTTAACCCTGCTGCCGAATATGGAATATTTGGGCACTTCACTCGCCCTAATGAAGGGCGTTCCCTGTCCTAAACTATTCCGTTTCTAAATCTTACGCGCTAGTGAGCAAGTAAAAAAAAGGAGATATTGTCTATAGAATAATGATTTTGTTACCAGATAATCCAAACAACGATAACATTTTGAGTACCTTCCCGCCCACAGATAAGGATAGCCGACCATCTCGCTTCCCAAAATAAAAGGATGTTCGGGCACCACGCTGCTGGATTCCAGCGAGCCAAACATTGACACTTTATTATCTTTAAGATGTAATTACTTCGTCAACATTCAACATAAATTGTGATTAAAAAAGTATACTATGAAAAGTGTATACTAAAAATAAGGTGGGGACGTCCTGCATCCCTAGCCCTCAGAGCCATCTATTACAGAGTTTGGCCAACTCGGCTCCATGTAGGTAGCAATATGGCGCTTGTTGCTTTGTTAGGCAAGCACTAAACAAAGGAATATACACCATGTTGTGCCCAAAATAAACCGAGTTGGCCGAAGTCTGTAATATGGCTTTGTAGATGACTCTACAAGCCCTCCCCTCCGGTCCCCAAAACAACAACAGCAATAAAAACAACAACATAATATTACAGAGAGTTCATAAAGGAGTCACTGCTATGTTTAATAAATAGCATGGCAAGTAGCACAACATATTAAAACAAGCATATTATTGATAAGTATAGGCTATAGGCCAATTATACGATCATGACAAGGGAAATAAAAGAAACAATAGTAGAGTAACCGGTGCAATATCTAAGTCTGGTCGCATAACTCCATCCAAAATGACATCTTCATCGTAATTCTGGGTAGTCCACTTCATAATAACAATTTTAATAATAATAATAAAAATAATAACAACAACAACAATAATATTATCAATAATAAAAATACTGGTAATATTAGTAATAATAATAATAAAAATGATAAAACAGATAATACTACTACTAATAATAATGATAATAATGATAATTATAATAATAACAATAATAATAATACAAATAATACTAGTAATAATAATAAATAAATGAATAGATACCATAAACAACCAAAGCCGAAGAAAGATGGATCGTAACAAGTTAAAGAAGGAGTCTTATCATCAGGCTGATATGATTATCATAAAAGGAAACAAAAGTAAAACCAAACTATAATGCAAAATATCTTAAACAATTTATGCAGCAGGGCAGACTGAAATCATTGAGCATGTTTTATAACCTTGCAAAAGTATTAACATTTCTTAAAACAGATTAAAATCTTAAATTGTAGAGGTAAATGAATGAAATGCAGCATAGTATGCTGTAAGTAATGACCTTGCTTACACAACTATACAGCATTTTGTTTGCCGCATATCTGAAATGATCTATGACGCAGATAGTTTTCAAACACTTTACAATAAGCCAGTTCGGGGTTAGCGCATGGTACTGAGATTGTACAAATGACCCCAAATATCCACAGATACTTTAGACATGGAGGTCTCTTTATGTGCACTTCAGAAAAATAACTCTGGGAGTGATAGAGGTGCCTCATGAATAGCTTTTGTTTCCCCCTTTAAAAAGAATACTTCCACCTGGATATCATGGAATGCATCATTAGTGCATAATTGAATAATGATTACATGAGATTCAGGAGCACATATCGAATATTAGTGTCAGTGGGTTTTAGAATTTGGTACAGATGACCTTTATCTGCTCATGCTCAGATTGCATCCCCGAAGTGGCTTATTCCAACAGAACTTTACAAAAGCCGTGCAGCAGCTACTTCTTAAAGTAGATATTCAAAGAAAATCACAAATATGGCAATTAATGTATCACTAGAAACTGGGAAGCTTACAGATGGCAATCGTATAAGTTTTATGTCAACTGCGTATCTGGTGATTATAAAAACAACACAAATAAAAGCTCTTCTCAGCATCTGGAATATCCGAGGATTCGCCAGAAATATAGCGATGTTTTGATGTCGTCACACTCGGGATCGATCCTGCTTAAGCAGACGACGTCCTATAATGAATGAACGTAATTGCAATGCAATTATTTATCAAATTATAAAGAGTTTGGTGTATTTAAACATGACCTTATTTCACACCATTATAAAGGGAAAGTGAAACTGATTCTGATAGCTAAAACCGTTTGATTGTAAATACATAGGAGAAGGGTCAATGATCAATGAAATAAACCCCACTTTCAAATTGAAAAGCCCTCCGAATAATAGCAGGATGGTATTCGTTCCCTCTTGAAACCCCGAACATGCCCCGGTGCAAGCAGCTGAAAATACAATGGCGTCTTATTTTGTTTACAAGTGACTGATTCCTTTATTTTTTTAACGCTGCATTTTTCATCAAAATAATACCATACACGAAGTTAAGAGTGAGGCAACAGACTAACATTAAGACTGACGCTAGTGAAGGAAGAGAAATAAGTGAAGAGGAGATGACAAAATAGGCTCTGAAAATGTGTAAGATGTTATGGGACATCGTCTGCTTAGACAGGACTGGTCCAGGGTGTGTCGTCACATATCTCAGCAGCGTTCGAGGAGCTCTTCAGCTGCTATATCGGGGGCTGTATTTTACCGTTTTATAATTGATAATAATCATTACTTCAAATGTTTCCAAGCGTTGAATTTGGATAACCTTGTTTAATTTATGCCATCTATGCAATAATAAGTATTAAGCAAATATTCAAAATCATTAACGTTCTACTTTAAGAAAACCAAATTCAAGAAAAGAAAGATAACAAGTGAGCAACAACAAAAATGTTAAAGCCACTGCTTTGTAGCACACCGCATCTGAAGAATAAAAATAACTCTTTATACTGGCATATTATGTGTAAGTATATAGATAGGTCAGGTGCAATCGCTAATTGAATATAATGATAATGATTAAAAGCAACATGCAACCAAATTTGAAGAATAGTGGATCAAAATGTTAAGTTTTCTTTCAGTCGGGCTAAAATAATTATCATACAGGGAATAATCCTAACTATCTATGCCGCATAAATAGATAAAAATCCTTGAACATGTTCTTTAACTTTGCCAAAATACCATCATTTCTAAACATGGATGAAAATCTTTCATTTTATACAGCTGCTTACAGCATAATAAATTTGTACAGATTCTAATGAATTGCTTCATTTTACTGCACAGTCTGCGTTTTTAACAGTTACAACCGCTGACCTGAAGTTTGAAATAACTTTTACAAGCATAACGAATTACAAAACACTAAAAGACATTGAGAGTAAAACAATCCTCATCGTAAAAAATAGAAATAAGGAATTACACATGGAGAAGAAAACATTCTGACCTAAATTAATGGCTTTTATCAGCCAGTGCCCCGCCTTATAACAATCGCAAGTTAAAATCAATCGCAACTGTGTACTTAACATAGGCCTAGGCATAGGCGTACGAGAAGGGGGGCTGCTGCAGCCAACCCCCCTCCCCCGGATTTTGAAAGTGCCGATATTCCGGCAACTCACACCTCATATTCAGGGAGTGAGGTGCCCGAATATCCTCATATTCCAGTCATTATATGCCGAAATATGTTATTTTTATGATTTTTCACAACGGAAAGGCACAATTGAGTAACAATTGGAACATGATTTGTTCTTGTGTTCCCGAGGAAATTTGCATATTAGAAATCTATATACATTTGGTTGTTAAATTTGGGATACAAATTTAAAGGGTGAATATGCGATCGATGCTGAATTTATGATCGGTATGATTTGCAAGATATTTATTTAATGTACTCCATAAAATGAACACTTTGTTTTAAACCATCAAAACGTGTGCACTAATTTGGATGTATAAAATCAATGAAAGCCTGGTGTAGAGGTAAAGGTGTCTGATGACAAATGGACACAATTTTGTGCTAATTATTTGTGTGATAATCACCAACAAATTAGTAAATAGGCTTTTGGCTTGAAGGTAAATTTATGGATACTTTATTTTTGGTCGCTAGCTTCGCGCGCTCGTAAATTAAAAAAAAGGAAAGTTGCTATCATATTTTTTACAACAAATAGGCCATAGGTGCCGTAACAGGGATCAAACCCCCAACCTTCGCGTTTCCAGTCAAGCGCTGTAAACCGTTCGACCACGACACCTCCACACACACACACGTTTACATGGCTTTACTTCCGAGGACAACTATTGTTCCTCTATTGTTACTCGTCCTCGGACAGTCGACGGAATAAGGCATAAATTCATTGTTCGACGTTCGAGGACTATTGTCCGCCTTCCGAGGACCATTGTTGTCATGATTTTTTTTTGTTCTCTGTCCGAAAATGTCCTCGGACATAATGCTAAACAAACGCACCCCCACACACACACACACACACACACACACACATAAACACTTATTCGATTTTTCTAATCTCGTCCTCTTATTTTCGTCTCTTTTCTCTTCTCTCCTCTTTTATAAACCTTCCCAGTTTTGTGTCTCCATTTCATTTTTTTTATTCATTGCGGGGGTGGGGGAGGTGCTTTTCGTCGAAAAGAGATCCGCTTTTTGAAGATGGCAATTAAAACCATAATATCCTATCGTTACCCTAAATTTTCCCTTTAACAGTGGCGTAGCTAGAGTCTAGCCATTGTGGGAGCACTGGCACCATTGGAGGCACAAGTCTTTTGGAATAATCTTAAAGCTAATCTAAGACACCGCTGGTGGAAGAGGGTTGGGGGGGATTGCCGGAAGGGGTCCAACCGTCTTCTTTCCTATTCCATTTTCTTTCTTTTTTCTTTTTTTTTTCGCCATCCGATGAGGGAGGGGTGGGGGCGTGCCCTCCCCCCCCCCCCCCCCCGTTGCTACACCTCTGCTCCTGATGAATTCGCCTTTTTTTACCAGGAATTATGAACCCTATTTCATTTTCGGAAATACGAACCTTATTTCATTTTCGGAAATACGAACCCTATTTCATTTTCGGAAATACGAACCCTTTTTCATTTTCGGAAATACGAACCTTCGGAATTATGAACCCTTTTTCATTTTCGGAAATACGAACCTTCGGAAATATGAACCCTATTTCATTTTCGGAATTATGAACCTTCGGATAAATGAACCTTCGGAATAACGAACCTTCGGAATAATGCAACAAATGTTCGGAATTACGAACCCTTTTTCATTTTCGGAATTATGAACCCCCAGGCATGGGAAATTAGTGTTTCGGAAATACGAACCTTCGGAAATACGAACCTTCGGAAAAACGAACCTTCGGAAAAACGAGATGCCCCCATTATTACTATTACTACAATTGATACTACTACCAATTATGCTTATATTATTGCAACATGTACTACTACTTTTACTACTCCTTCTACCACAACTATTACTACTACTTCTATTAGTACTAGCATAACTATTATTACTTCCTCTACTACCGCTACTACTACTACTTCTACTACTACGACTACTATTACTATTCTACTACTGATATTACTATTACTACTACTACTACTACTACGTTGGCCTTCCTTCTCCTATTACTATTTCGTGTACTACTACTACTATACTGCCTACTACTACATCTCCTTCTTCTACGACTTCTACTCCTGATACTATTTCTTCTTCTAAGAGGACAAAGACAGGTATGATCACTGAGGCTGCCTTCTATAGGACCATTCTTCAGGAAGAAGCAGTATATTTTTCATAGATCAGTCCATGATAGAATGTGTAATGAATACTTACTTTGTGTGCATGTTGTTCCCGTGTAAGGTGAAACGCACTGACACGTAAAGAAGGAGAAGTCCGCTGCGGCATTGCACTGTCCACCATTTTGGCACGGGGTAGAGCTACATGGGTCATCTGTATGAAGTGAAATATCATTGGACCAAAAATATAAAAGATGAAAACAAAATGATTGATCTTTATCATTACCTTTTAATTAAAATCTGAATTGGAAAGTTTTTAGAAATACACCATTTTTTCCTCGAAAATTCATGCTGGAGTGCAAGGGAATGTGCACAGTATTACGGGCCAAATTTCAACTTTCTAATTTCAATGCTATATATCAGTTCCCTTTATATTTTTCGCTTTCCAAAACGACATCACTTATTTTCCAAATTTCCATAATATTTTCAGCACTCAAGCCCAGTCTATGAAAATAATTTATTGTTTCACCTGTTCTCTCTCAAGAATGTGATCGACTAGGTAAATATTCTTTTTAAACAACTCTTCATCAAAAATCATTTTACCTCTCAAAAGGTAGTTTTTATTATTAAAAATAATTGGATTGATTTTTCCTGCAAAGTTCCTGTTTTCCTCAATATCTTGCCAAGCCTTTAAAATCTCTAAATAAAACTGCGGGGCTTTCAGATTCAATAACTTAATATCATAATTACAAAGCGAGATAAACCTTCCACCCACTTTTCTAAAGATGTAATCAAAATAAAGTTTCCAGCCCATATTTGTTTCCCCATAAAGTAATCCATATGAAATCAAAGCTAATTTTCTTAATTTCTATTCCTACCCACCTTGGAACAACTAATGACGACGAAACGTAGTTTAATTTTGACAAGGCATATGTTTTGAGCAAATGTACTTTCCCCATCACTGTTAAATCTCTCTGTTTCCACCACCCCAAAAGTCTTTTAATTCTACTCAAAATTTCTTTATAATTCAAATCTTCCATTCTCATTGCATCCAGGCAAAAATATACGCCTAAAATCTTCATTTCCGTTACAATATTACCGAAAGGTAATGTTCCCGACTCTCTTCTATTTTTACCTATTCTCATTACATTGGTTTTTTCAATGTTAACCTTTAAACCACTTAATTTATAGAAAGCTAGGAATATATCTTGTATTCTTTTAATCGATGATTCATTCCTTACAAACAATGTCATGTCATCGGCATACAGAATTTGTCGAATTTCAGAATTATCGAATTCCACTCCTTTAATAGCACTATCATTTCGAAGGGCATGAGCCATAGTTTCTATAACTAGCAAAAACAAATACGGTGAAAGCGGGTCCCCCTGCCTTACCCCTCTCTTAATATAAAAATAACCTGTAGAGAAGCCTCCATTCATAACGCAACTACTAATTCCATTATACATGGTTTTAACCCAAGAACAAAAATACTGTCCAAACCCAAATAATTCCAATGCTTTGAAAAGAAATTTGTGTGAGACAGAGTCAAAAGCCTTTTGAAAATCGACTGCTATAAGGAAAACATCTTCCTCACAATGGTTATTACAGTGAAAAATTACATCCTCTATCAAACGTATAGCTTCACCAATATGTCTACCATTTATATAGCCTACTTGATCAGCAGAAATTTTAGCATATAAAGGATCCTTACCGTCTTTTTCAATTAATGTTATGACACCTTGTTTCTGAGAAGTCGATAAACAACCTTTTTCAAATGCTTCATTGAAAACATCAACCAGTAACCCTCCTAACTGCGGCCAAAATGTGAGATAAAATTCTGCTGTAAACCCATCATTACCAGGGGATTTATTAATTTTCATACTTGTTAGTGCTTTATAACATTCTTCTCTGGTAATTTTTCCTTCACATGTGTTCTTACTTTCGACGCTTAGGCGCGGTAAATATTTACAAAACATACTATCATCTTTTAAATCAGCCTCCACATCTTACTTTTCTGAATACAAATTTTTAAAAATCCAATATTTGCAATATTGTTTTCCTGTCTGTCACAACCTCCCCATTATCACTGACCATAGTTCCCTTATTTGGGTTTTTCTTTTTATTAGAACGAAGTAACTGCTCAAAGTACTCTTTATTATTTTCACCATCTTCGTACCAAACAGCTCTTGACCTGACCTTGAGTCCATCTACGGACATATTATATAATTTCTTTAGCTGACTTTTTTAGCTTCTATATTTTTGATAACTGAGGAACTATTGGGAGAGAGGACTAGATCTTCCTCTAGTGATATTATTTCTTTTTCAAGTTGTTGTATATTGTGTCTCCTTTCTCTCGATTTCTTCATAGCGTAATTCGAAGCATAATTTCTCATTTTCATTTTAAGAAAGTTCCAAAATGAAGATATATTATTGAATTCTTTAAACCACTTTATTTCCACCACTCTGATTTCCTCACACATCCCCTGTACAAAGTCTATATCTAAACATAAACTATTATTAAATTTCCAGTATGATTTTCCATGCATTTCATTACCTCGTAATGGTTTCAGTTCTAAAAGGATTCCCGAATGGTCAGGGACAATAGAAGTTATAATATCACATGTATTTATTTTACTCTCCAAATTTTTTTTGAAATAAACCGGTAGTCAAGACGACTTTGCACAAGTGGAGTATTCTGTCTAAAAGTAAATTTCATACATATACACACAAATACACACACACACGCACGCACACACACACAGTCTTGTATTGCTTTACTTCCGAGGACAAGTATTGTTCCTCTATTGTTCCTCCGTCCTCGGAAGTCGACGGAATAAGGCACAAATTCATTGTTCGACGTTCGAGGACTATTGTCCGGACAATTGTTCTCATGATTTTTTTTTGTTCTCTGTCCAAAAATGTCCTCGGACATACGGCTAAACACGCCCACACCCACACACATACACCAGGCCCGTTACTATGGGGGGTTCAGGGGGTTCGAACGACCGCCACCCCCGTTGGCGAGAAAAGGTCCGCTTGAAAAAGAAAAAAAAAGATAAATAAAAAAAAAAAAGAAAAGCGAGGGGAGAGATGATGAAAAGTGAAAATAACGTGATAAGATATTCGTCTTTCCGTCTATTTTAATATAGGTTTTCCCGCCCAATTTCGTCAAAAATGCATCTGATTTAACAATGCAATCATTCAATTTCGAGCGAATTTGAATGATCATCGAGATCAACATTCAAAAAGCTAACTAGTTCATTCAATATAATTTCATTAGCATGCGATTTCATAATTTTCTCAAATAAACGTGTAAAAAGCGCGTTCAAATTAAAAATGCATGTAAAATGCATTCAAATTCGCACCTGCTCTGCCCTGATGAACGTTTGGGAATTCAAATTCACGAATAGGCAAGCATTTTCAGCATTTGGGCAGTGTTTTTCGTTATGCTATGGTCAGACGGACAGATACGCGCGATACGCATGTCTGCGGATGTGCATCCGTAAAAATCCGTAGAAATCCGCAGCAATCCGTATCATGCGTATCATCCGTAAGTGCATCCGTAAAAATCCGTGGGAGTGCGCAGGAATCGAGGTCTTCCGCGAAAAAGTTTTGAAAATCTCAAAATTATTTTAAATTTCCCGCGCAAGGTCTTTTGCGCAGAATTTAGGTAGAATTTGCGTATTGTTCCGTATCATGCGTATTGATCCGTATCTTTGCGTAGTTTTGCGTAAAACGTCCGTATCCATCCGTAACCTAATCCGCAGGATCCGCAGACATACGCAGATCCGCAGCGTGAATTTTGAAAATCTCAAAATTCTGCTGCGGATGAAATATACGTAAGCATCCGCAAAATATACGTTATCCATACATAAACTACGTAACTCATACGTATCGTCCGTAAGTCATCCGTAAGTCGTCCGTGACATGTGTCAGCGGGTTGGCAGCGGATGGGCTGATCAACAGGTTTTACCCGTAACATCCGTAATTCATACGTAACATCCGTAACTAATCCGTATCGTCCGCAGAATATAGGTAACTTTTGCTCAAATTTGCGTTATTTGGGGGTAAAAATTACGCATTTTCATTATCCAAATATACGCAGGCATCCGCAGGTCCGTAACATGGCCGTGTGACTGTAGCATTACTGCTTATATATGTTCTTTGTAATCTGCATTTGTTAATTATGCAAACTTTATTTACCTTGAAATGTGACATTTGCCTTATATTGATCTTTCTCATTCCTCTGTCAAACCGTCATCGAAACAACAACTCCACTTTCATAATTATACATACAATCAGGCCCCTGGGAACGATTTTGTTACTAGGGGTGCTGTGAGCAGATTTTTTTTTGTATCCAGGATTTTGTGATATTCACAAAATTTTCTGACAAGCAAAAAAAAAGTCCTCAACGTTTTGGGGTGTCTTTTTAAGTCCAAAAATCTTTGACAAGCAAGCAAAAAAAAGTCATAAGCATTTTGCTGGCTACAGCACCCCGCATCCTCTGCCTTCTAGGGGGTGCTGCACACCCCCAGCACACCCCCAGCACCCCCGCCTCCCAGGGGCCTGTATACAATTCATTTATGCACGACTATGGTGGCGGCTCGAGGAGATTACATGAATATCTCGAATACGGACAGAATTAGGTTGGCTGAAGCATTCGACAACAAGCAAGACTACCTAGAACTCGCAGACGCTCTAGGAATAAGCATGAAATATGATAAAAATAAACTTTGAAAATGAAAGTTTGAAAAAATGAGAAGGAAATTATATAATCAAAAACAGTGAAAAGGGGTGCATATGACGTGAAAAAATGAGGTAAGAATTACATACAACAGAACTTGTTTATGTTTGAATTCGAACGTTCAAAGTGCGAAGATGTGTGCCTATAAATGAAATTGAAATTGGTATTTGGGACGAAATTGAACGTCTATCCAGCTGGCGCCAAATTGAATGACAACTTTGCTTCGTTGAATTGAATGAATTTCTCTCTAGATTGAATTAAATAAAATTTAAAAGGAATGATATAAAACTAAATTTAATGCTCAAAGAATGAAAATGAAGCATGAGAGCAGAGAGTTGACGAAAATGGTTCGAACTTGAACGCCTATTCATGAATTCAAATGCAACTCTGATGAAATTGGGCGGGAAAACCTATACAATTGATTTTGATTTTTTCCCGTAACTTCCTAATCTGGAAAATTTATAATTAATCAATGTCGTATTTCACCATTCATTTTCGTATTTTGTATGTTATGCCAAGCTGCAATCGATATTTTTTTCTTCAAAGCGTCATTCACACAATTATTCAAATTCGTAAACTTTGTAGTATCCATGACAGCCCTGTAACGAGGCGGGGGGAGGGGGGATTCAGAGGGTTCGAACCTCTCCCCCCCCCCCCCCTAAGCTGGAAAGCAGAAATCTGCTTGAACAACAACAAAAGAGAATTAAAAGGCGAAAAAAATTCCAAAGTAACATCAGAATAGTGATTTTGGGGTTAAAAGTTTTAAAACATATCCATATACCAACTGGCTTAGATAGGGGAGGGTGCACAAGGAGGTCACGTGAAAAGGGAGAGAGGAAGAAAAGTGGAAAATCATGTTAGATAATATGGTTTACAGCCGGGTTTCCAGTCAATTTGAAAACTTTTTTATTTGCTTTTGTCCTGCAACTTCATAATAAGGCCTAGTCAATATACGCCTTTGGATATTAATTTTCGGAATTTATTTTTCTTTTTGCTATCGAATTTGTCAAAGACTGAAAGAGTTCAAAGAGTTATTCAAAAGCGTCACCCGCTCGTTGTAAGGTCTTGCCATGTGACGAATTAGAATGACAATTTTTTGAAATCGACTTCAGAAAGATGGATTTGATGATAAAATTTTGCAGCGGATTGCCAGGTCGGAGGAATTCGACTGAAATCTGACGAAAATGAATGGAGATATGTTGAAGCCGAGTTACCATTGAAACTGTAATATTATTAATTGGATGATTATTGATTCCTTTCAGCATATAGGACTAAATCGAATAGCATTTTGATCTTTCAAAAGTGTTAGATTGGACAGGAAATCCTGACAAAACAAGGAAATAGATGCTTAAAACACCATACAAAGATAACGTGGGAAGATAACCAGTGATAAGCGTGATAAGACTCAAATGAAATCTGTGGTAATGGAATATAATAGTGAATTATAGAAACCATACTGGAAAAGAGAGAGAGGGGTATTTAATGTGTCTATGCACTTTAAAATGGAAAATTTTCCCGCTCTCAAGTTGCATGGAGTATTCCTGGCGGACCCGGTCTAGTCATTCAGGCCCTTAAATAATGGCCCTTTATTCCAGCCTGTTCAACCGGAGTGCCATGAGAGTATTTTATAAAACATCGATTCTTGGAAACTATAATCAGGAATAACAAGATGCCCCGATTATAACACTTGGGGTGTTTGGGAAATAACATTTGGGAGATAGAAAAGTGCGTTTTCAGTCGCTCGCTTCGCTCATTCACAAAACTTTGAAACGAGATAGTTTCAGGCAGAGCTCGTTGATATAGAGACATGGATAGCTCTGGTTTCAGGCAGCGAGGACCATGAATATTTCCAGAGTATATGTCCATGAATATTCAATGTTATGACAAATTTTGGGCACGTCACTGCCTTATCGCCATGGCGCCCAGAATTTAGGGTTACCTTACTATCTACATTGAAATGAGCAACAACGAATTAAAGTCCATTTTCCTTCGCTCGCTCGCAAATCTTAGAAATGAGATGGTTTCAGGCAATGAGGTCCATGAATGTTTCCACAAGGATGTACCTGCAATATCCAGGCAGGTCGCTGCCCTATCCCCATGGCACCCGAATACTTGTTAGGTCCACTTTCTATATTGAAATAAGCAACAGCAAAGTAAAGTGCATTTTTCCTCGCTCGCTTCGCTCGTTCGCACACCTTATAAACGAGATAGTTTCATGCAGCGAGGTTCATGAATATTCAATGTTATGACAATTTCGGGCACGTCACTGCCTGTCGTCATGGTGCCCAGATATTAGGGTTACTTTCTATAAAATAACAACAGCAAAGTGCCCCCCCCCCCCCCGTTCGCTCAACATCTTAAAAACTTTTATTATTAATATGAATATTTCCTGCATATGGCAACAAGATAACCGGAGATATAGCTTTACATTTCACCAGTTGGTGACTACTGAAATAATATTTTGTCATTTAAAAGTACATTTTTATATTTCTCTCGATCTCTTTGCTCCCTCGCAGTATTTGGAATCCTACACAATGGTAGCATAATTATGTTCGGGCTTCACATTTGACCCACCCCCTGTCACCTAATTCTGACTACGCTCGTGCCCAAACCCTCAGAAAGGTCCAATTTTTCCAATGTTCACCCCCCCCCCCCCCCCCCGGCCAATGTTCTACCACTGTCAAAACAACAGAAACATGTAAACCCTACTATGGTCATTATGCTCTCACTTTATGTAACATATAGGTGTCACAGTCTACACAATGTTTCAACATGAATGTGATTGTATCATATTTAGTGTATGCTCACTAATTCATAACGATATGAGAGCTTGTCAAATCTACTGTGTCCACAGTTGTGGGGCAGCAGTGTATCACACAAGAGTGAGGGCACGGTGTTTTCAAATACTACAGTAGTCAAATTCCGGCGCGATAAGCTCATTACCCATTATACCCCAGTCACACCATCGAGACCGATACCAGTCTGACACCAGGGCCCCGTTTCATAATTTTTTTAATCAATAACAACTGCCTAATAACTATGACAAATTCGCTCTAAGCCAATCAGATTCAAGGATTTCAGTACCATATAACAATTATTGTAACTTGTTATTGATAATCAGTTTTATGAAACAGGGCGGTGGCGGTGTGACTAAGGTATTAGACACAACTATGAAGAGAAAATATCTTTTTTGACGACTGGATAAACGAATATTGTTAAAAGATTTTTTTTTAAAGAGGGTATTTCGAAATGATGGCTATCGTGTAAATATGAATTTCCTTCCACCATCGATAAAATTGGCATCATTACTTTTGAGTATATTATGCAGTACTAGCTACATTTTCGCGGGCAAAAAAAATACACGGAAGAAAACGCCAAAGATCTACGGATAAGAAATTAGCTTCCTTATAAACCTTTTTAAAAACTATGTATAATTGCATTTTCACCATTTTACAAATTGTAGACCACCTGACAACTTTAGTCACAAATTTCACAAAACCACCCAAATAAATTGTCCTCAATGAAATACCTACCCGGACAAGTTGGTCCAGTGGTTCCAGTCGGGCAAAAACAGGTATATGCTGAGTTATCAGCATTAGATATTAAACATGTGCCTCCATTACAAGGTGAACTGGAACAAGGATCTAAGATATAAGCAGGTTTACAATTCTTGATATTGAAAAAAAAATCCACATCGTCTTTATAAATTTGACCCCATTCAAAGAATGTGTATGGTGTTGATGAGAATGGGAGCGAAACACCAGGTTCGAAGTTTGAAATGTAATATTATACAAACAATGAATACTCCGGATTTCAATATAACAACTTTATGACCCGACGAATTCAAGAATTTCCCAAGTGATGTTGTATTTTACCCAGGCCCCAAGCGGAGGTTGAATAAAATTGCACGAGGGAAATCATTAATGGTGAACATAATGAAGATAAGCATTCCATGAAATAAAGGGTATTTGCGATCCATTTCCTTGCTTTTATGAAGTCAGGCCCTCTCGATTACAATATATACAGCTTACCTTCGCGAAAAAATAAGCGCAGCTAAAACATTGAAAACAATTATGGGTACGCGCAGGGTTGCTTGGAAAAGCATATAATTATGAATTACCTTTGTTCGCGAACTCCTGCGCAAACCAAGAAAGGCTGATAAGTCACGTGATACCATATCAGGCAATATGCCTTGATGCTCTCTAACAAATACCATATTTTATATGTAAACACGAAGGCAACTGAAATTCTATTTTTCTTGAAGATATTTTTTTCATTGAAAGATACGCTGGAAATGCGTTTCAAATAAAATGTTTTTTCTCTATTGTATTTTCGTGATCAAAACTAAAAACACCTATGTTAGTACAGCAACATATAAGGGTAGTGATGTCTTACTAAATCAAGAACAAAGTGGAAAGAGTAGGGAATACTTACCCGGAGTTGGACAGGTCACTGTGCTGATAGTTCCATCAGGACAGACACATATATAATCTGAGTTATCACCATCAGATGTTGAACATGTGCCTCCATTACATGGTGACCTGGAACAAGGATCTAAAATATGTGTAGAATTATTGATTATTTGTTTGATTCCACATCGTTTTTAGAAATTTGACTTCATGGCTCCATTCAAAGAATGTGCATGATATATTGCAGGGGTGTCGATCCGTGTTCACGATTGGGGGATGACCGGCGAGGGAGCGAAGCCAGTGGCGTATCTAGGGATTATGGCGCCCGGAACAAAAAAAAAATTACCCCCCCCCCGAGTGCCCAAACTTACGTTAGTGAGGGAGCAAAGCGACCAAGCGGCAAATTTTTATTTTTCAATTTTTAACCCTAAAAAACGCGATTTCTGCAATTGACCACCGCAATTTGAGCGGTAGAGAAGCTCGAATTGTATACATTGCTAAACGGTTTTCTATTCACTCACTTCTACAATCGGGAGCAAAACTAACGAAAACCCTATAGGCTTGAGAAAAGAGTCGAGAAATTCAGCAAGGCTGCCTAAAGTTGAGATTTCTTTCAAAAGTTGAACCTTTACAACAGTGTACATATCTCCTTTGGATAATACAACATTCGACCAAAAATGCAATCATTTCACCAAATTTACATTTGAAAGCTAACGTTTACGTGAAGATGTATCTGCAATTATATCAATTATGTACCAGAAGAAGGAATATGGTGATATGTTACTCATAAACTAAATATATTATTTCGTAAGTTATTATTTATATAATTATTAGGATAATCGAGAAAAAAGGTAGTGCTTCCATCTGAACAGAGACACAATAAAAAAAAGCCGAGTTCTACAATCAGCTATGGAACAAGTGCCTCCATTACATGGTGAAGTGGATCTGAGATGGTATATGAAGTATATTCATAATCATATTCTCCTTTTAACAACGTTTTGGAATTCGTTATTGTATGTTTTTGGCTATGCAAGAAATTTGAAATAACACCAAATTTCAAAAAATAAAAACTTTCTTATTATTTGTCCAATTTCGTAGAAAGTTTTCAACAATTTGCTTAGTAAACGAAGAAGCTTGACTGGGAGGAATTTTTAATTTGTAAACAAATCTATAGGCATTTTACTCCCAGTGTTAAAGATCGTATGCTCGATCTGTAATGAAAAACACAAGTCAGAAAAAATTGGAACCAGCGGGATTCGAACCTGTCATCTACTGCTTACCGGGCAGCGACTTAACCACCAGGCTATTCTAGTTCACGGCCAAGTCACGATGAAACTAGAATCAAATACCCAAGATCCTCTTCTTTCTGACTCATTAATATTCATTTTTAACGCAATAGACGCCATAGACAATGGTTAGTAAACGAAGAAGCTTGACTGGGGAGGAATTTTTAATTTGTAAACAAATCTTTAGGCATTTTACTCCCAGTGTTAAAGTAGAACTTTAATGATTTTAAATATTGGCTTAATACTTATTATTGCATAGATGGCATAAATTAAACAAGGTTATCCAAATTCAACGCTTGGAAACATTTGAAGTAATGATTATTATCAATTATAAAACGGTAAAATACAGCCCCCGATATAGCAGCTGAAGAGCTCCACGAACGCTGCTGAGATATGTGACGACACACCATGGACCAGTCCTGTCTAAGCAGACGATGTCCCATAACATCTTACACATTTTTCAGAGCCTATTTTGTCATCTCCTCTTCACTTATTTCTCTTCCTTCACTAGCGTCAGTCTTAATGTTAGTCTGTTGCCTCACTCTTAACTTCGTGTATGGTATTATTTTGATGAAAAATGCAGCGTTAAAAAAATAAAAGGAATCAGTCACTTGTAAACAAAATAAGACGCCATTGTATTTTCAGCTGCTTGCACCGGGGCATGTTCGGCGTTTCAAGAGGGAACGAATACCATCCTGCTATTATTCGGAGGGCTTTTCAATTTGAAAGTGGGGTTTATTTCATTGATCATTGACCCTTCTCCTGTGTATTTACAATCAAACGGTTTTAGCTATCAGAATCAGTTTCACTTTCCCTTTATAATGGTGTGAAATAAGGTCATGTTTAAATACACCAAACTCTTTATAATTTGATAAATAATTGCATTGCAATTACGTTCATTCATTATAGGACGTCGTCTGCTTAAGCAGGATCGATCCCGAGTGTGACGACATCAAAACATCGCTATATTTCTGGCGAATCCTCGGATATTCCAGATGCTGAGAAGAGCTTTTATTTGTGTTGTTTTTATAATCATCAGATACGCAGTTGACATAAAACTTATACGATTGCCATCTGTAAGCTTCCCAGTTTCTAGTGATACATTAATTGCCATATTTGTGATTTTCTTTGAATAGCTACTTTAAAGATCGTATGCTCGATCTTGGGTATTTGATTCTAGTTTCATCGTGACTTGGCCGTGAACCAGAATAGCCTGGTGGTTAAGTCGCTGCCCGGCAAGCAGTAGATGACAGGTTCGAATCCCGCTGGTTCCAATTTTTTCTGACTTGTGTTTTTCATTACAGATCGAGCATACGATCTTTAACACTGGGAGTAAAATGACTAAAGATTTGTTTACAAATTAAACAATTTGCTTCTCTGTCTTATCTGCTTTACTTTATAGCGACTTGCTAGCAAAGTTGGCAAATTGGAAAATCACATCAATAGGTGTTGAGAAACTTGTGTTTAAACATTATGTTGTCTCATAACTTTTAAAGGTCCCC
Organism: Heliocidaris erythrogramma; assembly: GCA_025617745.1. Classification (NCBI taxonomy): domain Eukaryota; kingdom Metazoa; phylum Echinodermata; class Echinoidea; order Camarodonta; family Echinometridae; genus Heliocidaris; species Heliocidaris erythrogramma. The sequence goes on from CM046861.1 coordinate 13,216,321, forward strand.
AGAAATCCAAATGCAAGTTAATTTCTGTTGATGTGCGGGCATGCATACAACTCATATTTTGTTATTAAAACATCTAAAGATGTTTCATAGATTTTTAAATATTTTTTGAAATATTTTTCCCAACCTCTTAAGCTCCACCCTAAAAAAAAAGCTCCAGATGTTATTCCTTAGATGACATCATCTTTGCCAATGTGCAATTTTTTGTTTGATAATGTTTTTTTCATGAGGTTTGCTTTTATTTTACATGTTCTATAATGTTCTGTTTTGTTTTTGATGATAACCGCATTATTCCAGGATTTTATTTCATTAAAATATTTGATTTAATTTGTACCTGACAGAAATAATAGAAAATATTTCAATAAAGAAAGTGGAATTTCACTAAGTAACATCTCGAAAAAGAAAAAATATGACCTGCGCAAGAACATCACCATCACTTTGATGCATCTTCCCAAATTTGGTAAATCTTCTATAATTTTTGATTGATTTTATATCTGAAAACTCCAATGCTTTTTCATACATCGTAGAATCAAAACATATTCTAAAGGCTTAACCTATAAAAATGTAAACAATTTCGTCTGCGCAGCTGTGCTCCTCCTCTACTCCACCCTAATGCTTCTTATTGAAGATTAGTATGTTATTATAAATCGAATGGAAATGTTACAAAAAGGTGAGATAGACGTTACCTAAAACACATACACGCACATTACATCAGTTCACAGAGCTTATATTTCACCAATACATTAATCACACAGCAGCTCTTTTTTCTTTTTTTTTCAATAATCTTTGTTAACGATTCCATGAAACAAATTATACAATCAACATATTCTCTTTGAATGTTTTAACAATATAAACAAATAAAATAGTTTATCATCACTTATATAATTATCATGCAAAATATTCTTCCTCTGGAAGGAAAAATTAAAACTAATAAATGTGCGTTTCTAATGCTGTAACTGAATTGAAATTATTCCATACATGATTATATAAGAATTAAACATAAGTGTGATGATGTATATCCAAACAAAGTGAACATATCATAATTTTTCGGAATCTATTATTTAAAAAACAAAAAACAAAAACAAACAAGGACCCCTCCCTACCCACATATGCCCTTACCTACCCCATTCCCCCGGAACTACCACTGCGTAGAAACCTTGCATCCCTCCCATCCACACTTTTTTTTTCCAGTGATCTTTATTTTGATTTCACTCAATAATACATGGATTTTTTTCCTTTTTACAAAATTATTTTCATTGAATTACATAACAGAAATACAATAAAAATCACAACTGAAATATTTCAGTGACTTACATGATCATATGAACAATAGAAGATTAGGCCTGACACACTGAAATACATTACCAGAAATACAATTAATCATCACTAAAACTATTTCAATGAATTGAACATGTTAAACATCAAAGAAAGAAGAAAAAAGCCTTAAACAATTTTTATAAGAAAAAAAAATTGAGTGATATCTTTCTTCTTTACCAAAAACCTACACCTTTGACCTCCCCTAACCCCCACCCTCCTTAAAAAAAAGAAAACAGCCGCAACACACACACACAGACACACAACGCTACACACACATTCACAATCCTTTTAATAGCTATTGCTTTTTCTTCATTTTGATTTTCTAACAAGATTTGAAAACATCTTTTTCAAATCTTTTCACATTCACTTATTCCTTTTAATAGCTATTGCTTTTTCTTCATTTTGATTTTCTAACAAGATTTGAAAATCTTTCTTGAGTAGGAACTCTTCCCTCTGACCTTGTCTTAAAAATAATATATTTAATAATAATAATAATAATATTCCGCTTTTATATAGCGCCTAATACATGGTTGTGTTTCTAAGCGCTTTACAGATATATTATTACAGATATATTATTTCATTAAGAAAATCACAGTATTGCAAAATTTAATTTCAGGGTCGGATCCATTAATTCCCACGTGTATTTCTTTCCACTCTGCCTTCCGAAGATTTGCTAAACCTAGTTTTTCAATAACTATTTGCCATAAGGCCTTTACATCACGACAAGCCCAAAATAGGTGTTCGTATGATTCCGATTTATGCTTGCAGAATGAACAGTAATTGTTATCAACAAACCCAAATTTGAAAAGATGTTCATTGGTGTATATTGCACCATGGAGTAATTTATACTGAAATTCCCTGACTTTCGGTAAAATTGTTGTAGTTCTAAGTCTTATGAATATTTCTTTTTCTGAAAAATCAAAATGGTTGTGATCATCTTTTATTCGTAAAGTATACAGGTGCTGGAGATTTGTAACAAAGTTTTCGTAAACCTTTCTAGATGGTACATCTTTCAGAAAAATAACTTTTCCAAAAATCTTCAAAGAAATATTATAATTGTCTACGTCATTTGAGCATAAGTCCTGGAAGTTCCCTTTATATTTTTCGCTTTTCAAAACGACATCACTTATCTTCCAAATTTCCATAATATTTTCAGCACTCAAGCCCAGTCTATGAAAATAATTTATTGTTTCACCTGTTCTCTCTCAAGAATGTGATCGACTAGGTAAATATTCTTTTTAAACAACTCTTCATCAAAAATCATTTTACCTCTCAAAAGGTAGTTTTTATTATTAAAAATAATTGGATTGATTTTTCCTGCAAAGTTCCTGTTTTCCTCAATATCTTGCCAAGCCTTTAAAATCTCTAAATAAAACTGCGGGGCTTTCAGATTCAATAACTTAATATCATAATTACAAAGCGAGATAAACCTTCCACCCACTTTTCTAAAGATGTAATCAAAAGTTTCCAGCCCATATTTGTTTCCCCATAAAGTAATCGTTTTAACCACATTACCCTTTGGGTTTTCACAAATAAATCAAAATCTATCATCCTTAAGCCACCATCCCTGTAGTCTTGATAACAAATATCTCTTTTAATTCTATCTTTTCCATTCCATATGAAATCAAAGCTAATTTTCTTAATTTTTATTCTTACCCACCTTGGAACAACTAATGACGACGAAACGTAGTTTAATTTTGACAAGGCATATGTTTTGAGCAAATGTACTTTCCCCATCACTGTTAAATCTCTCTGTTTCCACCACCCCAAAAGTCTTTTAATTCTACTTAAAATTACTTTATAATTCAAATCTTCCATTCTCATTGCATCCAGGCAAAAATATACGCCTAAAATCTTCATTTCCGTTACAATATTACCGAAAGCTAATGTTCCCGACTCTCTTCTATTTTTACCTATTCTCATTACATTGGTTTTTTCAATGTTAACCTTTAAACCACTTAATTTATAGAAAGCTAGAAATATATCTTGTATTCTTTTAATCGATGATTCATTCCTTACAAACAATGTCATGTCATCGGCATACAGAATTTGTCGAATTTCAGAATTATCGAATTCCACTCCTTTAATAGCACTATCATTTCGAAGGGCATGAGCCATAGTTTCTATAACTAGCAAAAACAAATACGGTGAAAGCGGCCCCCCCCCCCTGCCTTACCCCTCTCTTAATATAAAAATAACCTGCAGAGAAGCCTCCATTCATAACGCAACTACTAATTCCATTATACATGGTTTTAACCCAAGAACAAAAATACTGTCCAAACCCAAATAATTCCATTGCTTTGAAAAGAAATTTGTGTGATACAGAGTCAAAAGCCTTTTGAAAATCGACTGCTATAAGGAAAACATCTTCATCACAATGGTTATTACAGTGAAAAATTACATCCTCTATCAAACGTATAGCTTCACCAATATGTCTACCATTTATATAGCCTACTTGATCAGCAGAAATAACATCATTCAAGACGTCCTTTATTCCTTTTGCCATTACTTTTGATATTATCTTATAGTCGGTGTTCAACAGCGTAATTGGTCTATAATTTTTAGCATATAAAGGATCCTTACCGTCTTTTTCAATTAATGTTATGACACCTTGTTTCTGAGAAGTCGATAAACAACCTTTTTCAAATGCTTCATTGAAAACATCAACCAGTAACCCTCCTAACTGCGGCCAAAATGTGAGATAAAATTCTGCTGTAAACCCATCATTACCAGGGGATTTATTAATTTTCATACTTGTTAGTGCTTTATAACATTCTTCTCTGGTAATTTTTCCTTCACATGTGTTCTTACTTTCGACGCTTAGGCGCGGTAAATATTTACAAAACATACTATCATCTTTTAAATCAGCCTCCACATCTAACTTTTCTGAATACAAATTAGTAAAAATCCAATATTTGCAATATTGTTTTCCTGTCTGTCACAACCTCCCCATTATCACTGACCATAGTTCCCTTATTTGGGTTTTTCTTTTTATTAAAACGAAGTAACTGCTCAAAGTACTCTTTATTATTTTCACCATCTTCGTACCAAACAGCTCTTGACCTGACCTTGAGTCCATCTACGGACATATTATATAATTTCTTTAGCTGACTTTTTTTAGCTTCTATATTTTTGATAACTGAGGAACTATTGGGAGAGAGGACTAGATCTTCCTCTAGTGATATTATTTCTTTTTCAAGTTGTTGTATATTGTGTCTCCTTTCTCTCGATTTCTTCATAGCGTAATTCGAAGCATAATTTCTCATTTTCATTTTAAGAAAGTTCCAAAATGAAGATATATTATTGAATTCTTTAAACCACTATATTTCCACCACTCTAATTTCCTCACACATCCCCTGTACAAAGTCTATATCTAAACATAAACTATTATTAAATTTCCAGTATGATTTTCCATGCATTTCATTACCTCGTAATGGTTTCAGTTCTAAAAGGATTCCCGAATGGTCAGGGACAATAGAAGTTATAATATCACATGTATTTATTTTACTCTCCAAATTTTTTTTGAAATAAACCGGTAGTCAAGACGACTTTGCACAAGTGGAGTATTCTGTCTAAAAGTAAATTTCATACATATACACACAAATACACACACACACGCACGCACACACACACAGTCTTGTATTGCTTTACTTCCGAGGACAAGTATTGTTCCTCTATTGTTCCTCCGTCCTCGGAAGTCGACGGAATAAGGCACAAATTCATTGTTTGACGTTCGAGGACTATTGTCCGGACAATTGTTCTCATGATTTTTTTTTGTTCTCTGTCCAAAAATGTCCTCGGACATACGGCTAAACACGCCCACACCCACACACATACACCAGGCCCGTTACTATGGGGGGTTCAGGGGGTTCGAACGACCGCCACCCCCGTTGGCGAGAAAAGGTCCGCTTGAAAAAGAAAAAAAAAGAAAAAAAAAAAAAAAAAGAAAAGCGAGGGGAGAGATGATGAAAAGTGAAAATAACGTGATAAGATATTCGTCTTTCCGTCTATTTTAATATAGGTTTTCCCGCCCAATTTCGTCAAAAATGCATCCGATTTAACAATGCAATCATTCAATTTCGAGCGAATTTGAATGATCATCGAGATCAACATTCAAAAAGCTAACTAGTTCATTCAATATAATTTCATTAGCATGCGATTTCATAATTTTCTCAAATAAACGTGTAAAAAGCGCGTTCAAATTAAAAATGCATGTAAAATGCATTCAAATTCGCACCTGCTCTGCCCTGATGAACGTTTGGGAATTCAAATTCACGAATAGGCAAGCATTTTCAGCATTTGGGCAGTGTTTTTCGTTACTGCTTATATATGTTCTTTGTAATCTGCATTTGTCAATTATGCAAACTTTATTTACCTTGAAATGTGACATTTGCCTTATATTGATCTTTCTCATTCCTCTGTCAAACCGTCATCGAAACAACAACTCCACTTTCATAATTATACATACAATCAGGCCCCTGGGAACGATTTTGTTACTAGGGGTGCTGTGAGCAGATTTTTTTTTGTATCCAGGATTTTGTGATATTCACAAAATTTTCTGACAAGCAAAAAAAAAGTCCTCAACGTTTTGGGGTGTCTTTTTAAGTCCAAAAATCTTTGACAAGCAAGCAAAAAAAAGTCATAAGCATTTTGCTGGCTACAGCACCCCGCATCCTCTGCCTTCTAGGGGTGCTGCACACCCCCAGCACCCCCGCCTCCCAGGGGCCTGTATACAATTCATTTATGCACGACTATGGTGGCGGCTCGAGGAGATTACATGAATATCTCGAATACGGACAGAATTAGGTTGGCTGAAGCATTCGACAACAAGCAAGACTACCTAGAACTCGCAGACGCTCTAGGAATAAGCATGAAATATGATAAAAATAAACTTTGAAAATGAAAGTTTGAAAAAATGAGAAGGAAATTATATAATCAAAAACAGTGAAAAGGGGTGCATATGACGTGAAAAAATGAGGTAAGAATTACATAGAACAACAGAACTTGTTTATGTTAATTGAATTTGAACGTTCAAAGTGCGAAGATGTGTGCCTATAAATGAAATTGAAATTGGTATTTGGGACGAAATTGAACGTCTATCCAGCTGGCGCCAAATTGAATGACAACTTTGCTTCGTTGAATTGAATGAATTTCTCTCTAGATTGAATTAAATAAAATTTAAAAGGAATGATATAAAACTAAATTTAATGCTCAAAGAATGAAAATGAAGCATGAGAGCAGAGAGTTGACGAAAATGGTTCGAACTTGAACGCCTATTCATGAATTCAAATGCAACTCTGATGAAATTGGGCGGGAAAACCTATACAATTGATTTTGATTTTTTCCCGTAACTTCCTAATCTGGAAAATTTATAATTAATCAATGTCGTATTTCACCATTCATTTTCGTATTTTGTATGTTATGCCAAGCTGCAATCGATATTTTTTTCTTCAAAGCGTCATTCACACAATTATTCAAATTCGTAAACTTTGTAGTATCCATGACAGCCCTGTAACGAGGCGGGGGGGGGGGGGTTCAGAGGGTTCGAACCTCCCCCCCCCCCCCCCCCCCCTAAGCTGGAAAGCAGAAATCTGCTTGAACAACAACAAAAGAGAATTAAAAGGCGAAAAAAATTCCAAAGTAACATCAGAATAGTGATTTTGGGGTTAAAAGTTTTAAAACATATCCATATACCAACTGGCTTAGATAGGGGAGGGTGCACAAGGAGGTCACGTGAAAAGGGAGAGAGGAAGAAAAGTGGAAAATCATGTTTTATTTGCTTTTGTCCTGCAACTTCATAATAAGGCCTAGTCAATATACGCCTTTGGATATTAATTTTCGGAATTTATTTTTCTTTTTGCTATCGAATTTGTCAAAGACTGAAAGAGTTCAAAGAGTTATTCAAAAGCGTCACCCGCTCGTTGTAAGGTCTTGCCATGTGACGAATTAGAATGACAATTTTTTGAAATCGACTTCAGAAAGATGGATTTGATGATAAAATTTTGCAGCGGATTGCCAGGTCGGAGGAATTCGACTGAAATCTGACGAAAATGAATGGAGATATGTTGAAGCCGAGTTACCATTGAAACTGTAATATTATTAATTGGATGATTATTGATTCCTTTCAGCATATAGGACTAAATCGAATAGCATTTTGATCTTTCAAAAGTGTTAGATTGGACAGGAAATCCTGACAAAACAAGGAAATAGATGCTTAAAACACCATACAAAGATAACGTGGGAAGATAACCAGTGATAAGCGTGATAAGACTCAAATGAAATCTGTGGTAATGGAATATAATAGTGAATTATAGAAACCATACTGGAAAAGAGAGAGAGGGGTATTTAATGTGTCTATGCACTTTAAAATGGAAAATTTTCCCGCTCTCAAGTTGCATGGAGTATTCCTGGCGGACCCGGTCTAGTCATTCAGGCCCTTAAATAATGGCCCTTTATTCCAGCCTGTTCAACCGGAGTGCCATGAGAGTATTTTATAAAACATCGATTCTTGGAAACTATAATCAGGAATAACAAGATGCCCCGATTATAACACTTGGGGTGTTTGGGAAATAACATTTGGGAGATAGAAAAGTGCGTTTTCAGTCGCTCGCTTCGCTCATTCACAAAACTTTGAAACGAGATAGTTTCAGGCAGAGCTCGTTGATATAGAGATATGGATAGCTCTGGTTTCAGGCAGCGAGGACCATGAATATTTCCAGAGTATATGTCCATGAATATTCAATGTTATGACAAATTTTGGGCACGTCACTGCCTTATCGCCATGGCGCCCAGAATTTAGGGTTACCTTACTATCTACATTGAAATGAGCAACAACGAATTAAAGTCCATTTTCCTTCGCTCGCTCGCAAATCTTAGAAATGAGATGGTTTCAGGCAATGAGGTCCATGAATGTTTCCACAAGGATGTACCTGCAATATCCAGGCAGGTCGCTGCCCTATCCCCATGGCACCCGAATACTTGTTAGGTCCACTTTCTATATTGAAATAAGCAACAGCAAAGTAAAGTGCATTTTTCCTCGCTCGCTTCGCTCGTTCGCACACCTTATAAACGAGATAGTTTCATGCAGCGAGGTTCATGAATATTCAATGTTATGACAATTTCGGGCACGTCACTGCCTGTCGTCATGGTGCCCAGATATTAGGGTTACTTTCTATAAAATAACAACAGCAAAGTGCCCCCCCCCCCCCGTTCGCTCAACATCTTAAAAACTTTTATTATTAATATGAATATTTCCTGCATATGGCAACAAGATAACCGGAGATATAGCTTTACATTTCACCAGTTGGTGACTACTGAAATAATATTTTGTCATTTAAAAGTACATTTTTATATTTCTCTCGATCTCTTTGCTCCCTCGCAGTATTTGGAATCCTACACAATGGTAGCATAATTATGTTCGGGCTTCACATTTGACCCACCCCCTGTCACCTAATTCTGACTACGCTCGTGCCCAAACCCTCAGAAAGGTCCAATTTTTCCAATGTTCACCCCCCCCCCCCCCCCGGCCAATGTTCTACCACTGTCAAAACAACAGAAATATGTAAACCCTACTATGGTCATTATGCTCTCACTTTATGTAACATATAGGTGTCACAGTCTACACAATGTTTCAACATGAATGTGATTGTATCATATTTAGTGTATGCTCACTAATTCATAACGATATGAGAGCTTGTCAAATCTACTGTGTCCACAGTTGTGGGGCAGCAGTGTATCACACAAGAGTGAGGGCACGGTGTTTTCAAATACTACAGTAGTCAAATTCCGGCGCGATAAGCTCATTACCCATTATACCCCAGTCACACCATCGAGACCGATACCAGTCTGACACCAGGGCCCCGTTTCATAATTTTTTAATCAATAACAACTGCCTAATAACTATGACAAATTCGCTCTAAGCCAATCAGATTCAAGGATTTCAGTACCATATAACAATTATTGTAACTTGTTATTGATAATCAGTTTTATGAAACAGGGCGGTGGCGGTGTGACTAAGGTATTAGACACAACTATGAAGAGAAAATATCTTTTTTGACGACTGGATAAACGAATATTGTTAAAAGATTTTTTTTTAAAGAGGGTATTTCGAAATGATGGCTATCGTGTAAATATGAATTTCCTTCCACCATCGATAAAATTGGCATCATTACTTTTGAGTATATTATGCAGTACTAGCTACATTTTCGCGGGCAAAAAAAATACACGGAAGAAAACGCCAAAGATCTACGGATAAGAAATTAGCTTCCTTATAAACCTTTTTAAAAACTATGGATAATTGCATTTTCACCATTTTACAAATTGTAGACCACCTGACAACTTTAGTCACAAATTTCACAAAACCACCCAAATAAATTGTCCTCAATGAAATACCTACCCGGACAAGTTGGTCCAGTGGTTCCAGTCGGGCAAAAACAGGTATATGCTGAGTTATCAGCATTAGATATTAAACATGTGCCTCCATTACAAGGTGAACTGGAACAAGGATCTAAGATATAAGCAGGTTTACAATTCTTGATATTGAAAAAAAAATCCACATCGTCTTTATAAATTTGACCCCATTCAAAGAATGTGTATGGTGTTGATGAGAATGGGAGCGAAACACCAGGTTCGAAGTTTGAAATGTAATATTATACAAACAATGAATACTCCGGATTTCAATATAACAACTTTATGACCCGACGAATTCAAGAATTTCCCAAGTGATGTTGTATTTTACCCAGGCCCCAAGCGGAGGTTGAATAAAATTGCACGAGGGAAATCATTAATGGTGAACATAATGAAGATAAGCATTCCATGAAATAAAGGGTATTTGCGATCCATTTCCTTGCTTTTATGAAGTCAGGCCCTCTCGATTACAATATATACAGCTTACCTTCGCGAAAAAATAAGCGCAGCTAAAACATTGAAAACAATTATGGGTACGCGCAGGGTTGCTTGGAAAAGCATATAATTATGAATTACCTTTGTTCGCGAACTCCTGCGCAAACCAAGAAAGGCTGATAAGTCACGTGATACCATATCAGGCAATATGCCTTGATGCTCTCTAACAAATACCATATTTTATATGTAAACACGAAGGCAACTGAAATTCTATTTTTCTTGAAGATATTTTTTTCATTGAAAGATACGCTGGAAATGCGTTTCAAATAAAATGTTTTTTCTCTATTGTATTTTCGTGATCAAAACTAAAAACACCTATGTTAGTACAGCAACATATAAGGGTAGTGATGTCTTACTAAATCAAGAACAAAGTGGAAAGAGTAGGGAATACTTACCCGGAGTTGGACAGGTCACTGTGCTGATAGTTCCATCAGGACAGACACATATATAATCTGAGTTATCACCATCAGATGTTGAACATGTGCCTCCATTACATGGTGACCTGGAACAAGGATCTAAAATATGTGTAGAATTATTGATTATTTGTTTGATTCCACATCGTTTTTAGAAATTTGACTTCATGGCTCCATTCAAAGAATGTGCATGATATATTGCAGGGGTGTCGATCCGTGTTCACGATTGGGGGGATGACCGGCGAGGGAGCGAAGCCAGTGGCGTATCTAGGGATTATGGCGCCCGGAACAAAAAAAAAAATTACCCCCCCCCCCCCGAGTGCCCAAACTTACGTTAGTGAGGGAGCAAAGCGACCGAGCGGCAAATTTTTATTTTTCAATTTTTAACCCTAAAAAACGCGATTTCTGCAATTGACCACCGCAATTTGAGCGGTAGAGAAGCTCGAATTGTATACATTGCTAAACGGTTTTCTATTCACTCACTTCTACAATCGGGAGCAAAACTAACGAAAACCCTATAGGCTTGAGAAAAGAGTCGAGAAATTCAGCAAGGCTGCCTAAAGTTGAGATTTCTTTCAAAAGTTGAACCTTTGCAACAGTGTACATATCTCCTTTGGATAATACAACATTCGACCAAAAATGCAATCATTTCACCAAATTTACATTTGAAAGCTAACGTTTACGTGAAGATGTATCTGCAATTATATCAATTATGTACCAGAAGAAGGAATATGGTGATATGTTACTCATAAACTAAATATATTATTTCGTAAGTTATTATTTATATAATTATTAGGATAATCGAGAAAAAAGGTAGTGCTTCCATCTGAACAGAGACACAATAAAAAAAAGCCGAGTTCTACAATCAGCTATGGAACAAGTGCCTCCATTACATGGTGAAGTGGATCTGAGATGGTATATGAAGTATATTCATAATCATATTCTCCTTTTAACAACGTTTTGGAATTCGTTATTGTATGTTTTTGGCTATGCAAGAAATTTGAAATAACACCAAATTTCAAAAATTAAAAACTTTCTTATTATTTGTCCAATTTCGTAGAAAGTTTTCAACAATTTGCTTAGTAAACGAAGAAGCTTGACTGGGGAGGAATTTTTAATTTGTAAACAAATCTATAGGCATTTTACTCCCAGTGTTAAAGATCGTATGCTCGATCTGTAATGAAAAACACAAGTCAGAAAAAATTGGAACCAGCGGGATTCGAACCTGTCATCTACTGCTTACCGGGCAGCGACTTAACCACCAGGCTATTCTAGTTCACGGCCAAGTCACGATGAAACTAGAATCAAATACCCAAGATCCTCTTCTTTCTGACTCATTAATATTCATTTTTAACGCCATAGACGCCATAGACAATGGTTAGTAAACGAAGAAGCTTGACTGGGGAGGAATTTTTAATTTGTAAACAAATCTTTAGGCATTTTATTCCCAGTGTTAAAGTAGAACTTTAATGATTTTAAATATTGGCTTAAAGTAGAACTCTGATGATTTTAAATATTGACTTAATACTTATTATTGCTTAGATGGCATAAATTAAACAAGGTTATCCTAATTCAACGCTTGGAAACATTTGAAGTAATGATTATTATCAATTATAAAACGGTAAAATACAGCCCCCGATATAGCAGCTGAAGAGCTCCTCGAACGCTGCTGAGATATGTGACGACACACCATGGACCAGTCCTGTCTAAGCAGACGATGTCCCATAACATCTTACACATTTTTCAGAGCCTATTTTGTCATCTCCTCTTCACTTATTTCTCTTCCTTCACTAGCGTCAGTCTTAATGTTAGTCTGTTGCCTCACTCTTAACTTCGTGTATGGTATTATTTTGATGAAAAATGCAGCGTTAAAAAAATAAAGGAATCAGTCACTTGTAAACAAAATAAGACGCCATTGTATTTTCAGCTGCTTGCACCGGGGCATGTTCGGCGTTTCAAGAGGGAACGAATACCATCCTGCTATTATTCGGAGGGCTTTTCAATTTGAAAGTGGGGTTTATTTCATTGATCATTGACCCTTCTCCTGTGTATTTACAATCAAACGGTTTTAGCTATCAGAATCCGTTTCACTTTCCCTTTATAATGGTGTGAAATAAGGTCATGTTTAAATACATCAAACTCTTTATAATTTGATAAATAATTGCATTGCAATTACGTTCATTCATTATAGGACGTCGTCTGCTTAAGCAGGATCGATCCCGAGTGTGACGACATCAAAACATCGCTATATTTCTGGCGAATCCTCGGATATTCCAGATGCTGAGAAGAGCTTTTATTTGTGTTGTTTTTATAATCATCAGATACGCAGTTGACATAAAACTTATACGATTGCCATCTGTAAGCTTCCCAGTTTCTAGTGATACATTAATTGCCATATTTGTGATTTTCTTTGAATATCTACTTTAATACTTATTATTGCATAGATGGCATAAATTAAACAAGGTTATCCAAATTCAACGCTTGGAAACATTTGAAGTAATGATTATTATCAATTATAAAACGGTAAAATACAGCCCCCGATATAGAAGCTGAAGAGCTCCTCGAACGCTGCTGAGATATGTGACGACACACCATGGACCAGTCCTGTCTAAGCAGACGATGTCCCATAACATCTTACACATTTTTCAGAGCCTATTTTGTCATCTCCTCTTCACTTATTTCTCTTCCTTCACTAGCGTCAGTCTTAATGTTAGTCTGTTGCCTCACTCTTAACTTCGTGTATGGTATTATTTTGATGAAAAATGCAGCGTTAAAAAAATAAAAGGAATCAGTCACTTGTAAACAAAATAAGACGCCATTGTATTTTCAGCTGCTTGCACCGGGGCATGTTCGGCGTTTCAAGAGGGAACGAATACCATCCTGCTATTATTCGGAGGGCTTTTCAATTTGAAAGTGGGGTTTATTTCATTGATCATTGACCCTTCTCCTGTGTATTTACAATCAAACGGTTTTAGCTATCAGAATCAGTTTCACTTTCCCTTTATAATGGTGTGAAATAAGGTCATGTTTAAATACACCAAACTCTTTATAATTTGATAAATAATTGCATTGCAATTACGTTCATTCATTATAGGACGTCGTCTGCTTAAGCAGGATCGATCCCGAGTGTGACGACATCAAAACATCGCTATATTTCTGGCGAATCCTCGGATATTCCAGATGCTGAGAAGAGCTTTTATTTGTGTTGTTTTTATAATCATCAGATACGCAGTTGACATAAAACTTATACGATTGCCATCTGTAAGCTTCCCAGTTTCTAGTGATACATTAATTGCCATATTTGTGATTTTCTTTGAATAGCTACTTTAAAGATCGTATGCTCGATCTTGGGTATTTGATTCTAGTTTCATCGTGACTTGGCCGTGAACCAGAATAGCCTGGTGGTTAAGTCGCTGCCCGGCAAGCAGTAGATGACAGGTTCGAATCCCGCTGGTTCCAATTTTTTCTGACTTGTGTTTTTCATTACAGATCGAGCATACGATCTTTAACACTGGGAGTAAAATGACTAAAGATTTGTTTACAAATTAAACAATTTGCTTCTCTGTCTTATCTGCTTTACTTTATAGCGACTTGCTAGCAAAGTTGGCAAATTGGAAAATCACATCAATAGGTGTTGAGAAACTTGTGTTTAAACATTATGTTGTCTCATAACTTTTAAAGGTCCCCAGAAATCCAAATGCAAGTTAATTTCTGTTGATGTGCGGGCATGCATACAACTCATATTTTGTTATTAAAACATCTAAAGATGTTTCATAGATTTTTAAATATTTTTTGAAATATTTTTTCCCAACCTCTTAAGCTCCACCCTAAAAAAAAAGCTCCAGATCTTATTCCTGAGATGACATCATCTGTCAATCATTAGTCAGCCATACTAACATTCTACAATACAGAGTGGAATGTAACTTCCCCCAGCTCAGCACATGCTCACAATAGAATTGCATGCTTTCAAACAATACCTCCTCATTACCCTTCTTTTCGTGGTGATGCTACAGCATGTCTGGCATAGCAACTCCTATGTAGGCATTGTATGGTCTATTAGAACAGATGGTTATCTCTGGCAAAGCTACATACCACTTTCTCTCCTTAGCTCACTAATGATTGACAGATGATGTCATCTCAGGAATAAGATCTGGAGCTATTTTTTGGGGTGGAGCTTAAGAGGTTGGAAAAAAATATTTCAAAAAATATTCAAAAATCTACGAAACATATTTAGATGTTTTAATAACAAAATATGAGTTGTATGCATCCCCGCACACCAACAGAAATCAACTTGCATTTGGATTTCTGGGGACCTTTAACAGTTACATTCAATCAATATAATTGTTCAGTTTAAAGTGAAAGGAAAAAACAAAGCACGTTATCTCACGGCTATACCACTATTTGAATATTCACCCCTCTCTCTTTCTATCTCTATCCATTTTTTAATCACTTACCCGCCATAGAGCAGACATCTCCACTGAACCCGGCAGTACAATTACAGGTGAATGATGAAGATCCGGAGAAGACTGGCGAACAAATCCCTCCATTTTGGCAAGGTGTGCTACTACATGGGTCTTTTGTGATAATGTTTAAACGGTTATGTTTTACCCCGAAATTGTTTACATAAGAAAAGGAATAACGGCATTTGGAAGAAAGACTTTATCTAAAATTAAAGGGAAATGTGTTAAGGTAAAAGAAGTATAAAGTGGAGCATTTATTTATTCTAGAAAAAAAAATGAAATATGAGGAAAACAAGAAATAAATTAGGTTATGGTGTCAATAGATTGATCATCAAGTACCTAAGATTCCGAAATACACCCTGTATATGAATAATGAAATAATACGAAAGGATATGAAATGAAATGCAATGAAACCGTGTGAAAAATGACAATACAATCTAAATATGAATCATATTCAACAAAAAATGGTAGAAGTTACGTCATGTACATCCTCTAGGATACTAACATTTTGTATCCATCAAACCTAATGCAACTGTCATCATGTTACGAAGGGAAATACAAATGTTTAATACATATGTATAGGAAAAAAACATAATACTGAAGTAACGGCATTTGGAAGAAAGACTTTAACTAAAATTAAAGGGGAATGTGTTCAGGTAAAAGAAGTATAAAGTGGAGCATTTATTTATTCGAGAATAGAAATGAAATATGAGGAAAACAAGAAATAAATTAGGTTATGGTGTCAATAGATTGATCATCAAGTACCTAAAATTCTGAAATATATGGATAATGAATGATACGACAGGATATGAAAAGAAATGCAATGAATCCTTGTGAAAAATGACAATACAATCTAAATATGAAAAATTACGTCATGTACATCTTCTATATAGGAAACAAACATTTTGTATACATCAAACCTAACAAATGTCATTATGTTACGAAGGGAAAAAAGAAATAGCTGTGGGGAAAAAAATTAATACAGTTGATTAATGCAGAAACAAGAGTCTCAGTGTTACTATATACATGTATTTATCTTCAGGTAGACTAACTACTTAAGGAGTGTTGTCAGAAAGCATAATTATAATTATTTATTATTATCATTAATATTCTTATAATTTTTATAAATATTATAAGAATATTATAGGTTTTTGCGGTCAATTTCGGACTTTTTTCATTCAATTTGATATAAGAGTCCTTCAAATTAGCGAAATAAATGTGCACCGTAAAATTCATCATTCAACTTGGTATTTCGGTCATTCAAATTCGCACTTAGATCAAACAATTTAACACTTTTCTCATTCAAAATAAAAAGTCGGTTGGGAGCATTCAAATTCGCCACCATGCCGGAAAGCGTCTCTGCCAGCATTCAAATTCGCACGTGGGCATTCGAATTCGTAATAAGCCCATTCAATTTAGCATGTTTAAGGTATTTGGACTTTTAATTCATTTACTTTGAAATAAATTGTTTTGTAATGCGTGGTTAGGCTTCCTTTTCATTACTCAGTTCCATTCCATAGGCCTTATAGCTTTCATAATCATGGACTTAAACTCAATACCCCAACCCTTCCCAATGAAAAACACAGATACTTTTATGAAAGAAATAATTTTCCTAAATAACTTTATTAGTTATTACACCCACTGACATACATTTAACAAACATAATGAAATAGATCTTCACTTGAAAGTATGAACAATAATTATTGTGTAAACTTGTTAGACCATAAATTAGAGAAAAGTAAGTCAATGTTATAAAAAAATGCTAAAATATATGTAGATGAGATAAACATGAATTCATTAAAAGAAGCTTATATGAATAAAAGAATACATAAATGCTCTGAAATGAATTTGAATGCTGGAATAACGGTTTTGCGCAATCGCATCACCTCCGTGAATGACCGTTTTACGAACTTGATGCATTTTTTGCGAATTCGAATGAAATTAGTCTAAATTGGATTGATAAAGGTACTAATACGAATGCATGAAATATTAATTTGAATGCTTAAATGCTTGTACACGGCCAAATTCTTCTAAATTGAATGCACGTAGTATGAATTTGACTGATGAACTTACGAAATTGACCGCAAAAACCTATATTATTATTATTACTATTATTATTACTATTATTATTATTATTATTATAACTATTATTACTATTATTATTATTATTATTAAATCTTATTTATACAGGGTAGCCCCATTAGCGGAATGCACTGTTCATCCAGGGGCCAGGGGGTAGAAAAATAAAACACAAAGATACAAACAGAAATATATACACTGACACTATTTTATAGGTGCTGACGAGGGTATACCTGAAATCTAAGGACAGTGCATTATGACGAAGTGAAAGATTGTATAGTTGCTGATGTTCTCGTGGAGTAGGGTATACTGTTCCACAATATTGAGCCATTTTCAAAAGGAAGACACGATAGTAACTTAAAAATAAAAACGTCAAAGAATACATAAGTTTTAAAACGGAACATGTTTCGGAGTAATACTCCATCATCAGCCTGATTTTTTACAACAGAGACGGTGCTATATATACTTTCAGATTACATAATACTAAATAACATGAACAGTTAACAATATAAGGTGTGTCAAAATGTACTTAATGGCGTGAGGGACCTGTCTGGTCAAGGACCTGGGTGAACAATACATACAGTTAAATAAAAAGCAGTATTTGGTAATGGTGCACCTGTTGGCTGCGTTTGGATTTGGTCCAATTGATTGATTGTGTATATTGAGCCAGCAACTGATATTCTGTTCTTTCCTTTTTCAGTTCTAGATTTGTGTATATTGAATACTAAACTGCTAGCACTTCTGGTACGGTATGAGTGGATGATCTGTAAAGTATTTGGGAGTACATGTATTTCCATTCAAGGCATTTGTATACAAGTTTTATTTTTTAAAATTTCCAATTTTCCTCTTTTGGAACCCACCTTAGCTGGCGCACGCTCTCCGTCTGTTCCAAATACACATGATATAATATTGCAGAAAACGGAACAGAATGTAATCTACAAACGAAAGCAAAGTGGTAATAGCACAATGCCTAAATACACTTATCTACAGCAAGTTAAAGCAATTTCGCAAAGCGCATCCATCACTGTATTTTCCAAACGGAAATTTGTTAACTCACGTGATACACACAAAACACACGCACGCAATAAAATACACCCACGCCCATACAACTGTGCACGTATGTCAACAGCCACAGGCACGGTGACTCAAATCGACATCAACCCATTTATTTCATGTGATACCTACTTAAAAATCATCAACACACATATACACACACACTTTTTTTTTTAATTTGTAAACAAATCTTTAGGCATTTTTACTCCCAGTGTTATTATACATTGTGGGACACTTTTTTTTGTTTTTCAAAATATTTTATTAGAGATTTCATTCAAAATAGATCATTACATAAAATAAATGTAAATAATTTCAAACAAATACAAATCTTCATTTCGTTTTCATACCATGGTGTTAAATTATTCGCAAAACAACCATGGAAGAATGTTGGAATAAAATCACTAAGTAAATAATATATTGACAAACACTAACGTACGCCCTATACACCCTCCCTATGTCCCACAATGTATAATATTCAATGTAAATGATCTTTCATTCAAACTATGTTAAAGTTCTTTTCTTTGGTAACACTATGAACTCGGCGAACAAAGAAACGTACACACGCGCACCGCACACACACACGCACACACATTTAAATGTAAAAATTAGTCCCAAATCATGCTTACCAACAGTCTGACAGTTGGTTCCAGTATAACCCGATGGACAGGTGCAGGAATATCCAGTGGCACCTGATGGCGTGCAGGCACCACCGTTCAAGCACGGGTTAGTATTACATCCAGTTTGAACTGAAATACGAAGAAAAGCCAGATTTGCGTTAATATGTTTAAAATGATAATATCTATAAACACAAATGATTATATGTATAATATATTGGACGAATGCAGATTTATTGATAGATTTCCCGGGTCTGCTCGCTAGTCATAAGGACCGCTATTCATAAAAAAATTATTCATAAGGACCGTTATTCATAATAAGACATAAGGGTTGCTATTCATAAGGGTAATTATTCATAAGGACCGCCATTCATAATAAGACATAAGGATCGCTATTCATAATACGGAAAGAGGGTCGCTATTCATAATACCAAATCAGGGTCGTTAATCATAAGGGTCCCTATTCATAATACGAAAATAGGGTCGCTATTCATAAAGGTCGCTATTCATAAAGGTCAATATTCATAAGGGTCGCTATTCATAATCAAAGAAGAGGGTCGCTATTCATAATCAAAGAAGAGGGTCGCTATTCATAATCAGAGAAGAGGGTCGCTATTCATAATCGAAGAAGAGGGTCGCTATTCATAATCAAAGAAGAGGGTCGCTATTCATAATCAGAGAAGAGGGTCGCTATTCATAATCAGAGAAGAGGGTCGCTATTCATAATCAAAGAAAAGGGTCGCTATTCATAATCGAAGAAGAAGGTCGTCATTTAAATCAAATAAGAAAGGGATATGGATAAAGGACAACCCAAGGCCCAAGAATGCATTTCCGGTTTTTGTCAAATATATCCCTATTTTTCTAAAAAAGTGAACTATATTTATCAACGGTCCCCACACTTTGAAAGGCGCTTTGCCAGTGCCTTAATAATTAAAAAACGATGTCTAATCCATTTATATACGTGGGAGGAGTGGACCCCCCCCCCCCCCCCCCCCCCCCACACACCCTCATACACGCAGACATGTACTTTGTTTTGAATATTGTCATTGCCACACCTATTTTAGAGTTAGGGGAAGTACTGGTTGTCTATTTATGTACCCTTTTCGTTCTTTCTTTTTTTCTTTTTCCTCCTCTCTCTCTCTCTCTCTCTCTCTCTTCCTCTTTCCTTCATTTTCCAGCTTCTTGTTTCTTTGTTTCTGCATGGTTTTCTGCAAGACATGGACCTCTTGCTTGTACTCTTATTTCCTTTTGTATACTGTTTACGTAGATTTATCATGGAATAATGAGGTATTATATTGTCATGCCTCTTTATTCTCAATGTGTTAATATATTTTTGATACATGTGCATTAATATATTTTTCTGTATTCATTCTTATCCATCACGTGCAATTTTCTGATATGTATTTTTATGCTTGAAATTGGGAAATCAGATTGTAACACATTTTTTATCCTTGTTGCATGACAATAAATGAATCATTGAATCATCCAGATCCTCCCGTTTCTCAACTCCTGTGGAGACCTAATCCTTAGCCTTTATCTCAAGTTCCAACAATCGTCCATTTGGGGGGAGATGAGGGGAAAGTTGGGCGGGGAGGGGTGGGATTCTTGTAGGGGGTAGTTGTCCGGATACGGGCTTAGAAATTGCCGCGAAAATTTTGTTTTCGTTTTTATTTAGGGGTGGGATAGTAATATTTTCATAATACGTGATTTTAGTAACGTACAATTAATTGGCATCTACCGTTTTTACAGTGTGCCCCTGTTTATGGGCATGGATGGGAATGCAGTATGCCCTCCCACGGTTGGGACTTTCAAATTTCCCCCAGTTAAAATCACCTTTCAGAGCATTTGAGTGCATGTGCTTTCATGGTAATTACTAACTTGCTTAATGCTTAATTTCATTATATTCTTTGAAATCTTTATTTCGGTCTTCCTTATCATAATCTTAACAAAAATCATGACAAAAATTATGACCATGTTGATCGATCTTGATCCTATGAATAATAATCATCATGGTCATCCTCCTCCTCCTCCTGATCATATTATTTGATCATGTCATTTATTGAAGGTGAATTATTGCGGGGGGGGGGGGGGGGGGGGTGATACAAGCCAATCCTACAGGCCACCCCCCCCCCCCCCCCTCCTGCATTATTTGGGGAATATATCACACATCCTCACCCTCCTGGGAATTTGATATCCATGCTTCCATAGCATTTAAAATATAAATTCTACTACTAGAACCGTCATTTATGAACTCTCCCCTTGAAAAAGAAGTGCAGGGTATACAATCATGTATAATATCGTATCTGGACAACTACCCCCTTAGGTCAACTACCCCAGGACATCTCTTCCTATGTTCGTTCATATTTTCAGCCTTTTATCTTTTCTTCTGTCCTAAACTTAATATTGCTTTATCTTTCTGCATTTGTTTTCCCTAACTGTTCTTATGTTATTCTTTGTTTTAGTATCATTTTATCTTTATCTTTCCTTTATTTTTCGCTTCATCTTTACTTCTATCCTTCCCTTCGCCTCTCTTTATTTTCTTCTTTCTCTTCTCTTTCTGTCCTTTCTTATGTTATTCTTTGTTTTGATCTTTCTTTACCTTTTCTTGTTGTCTTCTCTTATGCTCTTTTTTGTTTTGATCTTTCTTTGTTCTTCTCTTTCTGTATTTTGATCATTCTTGGATCTTCTCTTTCTGTCTTTCCATAAATTGTTCTTTGTTCCCTTTCTTTATCTTCTCTTGCTGTCTTTCCCTTATAAATGTTATCCTTTGTTTTATCCTTCCAGCATTTTGTCTTTTTTCTCCTTATGTTTTCCTTTATTTTTTTCCTTCTTTCATCTCTTTCATCTTTTGTTGTACCCTACCCCGTGCATTTATTCATTGTTCTCCTTTCATCTGCTCTTTTGATCTTTCCTCTATCTCTTATTCTTAAAGTAGAACTTTAATGATTTTAAATATTGGCTTAATACTTATTATTGCATAGATGGCATAAATTAAACAAGGTTATCCAAATTCAACGCTTGGAAACATTTGAAGTAATGATTATTATCAATTATAAAACGGTAAAATACAGCCCCCGATATAGCAGCTGAAGAGCTCCTCGAACGCTGCTGAGATATGTGACGACACACCATGGACCAGTCCTGTCTAAGCAGACGATGTCCCATAACATCTTACACATTTTTCAGAGCCTATTTTGTCATCTCCTCTTCACTTATTTCTCTTCCTTCACTAGCGTCAGTTTTAATGTTAGTCTGTTGCCTCACTCTTAACTTCGTGTATGGTATTATTTTGATGAAAAATGCAGCGTTAAAAAAATAAAGGAATCAGTCACTTGTAAACAAAATAAGACGCCATGGTATTTTCAGCTGCTTGCACCAGGGCATGTTCGGCGTTTCAAGAGGGAACGAATACCATCCTGCTATTATTCGGAGGGCTTTTCAATTTGAAAGTGGGGTTTATTTCATTGATCATTGACCCTTCTCCTGTGTATTTACAATCAAACGGTTTAGCTATCAGAATCAGTTTCACTTTCCCTTTATAATGGTGTGAAATAAGGTCCCGGTGGTCATGATTGTGAAAGAAACTTCCTGAAAGCAGTCTGAGGTTTGATTATGTAGTACATAGAATTGGTGTGTATTGTGACGTCTTAAAATCACCAAAATAAGAAGAAAAATGACAGTCTTGCTGAAATTCACAAGCACTGCTTGGTAAATGGGACTACACACATGTGGTTTGAAAGAAAGTAGTCCAAACTTTTCAGCTAGATCTCGTCATATTTCCAATATGAGGGCATCTGAAGAGCAATCGTTTTCAGGGGACAATTAATTTCATGATATTTCGCAAAACTGACACAAAACGAACCAGAAAGCTATATAGATCATTTTCACCTTTGCCAGAACTCTACCTTCTTCAAATTGATGAGTAATAAAAGTCAAAACATAATATCAATATACATTCATAAGGGGGAGACTATTTATTCACGAGGACATAAAGGGATAACAAAGTAATCATTCATTAATATGAGGACAGAAATATTCAGTTATCAAAAAGCAAAGAAGAAAGTTACAACAAGCGTTTAGAGCATGGCAAACATCTATTAATTAAGAAAGATCTAGAAGAAATATCGAAATATATCGACTCAAAATCAATTAATATATAAAAAAATGAGCTATCATCGGGCAGGTCTCCATGAATAAATGATTTATAGATGATATCAATAGCAAAGCATTGCACGAATATAACACAGTTTGGGAAATAAAGTTATGATATAATATTATTACATGAGGGTGGTTATGCTGATAATTATAGACTTTTATTTTCAAAAATGCACATCGAAGCAATTTAATGAAAACTCAACGAAATGAAGTGATGAACATTTTACGAATAAAAACATCAAAATACAAACCCGTCTCGCAAGATTCTCCAGTGAATTCAGTTGGACATTCACACGTGGAGTTATGCCTAGTTCACATTTGGCTTGCGATGGTCTATGGAGCCCGTAAACTGCCCGTATCCCCCTTTCCGCGCGGCCTCCGTGCGGAGGCTGTAAGATTTTCGTGCGGATTCACGGGCTCCGCAGCCTCTACGATTTGTTATCGAGAGGAGTTTGACAATTTTTTAAAAATCGTAAGACCGTAGCCCGTAGACATGTCGTAGGTGACATCGCACAATCCTCGCACGGGCACCGTGCAATGGCCAAGCGTGATCGTGCAGCAAACGATTTTTGGTGGACATGGGGGCAAAAAAAAAATCGTAAGGAGATTGTACATTCGCACGGCCCTCGCACAGCTATCGCAAGGTTGCCGCTCGCTGCCCGTGCAGTACCCGTAAAATATGAAATATGTACACATAATCCCTATTGCTGGGGATTGAGATCCTCAAACGGCACGGCGACTGCACAGTCACCGCACCACCTCCGTGAAGCCTCGCCACGGGAGCCGTGCGGGCTCCGTACGATTTCCTCGTGGAGGTTGTGGAGACTGTACGGCATGGAATACAAGGTTATACGAACATGGACTTTAAGATATATTGCAACAAGAGCTCTAACAAAATGTAACACAAACGTATATCTTATGAACACTGAGAATAACTATCTACGAAAGCAAAAAATGAATACATATCAATGGATATATGTACAATATCAGCAAAACGCAAATGAAAAGGAACAAAAACTAGATTGATACTGTTTAGCAACAGTGAACCACCGCGCCTGCGCGATGTAGTGTCCCACCTCGACCATTCAATAATAATTAATTGCGGATGCGCTGTGGTGTAGTGGATTGGGGTTCTCGTCTTTGGATCTGAGGGTCGCGGGTTCGAACCCTACTATGTCTGGTGTTTATGTCCTTGGGCAAGGCATTTTATCCGCTCGCTGTTGTTTACCCATGAGTGATGGGAACCTTGGTCGGGTGTTAACTAAGCCGTGAGCATCAACTGATAGCCTGGCTTGCATGCTCCCCGGGGAGCTGAGATTGTGCTCAAGATAATTGGGCAGGTTTGAATTGTACCTGATGACTATGGGGTAATTTTTATACAGGGCCCGCTGGGAGAATATTTGAACCAGGAACCGCGGAACCGTGGGGAGGGGGGGGGGGGGGCTGTAGCCCCACACTTTTTTTCAGTTAACACGTGCAAACATATGGCAGTGCAAAAATGTGGTTATACACGTAGCCCCCCCCCCCCCCCCCCTCAGCCCCTCCACTTTCCAAGACGTTTATAAAATTAAATTAAATAAAGAAAAAACAGATGCACCTGTGGAATTCAATCGGAAATTGCATCCATGCAGCAAACTATAAAAGTATAATACTAGCCTAGGCTAGGCATAGCCACATTACGTGAAAAATTGTGCAGATTTCAATGCTGCTAAAAAAAAAGTGCTATCGCATATCCAATTTCTGTTGCGTTAGCGCTGTGTATAGTTACACTGCAGCACTAGACGGAAAATCCCTCTGTTTGGAGGAGTCTTTTGTCACTTTATTGTTTTGGTCGCTCTCCTCCTCGAGAGGGGGTTCAGCGGAGCGTCGTCGTACCCAATGTCAGCGTAGTCAACACCCGAACGACGGCTGATCTTACACTGCAGCAGCACAGATGTAACGTCGTCAGAGTAGACCTAACAGTAACTTAGATCTACACACGAACACAGAATGACAGATAAAATGGTAAAATGTTGCGAGCAAGGCTGGTTGCGACTACGGCCGACTACAAACATTTTATAGTCCTGTACTCGGCTGTAGGCCAGGAGAAATAAATATTATAAAAACAACAATAAAAGAAAAAAGAAAAACTAAAAATACATTACAGTGCATAATTTTTGTGACCGGCTATTAAAGCTCCAGCAGTTTCTCCGATTGCGCCCTAATTACACTATAGTCTCTCACCATACTAGTAACGCGCGCGCGGATACGATAACTCAATAGATACTATGTTGCGGTGCTTTTTCATACACTGCATGCACAGTACGGGCCAATGACGGTACTTGTATATAAAGGGCTGTACCTTCGGCGCTATAAAATCAAAAACATTAATTAAAAAAATTAATTAAAAAAAATCAGATGCACCTGTGACCGTGGAATTCAATAGGAAATCGCATATTACTTAGATGAAGATTCGCTGAAAGTTTGGTGAACTGAAATGGAACCATTCAAACGTTAATCACTAACAAACATCGGGACAGAATCGACTGAAATTGGTACCACCCTTGCTTAGCGCGGCGGTAATAATACAAACCCGTTTCACAAGATTCTCCAGTAAATTCAAATGGACATTCACACGTGTAGTTAGTGAAAGAGCCGGCTACAGCTGTACATCACATGTACCGCCAGGGGTTTATATCTAGGAGGTTAGACATAAAGTTAAGAAGGTTCTGACTGAAAATAAAGATAAGCATGAAAGCCAGGGGTAACGCACACAGCGACTTTACTCACAAGATCACACGACGGACATTTTCAAATTTCAGAGATTGTGACAATATATTCCTTATATTTGATTATTTTACATGGAAATGATACATTAGTTAATAAAATAATATATTAGTCATTACCTCAACGTTGTTATGACATGTACAACAATACAAAACGCTTTTCCAAGCGAAATCATTACTAAAAACAGGAATATATACCAAAGATACTGGAATCGATTTTTTAATGTATTATTAATCCAAAAGCAAATTGAAAACATACCTTCTTCACAAAAATCCCCAATGTATCCAAACATGCAAGAACAGGAGTAGTTAGGGAAGACACCGGGGTTACATAATAGCCCCATTAGAGCATTTATTATTATCGCAGGGATCCGGATCTAGGGCTTTATTTGCTAAGAAAAGAATAATGTAAATTATTGTCTATTGAATAAAGACGGAGACTGATTAGAAATGGTATCTCGATAGAATTATGGCATCTCGATTAGAATTATTAAACAATCACAATTGTAGTTAAAAGAGTTAGCAACAGCAATACATGTAGCCCCGTTTTCACACGAGGTGTTAACATACCTATCTATTTCTATAGATATTAGGAATGAGTGGGATAGGCACAAAGGGTTATGTTTTCTAGTATTTTAATAATGGTTAGCATAATTTTCTGTATTTGATAAATGATTTTGTCAGCAAAATGAGATAACAACCGATAAAGGTTATACGAATATACACTGTTGGTCATAATGTTAGCATAATTCGTATTTTCATAGTCATCCGTTGATTTAATCATATTTAAAAGCCTAAATAGATAATATTGACCAGGTTCATTGATTACATAATGATTTTGTATTGTCGAGGTAAAAGTCGGTCAAGTGAAACATTCCATAACGTGGCCTATCTTATTGTTTGGTGCTATGAAAGGCGAAGCCTCCTTTTTGCTGTCCATTTCGTGCAGAAAGCCTACGTGTGTTAACAGCCCGTTTTCAGAGTTAGCTTGATCAATTCCTACCAAATTTGGTACATTGATTCCTTACACTATGCCTCGCCCAACGGCACTTGCAATTCGTCAGAGGGTCCTTGCACTCCGACGGAATGGACGGACACAGGCCCAGATTGCAGATATTCTTGGACTATCGCAGAGTTGTGTGTGCCGCATCCTCAGAAGACATCGAGAGGCGGGTACTTTGAGTCCAGAGAGATCTACAGGTCGACCACGAAGAACATCCGCACGGGATGACCGTCAACTGCTGAACATGTGCCGTAGGAACCGGAGAATGCCAGCGAGTCGTCTTTGCCACTTGTGGAGGAGGCACTTCGGAGTGAACGTTTCACAGGAAACCGTAAACAGGAGACTTGTCCAACATGGCTACAGAGCTCGGCGAATGACCAAGGTTCCACGTCTCACTGTTCGCCACCGGGTTGCTCGACTCCAGTGGGCTAGGAGGCACAGGAGATGGCAGCTTGATCACTGGCGCCATGTAATCTTCACTGATGAAAGCCGGTACATCCTTGACCGCACCGATGGAAGGCAGAGGGTTCGACGATTGTGGGGCGAGAACCTCCGTAATGACTGTGTCCAGGAAACCAATCAAGCAGGTGGAGGCTCAGTGATGGTATGGGTCGGAATACATTATGGCGGAAAAACGCCATTGGCTGCACCTGAAGGAAACGTCAACGCCGTCGTGTACCGCGATATCCTGGAACGCCATTGTCTTCCATACGCGAGAAGAGTATATGGCAATAACTTTCAGCTCCAAGACGACAACGCTCGATCACATAGGGAACGCCTGGTGAGGGAATTCCTTGACGCAGAGGACGTGCAGCAGATGCCTTGGCCTGCCTGTTCCCCCGACATGAACCCCCATTGAGCACGCCTGGGATGCATTGGGCCGTGCCATAAATGAGAGAAACAATCATCCTCAAAATGTGCAGGAGTTAGCCCTGGCACTGACCGAAGAGTGGGATGCACTGCCCCTTGAACACCATCAACAACCTTGTGGACAGTATGCCACGGCGTGTGGAGGCACTGGTGCGTGCCAGAGGTGGCCATACCAGGTACTAAGTGACCCAACAAGATTAAAAAGAGGAACACTTCCCTTCAATCATCAAAAGATCCCAAGATTTTATTTTTCACGATAAAATTATCATGGTTAAACATTTACCAAAAACGATACATTTTTTCAAGGAATCCAAGGTCTGGATGATTGTGTTTGTCAAAAGTGGTTTAAACCAGTGTATAAAGTTTGTATGAATTAATTTTTGTCTTATATTTTTTATTTCATATGTTGAGAACAGATTTATCAATAAAATCGGTGAAGATATAAGCTTTATTTTGAAAAAAAAATGACTCGTATTGTTGTCAATAGCGTACGAAAGGTAGAAAAAAAATTATGCTACCATTATGACCAACAGTGTATATGGGAAATACATAAATAAATCCATATAAAGATATAAACAAACATACACACATATACTGCTGTAAATGCGTAAAGCGAATGCATGTTTGTAGTCTGCCAAGGCTGGTTATAGAATTGGAATATATTCTTAAAAAATGAAAAGTTTGTAAACAAATTATTTATTTTCAATTGCAATATGCTGACAGGGTAATTGTAGGATTTGTTTCTTTGTTTTTTAGAATATATCCAACTGGAATGTTCTGGATTTTTCTTTCAGATACCGACATATTTCAGATCTTTCTCCAGAAAATCCAGAAACACAATCACAAGTGTAGTTTAAAGAATCGGCAACTGGAATGCACGTAGCTCCGTTTTCACACGAGTTATTAGCACATGGATCTATTTCTACATAATTATACAGGAATAAGTCGGATATGCACAAACCGTCATGTTTTCTAGAATTGTACACAAAATAGGTCAGCAAACACTGCTGTATTTGATTTGATTTTTGATAGCTAACTGAGATAGTAACATGTGAAGAGTATACCACATAAAGGAAATATATATTCATGAGTCATTGTTATTGGGCTATTAGATATTTGTAGTTTGTCTATATGATGTTAGATTTGAAATATACAATCTTAAGGAGGAAAGGTTTCAAAAAAGATTTATATTTAATTTAAATGGAATTGATACCAAAGTTGACAGAGTTATGTTGTGTCAGAGTGTACTAATAAGACAGAATCGTTTAATGATATGATAATTTGAAACGTTGCAATTTGTGTTTAATACATATCAATTTATCCAAATAGCTCGGATTTGAAGGGGGTATCAAACGATTTCATTTCATTTCATACCAACCTGTTTCACATCTATCCCCTGAAAATCCGAACACACAATCACAAGTGTAGTTTAAAGAGTCAGCAAATGGAATGCATGTTGCCCCGTTTTCACATAAGCTGTTAGCACATGGATCTATTTCTACATAGATATACATAACAAGGTGACAAATGCACAAATAGTGAGGCCCTCTTATCTTGGAAATATAACTCAGTTAAACACATTCAGGTCATTGTTATTGGGATGAAACATTCGTGTTAGCATTTCATTGTGGTTACGTACCATAATTATATAAAAATCTCTAAATACTAATTTACCTGAACAATCCAGCTTGCGCACAAAGCTATGCCGACGATCAATTCTAAATTGTGTCCCGGGCCGCGTCTTTTTTTTTGTAACCAAGCCTAGGTAGATTTCGCATTTTTTCATACTAATACGGTTTATTCCGTCAAGACTAATCTGCATGAATATTCATGAAAACGAATTATAGCGATATAATAAAACGAGCAAGGGCAACGAGCAAGGGCATCGAGCAGCTGGGAAGAAGACTCACGAGTCTGGGTGCTGAACGGACGTGTTTTCTATCCGCTTAGCCTTTTCGTTTGAGAACGAAGCCACGTGTTTTATTTTCTACGTGCTAGATTGTTGACTTTGACGAGAATTGTGTTTTGGTGAGATCGACTCTGTCTTTATCTGTTATTTTACAGTTTACACTGTTTTTGGTGGTTTTATTTTTCGGATTCTTATCAATATTTTTGACAGTACATACGTGTGGTGTGGAATTTGAGTTGAGAGGAAGGTCAATATGGCCGCTAGCGCTGCGGCGCTTTTGACCTCTGATGGCAATGACTCTGATAACTCTATAGAGTCCATGTCATGGGAACATCTATCTCAAAAACAACTAAACGATCAGATTCAACAGAAAATTAGAAAAAAGAGTGACCAAACTTCTCTTGAGAAATTGATTAGTCAGGCTCAAGAACCTTCAACAAGTTCAAGATCTTATCGACAAAAATAATACTAACTGTAACTCTGGCAATAGTCTGAAAAGATCCAATAGGGATAGGAATACGAGTAGTAGTAGCGCTAGTAGTGACATTGAAGTTGAGCATGGCCAGCGGAAAACGCCAAAACCAAAAAACAAACAGGCAAAATTTAAAATGAACACTGAACAAGAGTTACAAGCTAGGTCTAAATCTAACCCTAAAATTGTTTTATTTACATCACCAGACATTAAACTTGCTAAGGTTAATCCTATTAAAATTGCAAAGGCACTCAATGATCATGGACAAGGTTTTGTAAAGAACGTTGGCAGAACAAGTCAAGGTGGCATTAGTGTACAGTGTATGACTTCTACACAAGCTCTAAGATTAAAGAACGTCACTCAACTTGGAGAATGGATAGTTAAGGGAGAATTTGCTAAATCTGAGACTCAGAGTAGAGGGGTGATATCAGGAGTTTCTTTTGAAGTTGAAGTGAATGTCGGAAATATGGAGTAATGGATGCTAGAAGAATCACGCATAGAAGAGATGGGCAGATTAGGAAAACCTCATCAGTTGTCTTAACTTTTAATAGCCCTCAAATGCCTGCTGAAATTAAATTAGGTTATGAGATCTTTGAAACTAAACCTTATATTCCACCTGTAATCCGTTGCTACAAATGTCAGCGACTGGGTCATGTTGCGAGTGCATGCCGTAGTTCTACGCGGTGTGTTCGGTGCAGTGGCCCTCACACTTTCGAGGAATGCACCCAGAAAGACAGGGTACAGTGTAGTCGTTGCGGAGAAAATCACTCTTCGGCATATGCTGGATGCAACACTTTTAAGACAGAAAAGAAAATTCAGGAGGTTCGAGTAACTCTTAATATTTCGTACGCTGAAGCTGCCAAGAATATCCGTCTTAATGTAGACAACAAATTTGAGCAATCACAAATAGTAAAGACGCATAACACAACAACGCAAAGCAAGACCCAACCACCACAGCAAAACTTTAATTTAATATCACAAGAACAGAGTAGAACTAAACAAACTTCACAAGTCACAAATAAACCAACTCCAAAATGCATAACAAAAGACATGGCAACTCAGACAGAAACAGTGAAAGAAGCAGGATGTCAGACATCTGACTTCATGCAGGTTGATCAGTCCTTGATAACATTACTTATTGGGACACTGAAGATTTGAGATTCAAAATTAGGCAAGGAGAGAGAGCAGGAAGTCAAGTTGTTTGTTGAACGCTTATTTCCATCATTGAAGCGGAAGAAAGGCAGAGAGAAAAAAACACAAAGTCAACTAACAACTGATGACAAAAGAAAAGAATGATGTCTACAAATTTTTATTGTTTGTTAATCAGCTTATCTTAATGGTGGTTATTTTGCAGTGGAATGCCCAGTCTTTAGTTGCACATGGTTGTGAATTAAAACATGCTTTAAATAATTTTGATGTTAAACCTGATATAATTTGTTTACAAGAGACTTGGTTAAAGGAAGACAAAGAGTTTAATCTTTATGGATATAATTTATTTAGAGTTGACAGGAATTTAAGGTTAGATAAATGTGCAGGAGGAGGTTGCGCTATTTTTGTTAAGAAGGGCATTCAAGTAAATTTCATAAAAGATAAAGATACTCAAGTACAGTATCAAATTATCGAAATTTTTTGTAAGAATAAGGAAAGGATGAATATAGTTAATGTATATAACCCATGTTTGAGTATAAGTGACACACATATACTTGATGATATAGAGCAATATATGAAAGATAAAACAATCATTTGTGGAGATTTTAATAGCCATAATTCTTTGTGGGGTAGCAAAAATACAGATTCAAATGGACAGGCGGTAGAATGTTTCATAGATAAGCACAATTTGGTTTGTCTTAATAATGGAGAGGGAACTAGAATTAACGTCCATCAAGGTTCAACCTCGTGTCTTGATATTACCTTGGTCCCTTACACTATGGGGACGAACAGTTCTTGGTCCATTATATATGACACATGGGGAAGTGATCACCACCCCATTTTAATAGAAATAAACGAGAAATGTCATTACACTCCGTATAAATCCTCAAGCAGATGGGCTACTAAAAGGGGAAACTGGGGTAAATTTCAAGAAATGTGTAATATAATCTTTACTGAACCAGATAGTGATTTAACTCCTGAAGAGAGGTATAATAATTTTATGAGTCAATTCAAACAAGCAATTAATCAATCTTTTGCTGTTATTAAAACAAATAAATCATATAAACCTCCATCTTCATGGTGGACTGATGAATGTAAACAAGCTGTGGAAAATAGGAAAAAAAGCCTAAAAGTCTTTAAAAAATCATGTCATCCTGACGATCTAATAACATATAAAAGAGCAAGTGCCATTGCTCGGAAAGTTATCAAGCAGGCGAAAAGGGAGGATTGGAGACAGTTTTGTAACTCCATTAATAATCAAACATCCTCAAAGCACATCTGGGAGAAAATTAAACGTATTAACAAGACTAAAAAGACAACCAGTATTCCTATTCTGAAACATGGCAATTTGGATTTAATAACAGATATAGATAAGGTTAACCACATGGTAAATCATTTTGTCAAGGTAAGCAGTAATGGAAATAATAGTGAGGAATTTTTGAAGAAGAAAAAAGAAAGTGAGGAGAAGTTTGACATTGTTGAGAATGAGGATTTAATATATAATGATGATTTTACTATGTTTGAATTGAATGATGCTATTGCATCCTCAAAATGCACAACTCCTGGGTAAGACGAAATAAGTAATTTGTTCATTAAAGGAGAATTAACCCCTGAGTAAAAATTTACTTATATTGAAAGGTGTAATATATTCCTACTTATTGGCCTAAATCATTTTCTAATAAGATATTAGAAAAGGGTATAAATAAAGATATTCCAACACCCGGTATCGTCTCCTACTCATTTACATGGGGGCTGCCATTTTCTTGCTGATTTGGAGTTGTACATGAACCATTGAGAAATGTTCCGGTCAGGAAGATATTTTGAATCCAAGACCTAAATTGATTTTCTTCATTACCTAAAATCCCATATGTGACGAAAAATATAAAGTGGGTGTTTACATGATTTATAAAAATTAAATCTTTATAATGATACTTTTAAATTGTCTGGTTTTGCTTAACAAAAATCTGTTTTCTTGGGTTTGCCAAACAGAGCAGAACATAATATATGCAGCATGCATTCTGACTTTTCAAGTCCCATTATCCGAAAGCAGGTGAATGCATAGTTTGCCGCTGTAGATGCTCAGGGAAGAAGCATCCATAAAATTTGAATTAATTTGCTCCGTCCATTGCGTCACAGTATGTAGAAAATAGATTTATATTAAGCGAATATCGATTTTCAACAGAAATATATAAGGAAATCTTCAGTTTAAAAATAAATTGACATATCTATTCTATATTTTTAATCTCAAATGGGTTTTTAATTTTGAAAAAGGCAATTGGGCATTTGGATTAAGAAAATCTTCTTGTACACATAAAAAAATGGCAGCCCCCATGTATTGCTAGCAGACGATACATATTGCTAGCAGATGATCAATTTTGCTCAGAAAATCTTGATTCGTATCGATCTCGTATATTTTGACGCGAAGCCATATAGTCTAACAAGTAGGAATAAATAACACCTTTGAACACTATCGTCTTTATTGTTTGAGGTTAATTCTCCTTTAAACATCTTCGTGAAAAGGCAAGAAGGTACCTACTTTTGATTTTCAATAGTATATGGTCAAATTCTATAAATCCAGTTTCTTGGAAAGAAGCAGTTCTTATTCCGGTACTCAAACCAGGAAAGAACCCTTCTGACTCAAAATCGTTTAGACCGATTGCCCTAACATGCACTATGTGTAAATTGATGGAACGAATGATCAACAACAGACTTATGTGGTACCTTGAAAAGCATCACTTATTTAATACACAACAAAGTGGATTTCGAAAAGGAAGAAACACTAAGGATCACATAATTCAATTGCAATCTAGTATTGATAAAGGTTTTGCCAACAAGGAAAGTACCTTGGCAGTATTTCTAGATCTGGAAAAAGCATATGATATGGTATGGCCTACAGGTGTTTTAATTAAATTACAACAACTAGGTATATATGGGCGAATGGTAAAGTGGATTAAAAACTTCCTTTCAGATCGAAAACTACAAGTTAAATTGAATGGAACTTTCTCTGGTTTGAAAGAGATCGATAATGGTATTCCTCAAGGGAGTGTTATCAGCCCCACCCTTTTTAACATAGCAGTATATGATTTACATTCTATTATAACAAATGTTAACATATCACAATATGCAGACGATATAGCAATTTGGAAAACAAATAGGAATGTAAAGTTCATTACTAATCAGATTCAACAGAATCTAGATAGCATTGATGTATGGTGCAAGAAATGGGGTTTTAAATTGGCGGCTAATAAAACAATTGCTGTACTTTTTACAAATAAAAGAAAGCAAGAAACGAAACTCACTATTCATGAGACTCCTATATCTATTACAAATTGTACTAAATTTCTCGGAGTAATCTTTGATAGTAAATTAACATGGCAAGATCATATTAAATATATTATAGCAAGGTGTAAGAAGAAACTGAACTTACTAAAGTGCATAAGTGGTATGAAATGGGGTGCCGATAGTTGTACTTTGTTACATCTGTACAAGATGCTCATAAAACCCATTCTAGAGTATGGCTGTGAGGCCTTTAATTCAGCTTCTAAGACACACAAACAAAAGCTTGAAAGTATACAATACCAGGCTCTTAGAGTTGTTACTGGGGCTTTACACGGTACACCCCATAATGCCTTGCAGGTTGAATGTGGTGAACCCCCTCTACAGTTAAGTCGAGATTTCTTATGTCAATTGTACAATGATAAGCTTAGTATTCATTACTCTCACCCTAATCATCTACTGCAAAAAAATTGCTGGCAAAAGCATTATTTTGCAGACAAGTGGAAAGAAAGTGATCACCACACCCCTTTTGAAGGGAAGTGGAATGATACAGGAACGAAAATATATCCCTTGCATAATCCTTTTCCGTATTGGCTTTTTGATGAACCTTTTATTTCTACAGAGATATATGACTCAGTTAAGCATTCTGTGGATATAAATGAAAAGCGTTTTTTGGCAAGAGAAATTATTCAAACAAAGTGGAGTCAATCACTCCATATATATACAGATGGATCATTTGATCCGAATAGAAATACTACAGGGAGTAGCATTTATATTCCGTTTTTTAAATGCTCCAAGCATGTACGTTTAAATGATAATACTTCCATTTATACAGCAGAACTTTTTGCTGTGCTCATGGCACTTGAATGGATTGAAGAATATCAGCCTGTACATGTGTGTATTTTTATGGATTGCTTAAGTGCCATTCAAGCCATTTCGCAGTTTAATCCTGAGAATAAACTAGTATGTGATATAAGATTAATGTTACTAAATATTCATAATCAGAATTGCAGGGTGGTTTTTGAATGGATTCCTGGACATTCTGGAATCCGCGGAAATGAAGAGGCAGACCTACTGGCAAAACGAGCTAGTAAAAAACAGAATATTGATATAACTTTACCATTAACAATCACAGAAGTTAAACACACACTAAAAGCAAAATTAAAAGGAAAATGGCAAGTACAATGGAATGAGTCTAAAAATAAGAATTATAAACGAATTGAAAGAAATATAACCTTAAGACATAAACTTGTGTCAATGAAGAGATGGCAAGAAGTAATTATTAATAGATTTCGTTTTGATACCTTTTGGAGCCTCAAAAGCTATCAATTTAAAATAGGTAAACACCCGAATGGTCTACGCGATGAGTGCTTGATATATGATGATGTTGAACATGTATTAATAAACTGTCAAAAATATGAAGAACAAAGGAGTCTATTACTAAAAAGGATGAATTACACACGGAATCAATTAACACTTGCAAACTTATTTAAAGAAAAGTCAAAACTGATTCATATAGTTCAATTTATTTTTAACAGTGGAATAAATGTGTAACTATATAAAGTCGAATTGTTTTTTGAGTATATGTAAACTAACGGAGAGATGAGTCGAATCCTCACTACCAAATCACGAGACTTTGACGAGTTGACTTTTTTTAAGTACAGTTATCTCGGACTTGTATAGCAACTGGCACAAAGGACACTAGTTTGTCAAAAGTGCCATTATTTTTTCTACAACAACAACAACAACATCGAGCAGCTGATGTGTGTGGCGCAATCGGATAATCCAGTCCTCTCTTGGTGAAAGAACCACGAGTTCGAACCTCGGCAGAAGTTTATATTACGAAATTTTCTTTTGCTTATAAAATAAGGTGACTGAGTAAGAAAATACAAGTCCGATACTTGTAGTCTGTTTCAAAGTCTTCAAAAAGGGGTTTCTGCCTAGGCTTGGTTACAAAAAAAAAGACGCTCCCGGGCCAGAAGCTCAGCGCATTTACGCTTTCTGGAAGCCGCCTACATTCAATCGCACGAACCCCTTCTGTGCAGACAAAAGGAGTTCGTCCAAGCTTTGCGATTGTTCTGAAATTACGGCGTCTGGGTTGCGTCCGGGTTCATCGAGTATAATATACACTAAAGGAAAAAAGAAACTTATAAAAGTTCAAGAGATCACCAAATTAAATTCTCTGCATGGAAATGTACCAAATTTGGATATAATGTTGATTCAATGCATGGCTTTAAATGACAGTCAATAACAAAAAGTTTTCTTCAATGCCACAAAAGAAATGTGCACTGAAGCAAAGGACTCTCTAATCCCAAAGTCACAAAGACAAACTGCAGCCTTGTACACCATATGCATGTCAATGAATGAAACAAAAGAATTTCAAAAGGGATTTGCAAGTTCATATCCAAACAGATTAATAGCCAGTATGTCCACCTCTAGCTTGCTGGCAAGCTGTACACCGTCTTCGCATGCTTCCGATCAGATTCGCGATGGTAGCCTGGGGAACATTGTTCCATTCCTCTTGCAGTGCTGCAATGAGCGTCTCCCTATTGATGGGTTGATTGTCACGCCTTGACACACGTCGACCAAGCTCTTCCCAGAGATGTTCAATTGGGGAAAGGTCTGGTGAACGGGCGAACCATGGCAGAACATCAATATCCTCTTGCTCGAGGGGTGCAAATCCCTTTTGAAATTCTTTTGTTTCATTCATTGACATGCATATGGTGTACAAGACTGCAGTTTATCTTTGTGACTTTGGGATTAGAGAGTCCTTTGTTTCAGTGCACATTTCTTTTGTGGCATTGAAGAAAACTTTTTGTTATTGACTGTCATTTAAAGCCATGCATTGAATCAACATTATATCCAAATTTGGTACATTTCCATGCAGAGAATTTAATTTGGTGATCTCTTGAACTTTTATAAGTTTCTTTTTTCCTTTAGTGTAGTTGATTTCAAGTAATTTGTTATATACCTGCATGATAACCTGATGAGTGCAGGTCGAAAAGCTTCGTTATCAGGTCTCTTTTTCGTGCCATATTGAAATACTAATTTATTTTCAACATAGCAAAGAATATATGAACATTTTAAGCATGACGTGATTTTATTTAAGGTTGGTACTACATAATGTATAGAATAAATATATAGGTTTCGAATGGGGATACACATGAATGTAGCTAATAATTGTTTAATGCATTATGATAATACGTTAAAGAGAAGGCTGAGTTCTGGGAAAGGTGAAAAATCATTTGTGAGCTTTGTCATTCTTTTTATGTTAGTTTGGAAGAAAATTATAGTACAAAATGTTTCTTTAAAAGGATTGTTCTTCAAATGCCCTCATTATTTGAGATAATTTTTATGTCGAGAAACAGTTGAAGTGTTTGCGCCGAACATTTATTGCACATGTGTGTGCAATCCCATGCATATACCCCTTTTTGTGTGCAGTGTATATGCTTTTCCATGAGATTGGGTCAACTTTTTGTCATTTCGATGATTCCAAAACCTCACAAAATACACCAATTCTTATGTAGATATGATCAAACTTTCCCAATTGCTTTCAGTTTCTTTCTTTAAAAAGCACATTTAAAGACGGAAAGGCTTTTACGATTCGTTTCATCTTGGGAATACCGACCTGATTCACATCTTCGTCCCGACTCTTAGTCAGGAAATCTGCAGATTCCCTTGCTATTTAGATCTCCTGTGAAGATGACGTTTCTAAGATACAGTGATTCTTCAAACCAGGGGCGGATACGGGATTTTCAGAAAGGGGGCGCATTTCAGAAGGGGGGGGGGGGCGCACACTGAGGAACCCTCCGTTTGACAAAGCCAAACGGCCATCTAGGGGGTCCGGGGCATACTTTGTCAGACAAAATGGGGGGGGGGGGCGCACACCCCTTGCGCCACCCCCTGGATCCGCGCCTGCAACCTGTGACATTAATTGTCCCACAAATTTTGATTTTTATGATTTTTAATGGTTGTCTTTGACCTAGATTCCTTTTCTTTGACCCCCGAGGACTTTAATTCAATTTTTCGTGATATACCTCAAAATTCATTTAGTGTTCCTCACATTTATATTCGGTCATTAAATAAAAGTATTGACCGTTATAATTTATTTTACAAAACTTTGCTATATCATGATTTTAGTATAATTGCGGTGTCAGAAATTTGGCAGATACCTCGAAATGACATGTTTCATTTTGATGGTTATAATATTTGAATACATGAGTCGTGACAGTGGAAGAGGAGGAGGTGTTGCTGCATACATCAAGTCAAATTTTAAATATGATATTATTAACAGGGCTGTATGTCATGCTGAGACGTTGTGGTTAAATATTCACGTGAACGGAAAGCCGTTTGTTATTGGTATTATAATTATATACAGGAAACCCAACACTGATATTAAGGAGTTTAAGGAAAGTCTGATAGATTCACTGGCCCAGGGGCGGATCCAAGATTGAGTAAAAGAGGGGGCACAAAAATGAAAGTTTGTGAAAAGGTACACCCGTATTTTTAGGGTCTCGCCAGCTTCTCGAAAAGTCCCTCAGTGGGGGGGGGGGGGGGGGGGGGTGGGGGGGGGGGGGGGGGGGTAGGGACAAACAAAAATTTTCCGCCAAACCTTCAAAAACCTTCAAAAATCGCTCAATAAGGGGTTATGGGGTCCAGTTTCCCTCCATAATTCCCTGACAAGCAAAAAAAAAAAAAAAAAAAAAAAAAGGTCCTCACTCTAAAAGGGGGGGGGGGGGGGGCACAATCGAGAAAATGGTGGAT
Organism: Heliocidaris erythrogramma; assembly: GCA_025617745.1. NCBI lineage: Eukaryota > Metazoa > Echinodermata > Echinoidea > Camarodonta > Echinometridae > Heliocidaris > Heliocidaris erythrogramma. The sequence goes on from CM046861.1 coordinate 13,255,518, forward strand.
CGTCTATGGTAAAAATTCATACTTCTCTTCCAAAAGGAACCCCCGTAAGTGATGTTTTCCTGGCAGCTACTAACGCAATGGAGACCATAAAAAGGAGACCATAAAAAGCAGTCCATGATAACGTCTGGACATATATGATGGCGTTTTTCTATGCACATTAAATTATTACTTGGCAACCCCCTAACCACCCCCCCCCCCCCCCCCCCCGCCCCCCGGAGATCCTCCACTGCATTATTTATCACAACCTCTCGCCTACATATTTAATTTGTGTTTACAATCTGGTGTCTTCCCCGATTCTATGAAGGTAGGTAAGGTGAGTCCTATTTATAAGAAGGGCAATAAACTTGATCCAGGTAATTATAGACCTATTTCCGTTTTACCAGTTTTAAGTAAAGTGTTTGAAGAATTGGTAAATATTTTTTTGCTGAAATTTTTTTAACAAATATGATTTGCTATATTAGCACCAATATGGTTTTAGGGAAAAACATAGCACAAAATTATCACTGATTAATTTAGTTAATCAACTGATTCAATATCAAGATACAGGACAAGTAACAATAGGGGTTTTTATAGACTTTGCCAAAGCTTTTGACACAATAAATCATGATATTTTATTAAAAAAGTTAAGAAACTACGGTATCCGAAGTATACAATTGGATTGGTTTTGTGATTACATAAGTAATCGCCTCCAATTTGTTCAACACAATAGAGTAACATCTTCCCTTTCATAAATTGTTTGTGATATGCCTCAGGGTTCCGTGTTAGGTCCTACATTATTTTTGATATATATTAATGATTACCTCAGTCTTCAGATTATTTTAATTTTAGGCTGTTTGCTGACGATTCCAATATTCTTCATTCTTTCCATCAGAGCAAAAACAAATTGATTTATCAGAAATAACAGATAATTTAAAACCAGTTAGTGAATGGTTTGATGCAAATAAAATCACTCTTAATATAAAGAAAACTATTTTTTGGTGATAAAGCCCAAGAGAAAGATAGTAAGTGTGGTTGGTGAGGTAAAGATAAAACATGATAAGTTAACTGAAGTACGTAATACTTTATTTGTTGGAATATATATTGATGAATGTTAATCACGTAAGTAGCGTAATTCGTAAGAGGGTAGGGGTTATATATCGATTGAGACATTTTGTTCCTAAACGAGTGCTTGTATTGTTACTTCACTCTTTTATTCAATCTCACATTTCAAATGGACTGGAAGTCTGGGGATGTGCCCCAATGACAATATTGCATAATATACATATACAAAAAATGGCAGTGAGAGCCATCACATTCAGTACAAGAATGACTCCATCATCACCCTTGTTTCGATCTTTAGGTATTCTGGACATATTCAAGCTGTACAAGCATTCTGTAGCTTTTTTTATTTTTAGGCTCATACAAAATAAACTCCCTCATTCAGTGTATGAATATTATAATTTTTTTGAAAATTGTTATAGTACAAGACAAACAAGAATCAAAAACTTTAATTTTACCGAGGGAGAAAAAAGAGCACGGTAAAATCTCAATTTCATACCTGGGATCGCAAATCTGGAATTATCTTCCGGATAATGTAAGACAGCTTAAACTGTCCAGTCTTTTCGCACGGAGCTTAAAAATATCTTCATACAAGAATATTGATATATAATTATATGTATTTCTTTTACTTTGTTTATAGTTTGTATTCCACTTGGTGCTTGTATTATGCAGTGTAAACAATTTATTGATGTGTACTAGTTTTATTCCAAAGCACCTAACCGTAAGATAAAATCATTCACATTGCATACGATATATATTTTAGTTTTATTGATTTCATATTATATATAATGCTAAATGTTTGTTTATAATGTACATAGTTCAACAGAGGCTCTACATCTCACTAGCAGAATTTGCTATTTCCGTAGAGTCCTTTTACCAAACAAATGTAAAACAACTCTCCCATGTGTATTTTAACGTGTTTGTTTTTGGTAATAAAATCATTCATTCATTCATTCATTCATTCAAAATCCAGAAACACGATCACTAGTGTAGTTTATTGAGTCATCATCAGGAATACATGTAGCTCCATTTTCACACGTATAGCACATGGATCTATTTCAATCTAATTATATGCAAGGAAAAGTTGTGAATGGTTGAAAGGAAGACTTTCACATCTTGTACAGCCATGACAACGGATACGTGTTTTACATAGGGTTGTTACATAGCATCGTGAATTAGCATTAATGAATGATTTTGAAGACTATAACATGTTAAGAGTCTCAAAAGCAATGTAGCCAAGCACTATTTTAATGACATTTTATATATATTCAAAGCTGAGATCCATCTTAAAGGGTATGCATACGTATGTGCCTGTATATACATTTGTACTTTATATATAAAACATAATTATAATAGCGCTTTTAGACGTAAATTGGTAAAAGATACATCATGAAGATAACAAAAGTTAAAGGTAATATTAAGTGAGATGGTCGAAACATTGGTAACTTTTATAACTACAAAAACGACTACATTACTACATTAGTGAATCAGCAAAACAGGAAAGGATGTAGGTTTGACGGGGTAACCTCGCTATTCATAAGGACCGCTATCCATAACGCGTGACTAAATGAATAGCGGTTTTGTATGAATAGCGGTTTTGTATGAATAGCGGTCCTTAAATAGCGAGCAAACCATCGACAAATTACCTCGCTATTCATAAGGACCACTATTCATAACTATTCATAAGGACCGCTATTAATAACGCATGTTAAAATAATAGTGGTTTTCTATGAATAGCGGTCCTTATGAATAGCGAACGGACCCGGGTTTGACAGTATGTTGAATGAAACGAATAATTCTACACACTAGATATAAAGCTTAACGTTTGCGCTGTGAACGAAGCTCGACTAGGGGAAAGGTACAGCATTGAACATCAGCACGTTCAAATGCAAATCTTTAACTTAGGGTGCAGGATCTCCCAATGGGGGGGGGGGGGGCGCCAGGAATTATTGATCGTCGTCATGGGGGAGGGGTCTTTTGAAGAAGGGCTGAGATGCAAAATAGTGCTATATGTGACCAATTTTGAAGCCTATTTAATGAACAATATTTTCAATTGGTATGAGGATTTTTTTCATCAATATTGCCAGTTTTGCTAGATTTCTTTTTTTTACGACGGCCAATAGGGGGAGGGGGCGCGCCTGTTGTATTTACGGTTCATCGCCTCCTATACTAGTAAATTACCGGTTTGGGGAGCAAATCTGAACGTTATTTTTCATTAGTGAGTAGAAAAATCATAAATCAACCATCAAGATACCTGTTTGACACTGGGGGCCAGTGAACGTTGCAGGACAGCTACACGTGTATGTAGTCTCATCAGCAGAGTTTGAACAAGTCCCTCCATTTGCACACGGATTCGAATCACATGGAAACACTGCGCGGTTATTTTTTGTTATACAATTAAATAATATTCAGGAAAAAGGAGAAATACAGAAAAATCATTCACACCAAGGGTCGCTGAAACATTAAAAAAAATACTTAGAGTAGATTTTCACACAAACAGACAGATAGATTTAGAAAAATTGTAGCTAGGAATAAACCAGATATACCAAATTCGGTAGAACTTGAGTACTTAAAATAAGGACTTTGTTACATTCGTTTAGATAGGAATGAAACATTTTCCTTTGAAATATTTAGAACTTGCAGGCCATTATGATTTTCAAGACATTCAACAATGCAGCAAATTTCGTTAATTATGTACGATCATAATGATCTACGTATTAGTTATCACGGGTGGACTTTGAATATCAAGTCGGAAAAGAACGGTCCTTTCACAACTTAACAAAAGGGGAAATAGAACAGAATATTTTGTTTTCGAATGGCTATTACTTTACATGTATTTTCAACATATCCATGGCAGTAATCCATATCATGTAAAGTATATTTTATTGATCTTTATTTACGATATTGATCTTTCAAATAATGGTTACAATTAGACATGCACTTTCTTTTATTTATAAGTTTCTCACTTTCCTCATTTCTAAAATGAAGTCAATCATTTTAGTAAGTATCTTGTGAAATCAAAATTTCTTTCCATTTTTACTTCCTTCGAATACATGTTCAGTTGCTTTGAGTTTTTGTTTTAATGTTGTTATTGGTGGTGTTTTATTAAATTTCAAATTATTTCTTATCTGTATTTCATTTCTTTTTAATGCTTGTTGTTTATCAAGATCCTCAGAGAAGACCATGGACTTCCCAGTCTCTTAATATATAAAAGAAATAAAAAAAGATAAAACTTACGAATCAAATGGCATGTTGCTCCACTTGTCAACGTTGGGCAGTTACAAGTAAAGGAGCCCCCAGCGGGAACGCATGTACCCCCGGAGAGGCAAGGGTTTGGGTTACACGGATCGCTCGGTGGAGCTTAATGGGGCAGGGCAGGACAAATGGTGATAAATTATTTAATACAAATCTGTAATATTATGAGACAACACTGGATCAAATTATTACCTATATATAAGTGTATGGTTAATTTATTTCGGTGACTATGGATTATTGTTAGGCGTATTCTCTTTTTAATATAAAAAAGGGTTACATTTGGTATAATAAAAGGCTGTTGGGTTTTTTTTTACTAATGTACCTCTTTTGCATTGTTATAACATTTTTTTAACGAAATGCTAAGTTCCTAATCAATGCAAGCATTATTTATTGATAGAGTCATCTATAACTTATAGAAATATCTAGAGATAACTATAATTATATTATTCATATTGAAGCAAGCATTCTCTATTGGAAGCGTAAAAAGATTATCTGCCGGTATTTTAGAAAATTACAGCTTTTTAGGGGCCTTATGTGGTCAGCCGTTTGAGTTATTTTTCTATTATTCGCTTGATTTATATGTTATTCCGTAAAAGTAAATAAAACTAAATAAATCTGTGAATTAAATATTCCTTGTCTATCTAATTTTAGATATGTGTATTTACTTGTACATAAGATCCCGGTGTATCCTCCGACGCAGTTGCAGTTTATACCACCTCCGATAAAACTCTCACAATAACCATTATTCCCACACGGGTCACCATTCATGACGCAAGTGTCTAAGAGCATACAACACATTATTTTGCACAAATAAAGAAGGAAAAAAGAAAGAATGTGCACAGTAGATATAAATCATGTACAGAAATAAAAAGGGTTAACAACAGAAAATTGTTAGTACAAAATAGAGCAGACATAATTAAAAGAAAAAAAATAACGAAATAAACAAAGAAGCAAACGTTTGTGCGATACGCATGCACTAACAACATGAACAACGTACAAATGTTACTTAGAAGGGAACGAAGAGTTACTTTATATTAATCGTCAATTATAATTTTCGCTAGATGACGAAGCATTATTCATCAAAACACATCATATAATTCAAGCTCAGATTTGGAACATATTTAGTCAAGAGAAAAATTGCATTTACAGAAAAGTAAGAAATTGAATATGTATAATTACTGTACCGCATGTTATGCGTCAATAGAAATCTGGACGTCACATGCATAAAGAATTTTCTTTTCTATTTGAGTATACTATGTATTATACCCGCAAGGGACTTCACAAACATTGAGACATTTTTCTGGATTTTCCTGCAGGCTTTGGCGACAATTCTATGCCAAAACTAAATATGCTTAATTAATAATTTGATTAAACATAACACGAATAACATGGACTAAGAAGTACATTATGAAACAAACTGTTTTATGTATTGATGGAGAAAAAAAATCATCCGGATGGCTCGAATCACTGACAAAGCCAAATGGTTACTTACCTGAGACAGTTTCGATATCTGCGGTTCAGACATCTTCCTCAGTCAGATTTGCTAGTCTGAGAAAGGTCTGTGAACCACAGATATCAAAGCTGTAACAGGTATATAACACAATGAATATTTCGCATAACTATTTTTAAAATGATGTATTTCATGTAATGTCAGTTACATGAATACAGTTGTGAATGGAACAGGACATACCTTGAATATTACTTGTTCTCTCTGCAACCCAAAAAGTATCCATAGACTGGACAAATGTGGCCCTAAGGGTTGATATGAATAAAAGAAAAATAGAATCAAGTTCTGACAACAGAACATCACAACATTACCTTGCAATGGCAAAGAAGTAAAATGTGTCTATCGTTGTAAATTATATGAATGGGGTATTTTTCATTCATTATTTCCTCCCGTCGAAGGATTCAGCATTTGGAGAAGCTGGAACCGTGTACAGTTAAAACTAGATGATTATAGTTAGTTTGAAATTACTAAACATTGTGTAAAGTAATATTAGCATGACTTGCCATTTTGCAAAGGCAATTTAATGTGTAATGTAAGGGGACATACAATGGTGAGGCTATACATTTTTTGGTAAAATTGGTTTATATTGAGGCCATCTTCACTGGGAATATTTGGAGCTTTCAAAACGTTACATTATGAAATTATTTTATTTTACCAGGGTAGATATTCAAAATATTGTCAATTGGAAGCAAATTCATCGATTTGCCATATTTATAAATACTGGTATGTTATATAATCAGGGATTTATTGGACACCCACAAGAAAAAGAAAGGTATTAAAATACTACCTTTTAACAATTGTCCGACTAATTGGGAGAAAAACGGAAAAGTGAAAGGGCGTTTTTACACAAACTAAGAAAAAGTATTTTATCCAAAACATAATACTTACACAGTGACTATAAGAATGTCAAACAAAAAAATCGTCTAAGTGTGATATAATAAACATCAATTATACTGTTAAAACACACACACAACTACACAAAAAACGCCTACTAACACGCACTTAACACTCCCCAATAGGACACGACTCGACACTGTGTGTCCCACCTCCCCCCCCCCCCCCCAATCCACCACACACCACGCACTGCACTCACCTAAAACACCTAAAACACCACAAATCCAAACACGCCTAGCTAGTAGAGTGTGTACCTATTTTGTTTTGTAGCATGATTGAAAATCTCGTTATCGTTATCGTTATCATCGGAACTGTCTGACCAGGGGTGGTATTCTGAGATTTATTTTATCTTGATTTAATGAAATAATTTTAATTGTCATAACAAAATGTACACTTATGGTAGTAAAATAATACATTTTTAACAACTGTCCGACTAATTGGGAGAAAAACTAAAAAGTGAAAAGGCGTTTTTACACAAACTACGAATATTTATTTTTTTTCAAAACATAATACCTAGACAGTGACTTTACGAATGTTATTAATTCAAACAAACAAAAATCGTCTAAGTGTGATATAACAAACATCAATTATACTATTACCTGCTAGTAAGTAGTAAATAAAGAACATTGTTCAAAAAATTGATTTGATAAATCGTAGTCTATTGGACTTGTAAAATACTATTCAAATACTCACGTGACATAGATATCATCCCCGTTTACGTGAGGTGCCGTCCAAGTAAACTGGATACTAGATGGTTTGTCATTACGATTCGTATGCGTCACTGCCGAATTTGCGCCGTTACATGCTAGAAGTTGAAAGTCTGTCGAAGTCCCAACCGACCACGTGCCGATGATAGTATCGTTGTCGGAGGAAGGTACATCGCGACGAATTTGGAGCAGAATACCCTTCAACGCCGGATTGCTGGTGTTAGTCGAAATCGTGACTGGAAATATATCAAAGAGAGTTGAGAACAATTATTTAGCATTAAACTCATAATGCATTTAAGAATTCGAATAAATACGTTTTATTGTGAGGAAAACTGATGGGCAATTCCAAGCGTTACGGAATGACATTCAAAAAATATTTTCAAGTTCAAAGAAGAATATTATGAACATCACATTATAAATATTTTCAAATTGATAGTGCAATACATACAACTATACGAGATGCTTTCAAAACTATACTGAGTTCGACCATTGTTCAAATTTATAAAATATTAAGTATTATATTGCTTCGTGACGGACTGACACAAAAAGGACATGACTTTTCAACCGGAATAATCAATGCTCAAACTCTGTGAACTTTGAATATATCTAAAATATGATGCAAAATATGAAATGAAGCAGCGTTACGGACTGACCGTTACGGAGTGACTTCATGGGGAATAGTGTATAAAATTCATATTATGTAAATAAGCATTTAAAACATAATTTGAAGCCCAGATTGAGCAAATAATTTGATAATTTTAATGACTTAAGATATCTTTGTTAAAAATAGCTCTATTAGTGTTTAATAATCTATAATTTATGCAAATTTTATTCATAAATTCATATTTTTGTTAAAAATTAGAATTTTGAAAAATTCTGAAGAGTATTCATTTGTGTAAAATGCTTCTGGTAAGTTTAAAAAAACATTCAGATAAATTTTTCATTACATTCCATTTTATATTGCATGAATTTTATTTTTTTATGGATATTTTATGTATTCTACTGTATGTTCATTATTCATAAATTTTATCATATGATTTGCTTTTGTTTTTGATACTACCATCAGGTCTGTGAAGTTGTTTTGATATTCGTTATTCGTTATTCGATATTCATTTGATATTCATTTGATATTCAAAAATGCCTAAAATCGGATTTTTTTTTTCGACGTATGCCTGGCGCCCACGGTCCCCGATCTGATGCCATGATGACCTTGACCTTGACCCCTCAAGGTCACGGTTCAAAATGGCGCCAAAAATGAATACTAGCTTTTTGACGAACTGAAAGTGGCCCCAAATCGAAGATTTTTCGACCCCTGCCTGGCACCCACGGTTCCCGATCTGATGACATGATGACCTTGACCTTGACCCCTCAAGGTCACGGTCAAAATGGCGCCAAAAATGAATACTAGCTTTTTGACGAACTGAAAGTGGCCCAAAATCAAATTCATTTGATATTCAAAAATGCCAAAAATCGGATTATTTTTTCGTCCTCTGCCTGGCGCCCACGGTCCCCGAGCTGATGCCATGATGACCTTGACCTTGACCCCTCAAGGTCACGGTCAAAAATGAATACTAACTTTTTGACGAACTGAAAGTGGCCGATTTTTGACCGTGATCTTGAGGGGTCAAGGTCAAGGTCATCATGGCATCAGATCGGGGACCGTGGGCGCCAGGCATACGTCGAAAAAATAATCCGATTTTAGGCATTTTTGAATATCAAATGAATATCCAATGAATATCAAATGAATATCGAATAACGAATAACGAATATCAAAACAACTTCACAGACCTACTACCATCTAGGTCAATATTTAGTCATATAAAATACGGGACAATCAAACCAATAGAGGAAAGAAATACATCTCATTAACAAAAGGAATGAGAAAGTTTCCCCATTTGTTTAGTACAGCAAACATAAAATATCCAAATTATAAAATTTTATATCATTTTCATACAAGAATATGCTTTCATCATCTCTACTTTTGTCAATAATTCTCCGATATAATTAGCTGAACTGGTGTATAGGTTCAGGGTTTAATTAATAGTTTTGCAAAATTGACTTTAAAGTCATTCGGCAACATTATTTTTTTACGGAATGACATCATTAATCATATCATAATTCATATGTAAAATATTTCTTCAAACAAAAAGCACATTATATTTTGTAGGTACATATATTAGGTACCTTGATTTACCTATCAACTTTCATAACAAAATGACAGTTTTTTAAAGTTATAGTATCCAAGGTTACTGAAGTATTAGAGATTATGCAGAACAGAAACTAATGCTATTCTTGGTTACTATTTTACTTAAACTTTGTGTATGAAGCATATTTCAGAATACAAGTCGTATTAGTATGACCTTTGCTCTTCTTTTACAATTTATAATTGGTATCATTTACTGATTTAAAGATTATGTTAAGCATTTATGCAAATTCTCAGTATTCATAAATGTGAAAATATCTCACTTTTATCAGATTATGAAAACTTGGATATTTACGTTTAATTTAACACCAGATTTGATCAGAAAAATTTGAAATTTTGGGGTTCATGTCCTGTTTCGCTTGCAATTGCCCTGATACAATAAATACCTGCAAAAGATATCCACTGACAGTTTAGGGCTGGTCACATTTGTCCGATAAAGTTAACGATAACAAGATTTTTCATTAAAGATACACCCTAGAGCTGCCGTATTATTTACCAGTCATGATCATAACTCACACGTACAAACCAACCATATAGCAGGGTGTACCTATGATTGAAAATCTCGTTATCGTTATCGGACCTGTCTGACCAACCCTTCAGGCGTAGTAGAGGAGAGAGGCATAGCGTGGGTCCAGTGAATGAGATGGTACTGAGATAAGGGGGGGGGGGGGGGGAGTTGTCTTAATACGAATTAATAAGGTTATCGAATGCAACTGAACTGACGACTCGAGTGCAACTGGCATTATTGTCACCATACATTGATTTGCAGGTACTGGGCCACATCTTATAAAAAGTTGCAATTAATTACAAATAATTTACAATTGATATCTATGTAGTAATGAGATAGAAGCTGCAATAGGAGCTGCGACCACTTTTTATCTCGGATTTTATATCAGTCTCCTATCTCTTGCGTGCCTATACATGTTGTACGCATGATACGCGCAGCTTTAAACGCTTACGCCAATCATAATGTGGGAAAGATAAAATAAAACTTAGAATAGGTATAGGGTAGGGGCTATTTTATCTCTAGGATGCACGGTGAGTGCGATATTTTGGACAAGTATGGTGCTAGTCGTGCGATCAAAATAAACAAAAAGAAAAAGACTACTGACTATATTTCTCAAGCAACATTCTCATATTCTTCTATTTCAAGATTTTTGCAAACATTACTAATATCACACTTTTAATGCTTGTGATGGTCTTCTAAAATCTCAGAAAGTATTTTCAAGAAGATCCTGTGAGGCATGCGTATTAAAAATTCGCGCTCTTTTGTCCCAGATACTGGCGGAGAGCAATTCTATTGGTTCAGCATCATAAAACTTAAGTAAAATCTAACGACATTTATTATTGGTTAAGGCATCATAAATGGGCGTGTCTTAAATGAGATAAAATCTCGCTAAAACGGTTCTCAGAAAACCGATTTAAACATATTTTAAGGGTATTTTAAATTCACAACGAAGCTTGACTCTGGGGAAATGGGCAGGGGTTACCTTAAGTCTAAGTGAAGACAAATCCTCTTTCCTTATGGGCCCCGTTGTATATAAAACTTACCATTAACGGTAAATTTGCCATCTATGGTAACTCCCATGGAAACCTTGATGTTAATTGGCTGTTGAGTGATGTTACCATAGTAGTACCATTGATAGCAGAATTAACATTAATGGTATGATGGGGAGCCCTATGTCTGCGCACCTAAGGTTTTGACCTGAAAATGAACAAGAATTTCTTTAATATTCCTCTAAAGCTTTATTTTATTTTATTCCTGATATTCTAAAGAGTAAGTTTGAAAAAAATCTCATCAAAATTAGAGCAAGAACAATGCCATTTTCACAAGAAACGGTGGCCATGTCATTTCAACATTGAAAAAAATAATGGTGCCCAAGTCTGCGCACTCATTCATTTTACACGCAGTTCGGAAGTTTTGACGTGAAAGACAACATTTTGAGGCTTGTGAATAAAATGTCTGAAATAAGACCGTTTATCATTGTTTTGACTCGTTTTCTGCATGAATACCTATCGCTATGATAAAGATGAAAAGTTAGTGTTCGTTGCGTGTTTTGTTTTATTAGAATCGCGCAATTACGCGTGTGCGCAGACATGGGCACTGCGCAGACTTGGGCACTCTAGCCATAAGTTTTATGCAACGGGGCAAGGTAGATTTACTACACTATAAAGATGAGTTAGCAATGACTCAATAATATTGGTGGAATGGGTTAGTGGTGCATTCCAAGGTCATTTTCAAAAGTATTAATTTTACTTTCTATGAATATGTGAACAAATAAATGTCCAAAGGAAGCAAATTATAAAGAGTCTACATTTATCTGTGCGCTCAAATGGACAGACGTGAAGGATCCAACCGCATAGCCAGGATTTGATTTCATGCAGGGGGCGGTTGTGAGAACGTGAAGCGTGCGAAACTAAGGTGATGAGCAGGCAAAGCGTGCTCCCGTGGGGTGGGGGGGGGGGGTGCAGGGAAGGGGTTCCCCTTTCTAAAGCTCTGACGTTTTATAGCAAAGTTGAAAGAAAGATAACGGCTCGTAGCACCTTTATTAGGCGGAAAATTAGTTCGACACCGGACTGCTTTTCAATTATATGGACGCAATACTACACTGTATGTAACAGGGGTGGGTGCAGGGGGGGGGGGGGAGTTCCCCCTCCCGCGCGAAGCGCCAAAACTTTGACGTTTTAGCAAGGAGTTATCACAAAACTCCTTGGTTTTAGCAAATTTAAGAGAAAGATAACGGCCCGTATAGCAAACAATTTCTTTCAGGCGGAAAATTATAGTTCGACGTCCTGACTGCTTTTCAGTTATTTGGACACAATATTGCACTGTTTGTAACAAGGGTGGGTGCAGGGAGTTATTTCCCCGTTCCCGCGCGAAGCGCCAAAACTTTGACGTTTTAGCAAATTTTGATTGACATATAACGGCTCGTAGCGCTATAGGCTTTTTTAATTCACTTCCCCAGCTTTTTCGCTCTCGGTTTTTAATTTTATTTTAGGGGCTGAATAGGGGTGGTATGGCCCCCTTGTGCCCCCTGGCTACGCCTATGCCTATATGTAATGTACATACAAGCATATTATAATATATCAGAAGAGTCTACGCGCATTTCGTAGACTTCTGCATATTTTTGGCAAAATTCGATATTTGTAAGGTCAGACAGTGCTGTCTGACCTTACAAATATCGAATATTCGAATTTTCGAATTTTCTCTTACACTCGTCATATGCGCTAAAAAATAACTGTTTTCTATTATCACTATTATATTCTATTGAAATCAAGGGTATCGTGTTTGCCATTGTAGTTCTATTTGTTAGGGATGTTGTATTCGTCATACCTTATGAGGCGTGTAAGGCATACCATTCCCATTCAAAATACTATGCATTCACAAATCGCAATCAGATATGGAATCTAAAAATAAACCTGGCGGAGCAGAAAAACAAGATCTTGAAGAACTATAGTCTTGTTTTTCTTGTTGTTGTTTTTTTTTCTTTTGTTTTGGTTTTTCTTTCTTTCTTTTCTTTTTTTTTTTTGAGGGGGGGGGGGTTGCAATACAAATACCCATTGCAAAGAAAAATTAACCTAATATTATAACTATAATGGGGATTCCAGAAAGTGCACTTAACCATTATCTATAGATGAGATTGCTCATCGAAAAACTAAGGTTAGTATTCTACCTACTCAGTTCAAGTGTGAAAGTTTCATTCCATATGTATTGTTTTGTAACATGACACGATAGCCCTTTGTTGTCACTAATCATTAATGACCTTGGCATCTCTTTAGTAGCCCCTTGATTATTATTATTATCATTATTATCACCTTGACCATCATCATTATTACATTATTATTATTATCATTATTACTATTGTTATTATTATTATTATTATTATCATCATTATTATTATTATTGTCATTTTTAATATTATTATCATTAGTAGTAGTAGTAGTAGTAGTGTTATCATTATTTTCACTATTATCATTATTATCATTATTTTTATTACTATCTACTACTATTATTACTGTAATAATAATGGCCAATTACATAGCGCTCATATCCGTCACGCAGTGACGCTCATGGCGCTTAGACATTATTACCCCGGTTATAGCCGAGCCGCCAAAGTAACAAGCGCTCAAGCATAATCAGGTTCCCATTTACACCTGGGTGGAGAGTGGTAAATGTAGATTAGTGTCTTGCCAAAGGACATTAGTGCCGTGGTAAGATTCGAACACCGGACCTTGTGATCTGCAGTCCGATGACTTGTCCACTAGACCACAACACCTCTCCTACATTGTTATACATTCTTCATTTGCTGACAATTATAATTACGTGAACTTAAAACATCGTATATTTTTTCCCAATATTTTTCCTCCACAGGGATATTATTGATTTTCAGACGTATCAAATTAACAAATATATTCAAGGTAAATCGCATTTATAATGTAAATCCATAATACATTAATAAACCAAAATATTTAAAAATACAAATGTTTCTTGAACTGTCATCTTCACAGAAGACAAACATAATTATTTTGAATAGTGTATTCATGGAATCCATGAAGAAAAAGCGAAACAACAGAAACACATACCGTCTGTTGAGAGCGAGAAGGACATTAATTCATATACTTCAACACATAGTTAATGCCCATTTGGCTCTCAATAGACGATACATGTATCATCTTTTAAATATTGTATATGACCATGGAATTCCATCAATCGTCACAAAGCATTTTTTCGACGTGATCATAATTATTTACTGTTCTTAACTAATCCAAATTTTCTCCCTTTTGTTATGCAAATTAACATATTCATATAAGGATGTTTTTACAGCAACGTGTTGTCCCTGATGTCTCTTTTCGGTTTTTCGACATCTTCTTTTTTGTCATGTGTATTCATAATTTTGTTAACCACATTTTACAGTTTAGTAGAAGGAAATAAATGTGAATTTCATTTTCAACATCCATTCTATGCTGGAGAGAATCTTTACATGAAATACACATGAACTTTGTCCTCTTGCCTTTCACGATTTATTCTGAACACTAGGTTTCTAACAATAGGAATAATAATAATAGGTGTTTCTTTTATAGCGCCTTACCAGTTACAATGTAACCGACCAAACCGCTTGCAGCATTATTACCCCAGTCACTACATTCGGTTGCGATTCTGCACATTACAGTGGACATTCTCCACTCCTCTGGGGAGCATTCCAGCCAGTCGCCTGTTTCCAAGTGATTGAACCACTCGACTATATACGACACCTCAAATTCCTAACCTTTAATTTGATTTGATTTAGTTTGAAATGTTATTTCCGTTTCAATATAAACATTTAAACGATACATAACCATGATAGCGATTCCCTGATTAACAAAATACATTTTTTTTTCATAAATAAATCCATAATTAGCATAGTGCATTGTGATAGAATTTACATCTCTCCTTCCCCTGAAGCAAACAGGGCTTACCAGTTAGACTCTGTCCTGCCTGGTAGAATGCAGGGTTCACGGAGATGGTGTAAGGACTGGCCGTGGTCTGGGCAGATACGCCATGACCTGAGGGTATCATATCGTTGCAGGCGGAAGAAGGAGCTCCCGTTGGAAGCGCGTTGCCGGAGGGAAACTGACACAGGACAAGGAACGTAACTGATCCAATGATGAGAGGTAGAAGTGTCCTCCTCATATTCGGCGCCATCTGTAACCACTCTCTTACCCTCCGATATGGGTACACCTGTATATTTAATACTTCCTCGTCGAGTCCCGTATGTCCTGCACACTGTGATTACTGTCCCTATAAGTAAATCTTCTTGACGCTTCACCTTTATAAGGCTATAAAGATGTACCCAACAATAGTTACATATATATCACTATCACTATATCAGTCTTCTTTGATTATTTCAAAAATTAATCCAAATATCGATGAAAGAGACTACCAGGAATGGTTCAAATTGAGGCGATAATCCTAGTCCTACACCGAAAAAATGTTCAGTTTGTGGCTTTCGCAAATACATGGATGCACACGATTTCATATCTGAGCGGTCCTGCCGATTTGAATAGAAACCTTGATCCCCGGGATTTGGCACGAAAACGTTTTTCTTTCTTCTCTGGGTATTGTCTGCTTCATATTGAATTGGGGTATTGATCATATTTATTCAAATGTGAACAAACTGCATATTTTCTCCTATGATGTTTAATCCAAAGTGACATGAAAGCGATGAGAAAGCTCATTTTCTCTTTAATAAGTGACTGTGCATCTTATTTTGAATCAAATTCATATCATCCAAATATCATTCTACAGAGCTTCCCTGATGTACATGCGCCATGCGCTAATGGAGGTACGTGTCAAAATACGAACCAAGAGAGTGAATTCCAGTGTTTGTGTTTAGCCGGGTTTACACTACAGGAGTCACGTGTGGAATCGGTGAGTCAATAGGATGTACATGAATAACCCGGGTAAAACCAATATATATATATTTTTTGCCATCATTTTATTTCACAAAGTAATGTTTAGCCCGGCTCACACGAGACGTCATTTGCTGACGTAAGGACCGCGTCAGTGACCTGTACGGGTCTTTTTGCCCGTCATTAAAGAGTGATATCGTTTAGAAGGTGATTACAAAATGAACCGTGCAAACAATACTTTTAATAACTGGCGTATGGGTTCATTGCCTTCACAGGCTTGATAAGCGCATGTCTGACGCAATCGACATGATCGAAAGGACGCCTTGTATGAGCCGGACTTAAATTTTGTAGTTATCATGCCAATCAGGACGTGCTACTTTAGAAATATATAATTATATAATCATATATAAAAATATAATTTCTTCTAGCATCAGTTTATTTAGCTCTTAATTTGCTAAGACACAAATAACTAATAACCTTTCATTTTATTGGCATATCAAGAAATTCCTGCGAATTGTACGCACATGAAAAAAATTGAAGAAACTGAAATAACTAATTTGAGGAATTTGCCTATTAATCTTTCGTCATTGTCATCAATGTCTCTGCTTTGTCTTCGGAATATAAGTATAACTCATCTCTGATCCATTCTTCCATGAATATGTTAAAAAGCCATCGCTTGCCATTCGAACCCTTGTACTAGTGGAGGAACGTGTGTCGGCGCCAATCAGGAATCTGAATATCAAGGGGCAAATGATAGGACCTTCCCCGCGCCCTCCCCCTAATCAGTGGCCTCGTAAAGTCACACTGAATTTTCCGAATAAGACTTGTGCCCCCCCCCCCCATGTTGCTAGTGCCCCCTCAACTCTTCACTTTGCATTAACTTTAGT
Source organism: Heliocidaris erythrogramma (assembly GCA_025617745.1). Classification (NCBI taxonomy): domain Eukaryota; kingdom Metazoa; phylum Echinodermata; class Echinoidea; order Camarodonta; family Echinometridae; genus Heliocidaris; species Heliocidaris erythrogramma. The sequence continues at coordinate 13,272,399 of CM046861.1, forward strand.
GCGCTTTCACTCTGATACTGCGCCAGTCGATGACGTAGTCTACGTCAGCTAGTGACACCTCACGTGTAACGGACATTAGTGGTATATGGATATTAACATTCACTCTTATATAATATTATTATATTTCAAGTTATCAGCTCATGTACGGAGAACTCTTGTGCAAACGGCGCGACTTGTAATGGGGGTCTTGATGAAGGGGCCTTTAGAGCCCACAAATGTAAAAATCTACCACAAATGGAAGAATAACCACAAAATAATGGAAAATCATTGCACCCGCAAATGTAAAAAAAAAACCCCATACACAAATGTTATAACATGTCAACCACAAGTGTAAAAATAACCACAAATGTAAAAAAAAAAAAAATCGCCCACAAATGTAAACACATTTTGCCTACAAATGTAAAACCTTTGTCTGACCAGGCAACAACTTGTGCATGCCAAATCCTGCTTAACAAAAGAAACTACCCAACCTATGAAACAGCTGAACCTTACCAAATATCTTGACACAAATAAGTTTTATGACGGGATAAAAGTATCTTCATTGAATGTACATGATTAAAAAAGTGGTTTGTTATGAGAAAATCCAGTGTTATGCATTCCACGGGTGATCATGAGTGTCATCGTATAGCTATAGTATACAGGTCAGTGGGTATCTCACAAAATGCACTGCTCTGACATTACTTTGTAAAGAAAATTTGGGGATCTCCATGACCGAAACCATACTGTTCCTTAAATTTGCAAGCGAGCACAAAAAAGGGGGCGGGAGAAGACAATTTATTATCTTTAAAATGTTATTTCGTCACTGTAAGATGCACTAGATAATTACTATGGAAAGTATACTATCCGGCCAACTTCATACCGGAATATTATTTATTCGGGTACCTCGCTGTCAAATATATGAGGATATGCGGGCACCTCGCCAGGATTGGCCGGTAAATACCATGGCGGGAAATACCCCCACCAAATTTTGAACAAAATGGGAAATACTGGGAAATACCGGGATATACTCAGAAAACAATATTTTTCATCAATGAATTGCCTCATAATGTAAAAATTATTGGTTAAAGGGCAAGATTAAACACCTAGAGCATTGAAAGGTGACTTTTTCATGGTAAGGGTTCAAAAAGCTGCTTTAAATAATGAATGGGTACGCTATGGCTTCCTTTTAAGTTTGAAATGTCTTAGTGAGAAGTTTTAATTTATAAACAAATTCAAATCAATTCAACTTCTATAACAAAATCCACTTTACCATAATGTTGAAATGCAATGAAATTCATAATAATAAACATGTAAAGTGTAAAAACCCTGGCATTATTCAAGTGGTATATATAGAACCAAACCTTATTAAAATTCAGTATGTGATTTGTCAGTTCCCATAATTGTCTGCATCGTAACTTGTAGGCAATTATAGATTTCGCCAAACAGAAATCATATTATACGAATCACTTTTTGTACAATGCAGAGGTCCGAATAGCAGAGGCGGATCCAGGGGAAGCCGAATGCCCCCCTCCCTCTTTGAAACCCAACTGGCATACCTTAAGTACACAATTAAAAAGTGCCTCCTTAATTATGTACTTTTCCGGCTCCCGGCCTTCTCTTTTACAAAATCCTGGATCCGCCCCTGGGATAGTTTATATATATTTATGTCCAATTCAATGCAAAATATCAGGCGGAAATGGGGCATGTAACCGCCTGTTCTTTCTTACTGTAAGTGGACCAGCAGGGGCGTCGCTAGAGGGGCGTGTGGGGTGTCACCCCCTCCCTCTCTAGCGACGCCCCTGACTTATAGGCTGCAGCCCCCACCCAGAATTTTCAAAGTTCCGATATTCGGGCAACCACCTCTTCATATTCAGGTAGCGAAGTTCCCAGATAATGATTAACCTCTGTATATAATATCTGTACAATTTTGTCTACGATGGGCTAGAGCAATAAATACAATACACATATTGTACATCAATTACTAAAAGAAAATCATATCGTCGTTATAATGGATATAAAGAAGTCATGATCGTTGAGGTGTGACAAGTTATTGTCAATTAATTACAACAACATTTATTTTCAGACTTTGCTGTGATTAATGGTCGTCGTGCCCCAGTGATAATGATGTTTTAATTTGCCCATGTTATAGGTGATGTATATATGTGTGTGTGTGTGTAATTGGGTTTTTACAGACGTGTATCAATCAGATATGATTATTTACGTCTGGGACCGACCTTTAACGTCACCATCCGAAAGACGTGACTCAGTCTCGAACCTGGGTCCGCTGAATCAGTTTATAACTTCCACTGGTAGAAAATGTTATTTCGTCACTGTAAGATGCACTAGATAATTACTATGGAAAGTATACTATCCGGCCAACTTCATACCGGAATATTATTTATTCGGGTACCTCGCTGTCAAATATATGAGGATATGCGGGCACCTCGCCAGGATTGGCCGGTAAATACCATGGCGGGAAATACCCCCACCAAATTTTGAACAAAATGGGAAATACTGGGAAATACCGGGATATACTCAGAAAACAATATTTTTCATCAATGAATTGCCTCATAATGTAAAAATTATTGGTTAAAGGGCAAGATTAAACACCTAGAGCATTGAAAGGTGACTTTTTCATGGTAAGGGTTCAAAAAGCTGCTTTAAATAATGAATGGGTACGCTATGGCTTCCTTTTAAGTTTGAAATGTCTTAGTGAGAAGTTTTAATTTATAAACAAATTCAAATCAATTCAACTTCTATAACAAAATCCACTTTACCATAATGTTGAAATGCAATGAAATTCATAATAATAAACATGTAAAGTGTAAAAACCCTGGCATTATTCAAGTGGTATATATAGAACCAAACCTTATTAAAATTCAGTATGTGATTTGTCAGTTCCCATAATTGTCTGCATCGTAACTTGTAGGCAATTATAGATTTCGCCAAACAGAAATCATATTATACGAATCACTTTTTGTACAATGCAGAGGTCCGAATAGCAGAGGCGGATCCAGGGGAAGCCGAATGCCCCCCTCCCTCTTTGAAACCCAACTGGCATACCTTAAGTACACAATTAAAAAAGTGCCTCCTTAATTATGTACTTTTCCGGCTCCCGGCCTTCTCTTTTACAAAATCCTGGATCCGCCCCTGGGATAGTTTATATATATTTATGTCCAATTCAATGCAAAATATCAGGCGGAAATGGGGCATGTAACCGCCTGTTCTTTCTTACTGTAAGTGGACCAGCAGGGGCGTCGCTAGAGGGGCGTGTGGGGTGTCACCCCCTCCCTCTCTAGCGACGCCCCTGACTTATAGGCTGCAGCCCCCACCCAGAATTTTCAAAGTTCCGATATTCGGGCAACCACCTCTTCATATTCAGGTAGCGAAGTTCCCAGATAATGATTAACCTCTGTATATAATATCTGTACAATTTTTTCTACGATGGGCTAGAGCAATAAATACAATACAAATATTGTACATCAATTACTAAAAGAAAATCATATCGTCGTTATAATGGATATAAAGAAGTCATGATCGTTGAGGTGTGACAAGTTATTGTCAATTAATTACAACAACATTTATTTTCAGACTTTGCTGTGATTAATGGTCGTCGTGCCCCAGTGATAATGATGTTTTAATTTGCCCATGTTATAGGTGATGTATATATGTGTGTGTGTGTGTAATTGGGTTTTTACAGACGTGTATCAATCAGATATGATTATTTACGTCTGGGACCGACCTTTAACGTCACCATCCGAAAGACGTGACTCAGTCTCGAACCTGGGTCCGCTGAATCAGTTTATAACTTCCACTGGTAGCTGGATTACAGGCGCACGCCACAACGCCCAGTTGTGATGTATTTATGTTTAATTTGATATAAAATTCTTTGTATTACATGCAGTATTATTGTTGTTAATAATACCTGAACTTTTAGACATGAATCTTATCTAGTGTCCACAAGTATTTCCAGTGTATCCTAGAATCTTGAAAATGCATTCAAGAAAAATGAGTGTACAAAATGTATAATTCTGAATGAAATATGATTAATTGTACATCAAATTAAAGAGAAGTATATCACTTTAAAATTGGCATAGTAATAAGTCATGTTCGTTTAAGCATGACTATAATTGATGGTCCATTGGGGTGTTGTAATCGATTGCAAATATGATACATGTATTTTAAATGGAATTTGCAATTGACTGATTTTGGGGATTTGCAATCGATTGCAACTTTCTTGCAACGCCCCACATGAATCACAACAAGGTATGAAAATGAGCATGCTTGTGATGAATGGAGTTCAATAGACCATAACTCATCATGCCTCAACGAACATGACCCATCTTAATGACCATATAATTTTCAGTTAGTTGATGTACAATTTATTTATTCATTTCATTTGATAGTATTTTAAAAATCTGAACTTGAAAGGCTGTTAATTTGATTGTTTTATGTATGAATTTATCAGCGTGTCCAAATAATCAGTGGCTACACTGTATGTGGGTGTATAATGTATCCATGTCTATCGATAAACGTTCGGGTATTGACTCGGTATGTCCCAGGTATTTCCCAGAAGGCCTATTTATCATGCAGTATTTCCCACCAGGGCGGGAAATTTCTCGGGAAATTGCCAAACCTGCACCTTTTTTCTTGCCCGAATATCGGAGTGGGGGAGGGGGCCTGTGCCTCACTCGGGCCCAGAAAGGGCGGGAAGGGGCGGAAGGGAGGGGGGGGGGGGTGTATCGTGAATGAGGGTGAAATGAGGGGGGGGGGGGTTGTGAAGCCTAAAGGTTAATCTCCCGACCCCGGCCCTTACCCCCCACCCCCCCCCCCCCCGAGTAAGATTTGCATTTTGCATGTCTTGGGTATTAAAAGAAACGAGAGAGAGGGGAGAGGGGGGGGGGGGGGGAATTGGCTTTGGACCCAAAAGCTAGCGACGCCTATTATGCCTGTATTATGCCTCTATATAGCAGATTATCTGGTCGGGGTCCATCTCCACCGAAATGTAGGTCTATTTACATTACACTGAATTTTTTTAATGATTTAATCAACAGTAGGCCTTTATTATCTAACTGATTTAACAGTTTAAATGCGAAGCTAAACAGAAGAATTCAAATTTCGGGGACAGATTTCTTGTTTATATTTTTGCAGATTCATGATTCATTTTGAAATTTGACGGTGGCCTATATGGCATATTGGCTCTCAGATATAAGACGATTCTAACCACCGTTGTTAATGTTTTTTTTTTTTTTTTAGATTTTTATTGATCAAAATAATTAGGCCGTATTTACATAAATGATCTGAATGCACTTGACCAATCCAGGCCCCTGGGAAGGTTGTTTTTTCTGGGGGTGCTGTGAGATTTTTTTTATAATTCGGTTGTTGATCTAGGAATTATGGCGCCCAGGGCAAGTAATGAAATTGCAACTTGACAGCAGCGTTAACAGTGCTCATACAAATCACGGCGCTTTTCAAATTAATCTTTAATAAAACATGGAGCTATAGAAACTGTATACCTGAATGTAGGTGGTCGGGAGGAATTCAAAGCTGGTGTAAAACTCAGACCCCTCCCACCTTCAACGCCCACATGCAGGGGCGTCGCTAGAACATTTTGAATAGGGGGTGTGACACCCAAATATGCCGACAAAAATGCTGCACCCTAATCTCCCCCCCCCCCCACAAATAATAATAAAAGACAATCACAGATTTAGAGATCTTGATCATACAGGCCGATTTTCGCAAGGTGGGGGCTGACGCCTTTTGCCCATGCAAATATCAACTTTTCAATCTATTAGTTTTTGTGAGCGACCGAAGCGAGCGAGCAATTTTAAAAACTTTTCTTAGTGAAAAATTATAGAGGTTACAGAAGTTAATAATAATAATTATAATAATAATAATAATAATAATAATAATAATAATAATAATATGTCTTGCAATCATTATTATTACCCCGGCTTTATCTTGGAAACTCGCTGCCCAAATATGTGGATATTCTGGCTCCTCGCTGCCCGAATATGAAGTGGTGCTTGCCCGAATATCGGAACTTTGAAAATCCTCGGGGAAGGGGGCTGCAGTCCATTGCCGAAGGGGGACAACTTTTGCCCGAGTGTCAACTTTTTCAATTTCTAAATTTTTGCGAGCAAGCAAATGTTTAAAGACTTTTCGTAAAGAAAAGAGAAGTTACATAATTATCGGGGAACCTCGCTGCCCAAATATGTGGATAATCTGGCACCTCACTTCGCTGCCCGAATATCGGAACTTTGAAATCCTCGGGGAAGGGGGGCTGCAGCCCATTGCCGAAGGGGGATAACTTTTGCCCGAATATCAACTTTTCAGTTTCTAATTTTTGGCGAGCGAGCAAATTTTTAAAGACTTTTCGTAAAGAAAAGAGAAGTTACATAATTATCGGGGAACCTCGCTGCCTAAATATGTGGATATTCTGGCACCTCACTTCGCTGCCCGAATATCGGAACTTTGAAAATTCTCGGGGGAGGGGGCTGCAGCCCATTGCCGAAGGGGGACACCAGTCCTTTTGACCCAATATCAACTTTTCAAATTTTTAAAAAAATTTCGTAGAGAAAATGTACAGAGGTTACATAATTCGCTGCCCGAATTATGGGCGAATATGAAGTGGTGGTTACCCGAATATCGGAACTTTGAAAACCTCGGGGGTGGGGGGGGGGGGGGGGGGGTGCAGCCTAATGCCGAAGGAGGACGCCTTTTGCCCGAATATTAGCTTTCCATTGTTTTTGCAAGCGAGCAAAGTGAGCAAGCAAAAAATTGCCCAGTTTTTCCTTCTTTTTCTTTCCTTCCATTTTCCTTTCCTTCTTTGCTTTCTGTTTTTGTTTCCCTTTTCTTTTACATATTGATGATCAATTGAACTGGAAATGTCATGTTGATAAGCTAACTAAGTATGCAAGTTGCTGTCGAATACAGGAGTAAAACACAAGCTGAGGAATTTTTGTTATATTGTACTCATCTCTAATTCTTCCATATACTTGCATGGGGGAAAACACTCAAAACTCAATTAGAGTCTTCGAGAGGTTACTCATAATTCAAAAGAGGGCTGTAAGGATAGTGTGTAGGCCTAATGCTGCTTTCCGAGCCCACACGTGGTCTATTTTCGAAACATAAAATTTTCAAGGATAGAGGATGTTTATAATCTGCAGTTTTTCAAATTCAAATTCAAATTCAAATTCGTATTCATTTCATTTCCAACAGAAAGAAAAGACAATGGCATTACAGATATTATTACAGAAAATATGAAAAATATATGTACAAATTAATTTTTACTTGATAAGTGTATACAGTTGGGCTTTTTCATGTACATGTACAGTCTTAATGAAGGAAATAATTATATACCATTAGCTTTGACTAAGATATTTGTGAAAAATAACCAGGTACATAACTATTCAACAAGACAGGCATCAGATTTTCATTTGCTTCGTTCGAGAACTCAATTTATTCTCAATACTGCACTGCATCCATGGACCAAGGTTCTGGAACTTGCTTGCTTCCAGTGCATGTAAAGAGGCTGCCAGTTTACCTGTCTTTAAGCGGAAATTATATAAAATTGATTCTTCGAGGTGACTATAGTTTTAATCACTGAATATACCTTTTGGGGCTTGATAGTAGAGATTTTACATGCATTTTGTTTTAAATGAGAAATTTCATGCTGAAACAAAAGAATGGTTGGTTAATGGTTTTAATTATCTCGACATGTGCTGCTGTACATATTATAGTCAACTATTTTTTCCTGTTTGTTTTTGTCTTGTGAACGTGTGTTCTGTCCCAATGATCTTTCCTTTCCCTCTTCTTTTTTTTTTTCCTTTTTCAAATGTATCTTGTCATGTAATTATCTTTCCCCTTTTGTACACATAACTTTTTTTTTCTAGATACCCTAGTACGCATTATGTCATGCAATGCATTTATTACATTAAAAGTAGGATATAGTTTAGCATAGGATTAGTCGTTAGCCATATTACTAGTAATTTGAAATTAATTATCTTGCAATTGCCTTGAGAGGGACCGTATTTCACAAAGCTATGCTTGCCTATAGGTCTCGGCGTCGATCTTCATGTTACATACGTTCTTCCTGTGGGGTCTGCTCGTTATTCATAAGGACCGCTATTCATAGAATCCCGCTAATATTATTTAACACGCGTTATCAATATAGCGGTTCTTATTATTAGTTATGAATAGCGGTCCTAATGAACGGAGGTCCTTATGAATAGGGAGGTAATTGTCTATGGTTTGCTCGCTATTCATACAAAACCGCTATTCATTTAGTCACGCGTTATGGATAGCGGTCCTTATGAATAGCCTGAGTGGTCATAGCGGTCCTGGGGGGGGGGGGGGTCCTGGGCCCTCGACCCCTCTTGCATAAAAAGTTGTGATTAAACGCAACTCAAAAAGATTTAACGCAAGTCCAAAATACACGATCCTGATTGAAAACCAAGTTACGTTTAATTTTTTGAGTTGCGTTTAATAGCAACTTTTTTTATGCAAGAGGACCCTGGTTGTTATTTCTCGTACATTATTATCCCATAGGTCATAATGTATCTGATGTACTAGTATTCTAAAGAAAGATAAATAAACTTGAACTTGAACTTGAACTTTTTTATTATGTCTTTTCCTTTGGCTTTTCTCCTTTTCCAGTTTCCTCTTCCCTCCCCCCTCCTTTTTTGTCGGCAGAGGTGGCGCATTTGCCAATAGCAATTTTGAGTTAGGGGGGTGGTATAACACCCCCACACCCCACTCTGCGGGCCACCCTAGCGACCCTGCGATGTTTTAATATGCTACAGACCACGGGCGTAGACACGCATAATTATCCGTTGTTAGTGGGGGGGGGGGGGGGGGGATCTATTCATCATCCCCCCACGAACAATAGAAAGTGTGCTCGTATCTACGCCACTGCTACAGACTCAAACTTCAAAGAAGGGCGTGTGCTGTAGATCTGCTTATGTAATCCGACGCCCGTAACAAAATGCAAACCGCAATACGATTCTGTATGATGTACTTGTGTGCCCATATGAGTAGTTACATATCATGTAGTACGTGTAGATTGGATTTACTGCATGCATTCAACGTCTCAGAGAAACTCTTTCAAAGGAAAGAAGAGGTAACGTTACTGATACTAAAATCTGTGTGGTCATATGGTAGGAGCATAATTAACATGTTCAAAAGTTGATCTAAATCATTGTCAGTCATCCCATCAAACTTTGAGAAGAAATATTAGTGGACAGAGATGGATCAAATCGAGTCAAATTTACGGAGGCACGTCGAAGCCGGATTGAACGAAGTGCCCGCTGTTTGGTCCGTGGTGCTGTATACTTTGTTCGGGGCAGTGTTGGGCTTCCAGTGCTACAACCAAGCGCTCAACTATGTGCCTGCTCCTGAAAAATATTCTGGTGGAAATCGTTTTAAATGGCGCAATGTTATGGCATCTTTTCTTCATGCTTTCCTCACGGGGACTGGATCAGTTTATTGGTAAGTTCCTGATGTAGATATTTTCTAATAAAGTTTAATTTACTATTTAATGTTAGTTTAGATTGTAAAAAATAGACAATTTTTAGGAATCGGATTGAAAAATTTGAAGAAAAAAAGAAGACTTGTTGCATTTTTTATTTGAATTCATCATGTTCATGATCACATTTTTAATTTATTTATATATATATATTTTAGTAACTGATCTGTTGTTCTTTCGTCAATTATATATTGTTGTTTGTTATGAGTTTGAATATTGGACAAATGTAGACTACATGTATGTGCCAGTTTCTCAACTTTCTCTTTTGAATCTTCTTTCATCTTTTTTGTTTTACCTTTCATTTCAAGCTGTAGTAGATGTTAAGGAAAGACTTCCTTTTGCGACAGCACCCAAACCCCTAAACCCTAAACCCTAACCCCTAACCCCCCAACCCCCCAACCCCCAACTAGCCAGGATTAGCTTCGTGAATGTAGAAAAAAAAAAAATGGCTATACGCCTTCTACACACGAAGCTAGGCGTTATTACCCAGCAATCACATTCCGCACGGGGTAGTACGACATGAAAAATGCCCTGAAATCACACTTTTCTGATAGTTTCCGCGACCCACAGACCCTTCCCCACAGCGTTTCCTCCTAGGGAAACGTTTGTAATGACAATTTTTTTTTGATTGACACTAATTTTTGAAATATATCCATAAAAAGATGATAAAAATTACAGAAAACTCACCAGCGTTTGCGTATCCATGCCTCCGATGTCATGCAGATCAAAATGGCGGCACGATCGCCGTAATCGAAATCATGAAAACTATTAGGCGCCGTTTGTAAATTTATTATTTAGCTCAATTATTTACATATAATTCACTATTTAGCTCTTTTCTAGGATTATTATACGATAAAATGACATAAAGGATACAATGTTTTATAAATAATGAATTTTGCAATTTCCACTTTTTTTAAATAATGATTTTACAATATTCATCATATATAAATAATGAATTTTGAAGTTTCCATTATTTATAAATAATGATTTCACAAATTCATTATATATCAAATATTATGGAAATTGCAAAATTCATTATTTATAAAACCTGCTCCTGTCTACATCAATTAAACAAACATGAGCCTGAGGGATATTTTTCATTTTTCTCAGAACACAATAAATGAGCTGGTGAATAATACATTGTATTCACCAACTGCAAGGTATGGATATGGAATTATGGATATACGCTAAAGGCGGCCTACCAGACTGAAAAAAGAAGACAAATATATATAAACCTTTTTATACAATAATCTATACAAACATATCAGTCACTCATGATATGTTTGTATAGAATATTGTATGAATAGATACACAAACATATCATGTGTGACAGAGGAGGCGAGTTGGCTCAGTCGGTAACGTGTCTGCCTGTCGAACCAAAGATCGTGGGTTCGAATCCATGCACCCCCGGGCGGATGACTGAAGCCTGAAGCCTGCGTTGTGTGTTAACGTGCCCCTCCCTTGTTTCATAGAGATAGGCTATGTTACAGTGGAAAACACTCCGTCCCTCGGATAGGACGTTAACTGGAGGTCCCGTGTAGAGGAAAGTCACCACCTTTGCACGTTAAGAACCCACTGCACTATTCGAATAAGAGTAGGGGGTAACCCCGGTGTAGTGGTACACCTGTACACCTGTCCCAATCCCACAGATCTACACCTGAAATGCCATAATAATCAACTCATTGATTGTGGGCGTCAATGGAAAGACAAGACAAGACAAAAAAAAAAAATTGACCGTATTATACAGTTTCATACAATAATCAATAGATATTTAAACATATCATGAGTGACATTTAAACAAATTGACTGTAGTATAACAGTTTCATACAATAATCTATATAAACATATCAGTCACTTGTGATACATGTATGTTTGTATAAAATATTGTATGAATATTCTATAAAACATATCATGAGTGGCAAAACAAACTTACCGTAATAATATTTTCATACAATATTCTATACAAACATGAGCGACTGATATGTTTGTATAGAATATTGTATGAATATTCTATAAAACATATCATGAGTGACAAAAACAAATTGACTGTAGTAACAGACTAACAGTTTCATACAATATTACATATCAGTCACTCGTGATATGTTTGTATAGAGTATTGTATGAATAATCTACATGTACATGTATGTATACAAACATATCATGAGTGACAAAAACATACGTATGTGTGTATGTCATAGAATAAGAAAAAAATGATACAATGCAAATGTAAACTGATATACATTTTGTAGGATAAATTCATGACTTTTATAGAATATTGCAGCAATAATTATGACCAGTGAATATAGTACAAAAATATCATTCAACCAACCAACTGCATGGACTTTGGTGTCTCATGTTTTCTGTAAGAATAAGAATACCCAAAGGGGACCAACCACCCCAAAATATTTGGATATTTTTTAATTCTGAATTGTTGGCTTTCATGCTGGTTAGCTTTCAAATGTAACTTCTCAAAGAGAGTTTGCAAACTGTGTTTGAGTAGACTACTCTACACACCTGTATGGCAGTTCATGCATGGACGAACTCGGACCTCAAGTCCAACTTTGATTCCTTGCAATGGGGTTTTATTTTCTTCATACTCCATACTTGCAACCATTCAACAATAAGGAATGCCTCAAGGTATTTTAAGGGTTGACTTTTACAGGTCTAAATCTGAACATCTATATTTTTATGTAGGTGTTTTTAATGGACTAATTTCCACTAAATAGAGATTTGTTGTTGATGGAGTATAGTACACTACAACAAGTAGTTCAGTAATATTTTTTTTAAATTTCTGTTTCAATCTCTAGTAGTTTAATAGAAATATTCTTTCACTGACACATGTACATGCCTGAACTAAAGTGAAAACAATTAGTCACATGTTCTTTACATGTATATGTACATGTACATGTATGTATCTGCAAGGCACAGGGCCATTATTCTTTTGGCACTAGCTTAGTAATTTCCTGTCGTTTTCTAACCCGCATAAACTTGATCGTTAGTGCCATGTCAAGGCTTGCAGGACTTTTTTTGTTCCATGATTTGTGAACCTAATCATTATCCTGAACTTCCAGCTTCAGTTTTACATTTCCTAGACTACAATCACTGAATCACTTTCCATTATTTCACCATTATTTCTTTAATCATTCCCAGAAAAACAAAAGAAATTATGCAAAGTGAGTTTTCAACCAAATGAACTGAAAAAATTAAATCAGTATGATGATCTGGATTTTAATACTTAATGTAACAGTTAGCAAATGTACAATGTATGTCCCCTTGTATGTCAAAATTTTGTGTTACATGTACATTAACTCCCTGTTTTGTATATATCCAGAATTTAGTTGTTGTTTTGATATTTTTTTTTTTGGGGGGGGGGGGGGAGGGAGTCTAGAGGACCAAATTTAGTTCTGCAGGATGTAATTGAAATTATTCACTGACATAATATTAGTAACAGAATAAGGATTTGATAATGATAGTGATTATAATGCTAATAACAACAGCAACATTGATCATCATTACTATCGTCATATTGTTATGTCCATTTCATTTTGAGGTGTCTGAATTAAGACTAAGGTACAAGCCACATTAATTCAAGTATGAGGTTTGCGGTAAACTTGCGTGCTCATACAAGAACACCTTCAAACAAGTTCATAGAAGTTCATATAAAAGTACAACTAATTGTTGCAGCCTTCTGTCATACATACATGTACATGTACTTTGTATAAATATTATGATACCATTGTTCTTCGGATCCAAACACCGATTTGCTGAATACACTTACATGTACATGTACATGTATGCTTTACAGATCGCTGTTCCAAAAGAGTGCCCATGTTTCCATCATGACACCACAAACTTGCATATTTTTTTTTCTTACGCAGCATCTACTTACAGTTCAGTGTCACTGTAGCGCCAAAAATTGTATTAATTTCGGAACAGTCCTTTAATCATTTTATGATTTGAGTTGTAAAAAACTTTATAGCAATTCACTAGGAAAGACATCATGTACTGTGCCGTTTGATTTATTTTTATTTGAAGGGATTTAATATTTACATATTGTTCCTTGTCAATATTAGGAAATCTAATCCTTGGGTACTTGCTGGAGGGACAACAAAAGCATTTCAAACTTTTAAAGTATTTATGTATCATGTACTTGACTCCCTTTGAGTATATCACTAGGGTATGTGTCACTTCTGTTGGAGCTTGATCACTTTGTAATCTGTATTTGCGATCATTGTACCAACATAATACAGTGACCATGCACAGTATACAATGGACAGGGACAGATAAAACTACAGAGATCTCAAAGTGATATGTTCCAAGTTTGCCTCTCTGTTAGAAGAATAGGGACATATAGACCAATGTCAGTGCTTGAATGTGATCAGGGCCTACTTGTATATTTATATGGAAATTATAATGCAACAGACCCGTTAAACACCTAAGACAAGAAACTAGTATGAACCTAATTACTTTTTCCCCATTTCAGTTGAGTTTTATTCCACTTTAATGGGATAGTTGAGTTCAGGGAAAGGTGAAAAATAACTTGTGAGCTTTCTTCTTCATTTTATGTCTGTTTGGAAGAACATCATATTAAAGTAGAAATGTCCCCTAAAAAGGATTGCTCTTCAGATGCCCTCATATTCAAAATATGACAAGAAATACCTGAAATGTTCGGGCCGAACATTCATGCCACTTGTGTGTATAGTCCCATACCAATTTCTGTGTCAAGTACATGTGCTTTTCAGCAAGAATGGGTCAGTATCTTATCATTTTACACCAATTCTTATTTACCGGTAGACGTGATCAACCTTTCCCAATTGCTTTGGGACAAGTTATTCACAATGTAAGCATGTGACCAGAACTCAACTTTATCTTTAAGCTTAATACAACAACATTAAAGTTCCAATATAAATTTATGTTCATGCACATTATGTACATTAAAATATTCATTGGCAGGGTGTTTTGTTTGGTTTCTTGTTTGTTTTACCAAGCTATGAAATGTAATACACAGAGTGTCCAGATAAAAGGAAACTCATTTTGAAAAATTTCTGTAGCTCTATGCCATTACCATAAATTTGTTTACCAACATTCAGTTGTATTTTGGTTTAGAGATAAATTTGCATTTTTAATAACATTACAATGTTTATTCTAGCAATTTGCGAAAGCTTCTTGCCCCAAAAACTGCGGGCATGAAAACTTATTGAAAGTTTCTGGTTCTGTAGACCTGGGGAGCGTTTCATCAAGCGTTTTGTCAGTGATTTTTACAGACAACTGTTATAAGCTACTGAAATCCTTGCATCTGATTGGCTGAGAGCAAATTTGTCAGTAAAAATCACTGACAAAACGCTTGATGACACGCTCCCCTGCTGGTGTTTGGTACTACAGTTCATATACATTTGTTTAACAAAAGAGGTCGCCTGGAGTTCATTGCCAATAGTTTGAAATCAAGGTCTGAAATTATTTAACACTATATGTAATTCTGATGAAAATTCAGTTCAAGAGATTTATTTGCACACCACTCATACCACACTTGAAAAATCCATTTGATGTTTGCTCAATGTGTTTTAAAGTGACATTAATGCAAAGTACAGAATATGAGTGCACACATGTACAATGTATGATGACCACTTGATGCTGGAAAAAATTGTACCGGTTTATGCGTGAAGTTGATGTTGGGGTTGGTGAGATGGGTCAAAGATAAAGTTGAGTTCTGGTCCTGCGATACCAACATGGTGAAAGAAACTCTCCCAATTCCCAAAGCAATTGGGAAAGGTTGATTATAAATATAAGGTTTTGGAATCACCAAAATGAGAAGAAATTTACTCAATCCTGCTGAGAGTCACATGCACTGCACACTGAAATGTGACTACACACACATGCTCGGCTGAACATTTTACATGGTGTAGCTATTTCTCGTCATATTCTGAATATGAGTGCATTTGAAGAGCAATCCTTTTCAGGGGAAATTTCTACTACATATATACATATATATATATATACATGTACATGTATTTAAGGAATGAGAAAGCTCACAAATTATTTTTAACTTTCCCAGAACCCCACCTTCCCTTTAAAGACTGAACTAATTCCTTTATTGGGCAAGACATTAATTAGAAAGTGTGCATTTGCCTCTCTCTATCCGGGAGGTGAAGAGGAATGGTTACAATTAACTGACAGGACGAAGTTCCTTGAATGCTTGAGCCTCTTGGGAGCTTGGCTAACCCACAGAGTTTCAAAATCTTCCTGAGGTCTAAACCTCCTTGGTCTAACAAATTTATCCTTAACTCCTCACACTTGCACCAGTTATTCTTTACTTTCACTCAAGATGTTCAGTACATTATACATTATATTTGAATAGACAAATCAAATTGTATGTGAAATGAACACAGTTATCGTCTGTTTGATGCCAGAAAGGCATAACTCTGTACAAATGATGTGACTTTAAATGCCCTTCTGGCTCTAAACAGACGTTATGTGAAAGAAAATCACATAATGCAGCCCCCAAAATTGACAGTTTGTACATGTATACAAATAGTATAAATTCCACTGTGCAATATATATATGCAATTAATTATGCATGCCTGTCATTGTAGGAAGAGTAGCCTACTTACATTTTTTCATGGGAGATCTTTTTGATTCTGTACTTGGAAGTAAAATTTCACTGTACACAGTGATTTTTATGTACCATACATGTATTTGTTTTTAACCAAAGCTCTTTTTCAGTTTTTCATAGCTGTTTGTTTTTAGCTTTTCAGAGCTAAATCCTTCAGCACTCCCCTGGATCTTTTTTACTGATACTTCAAGCCTTTGACATTTTAAGCAAACGCATGAAACTGCATACATGTAGGTAGACTACCTGATGTTATAATTATGGAGTACACAAGTGTGTTGCTCCATTCACCCATTTTCAATCAACATCACGTGACCCGCATAGGGGACGGTTGTATAATGATCTGGGGGCATCGTTCACACAAGCATTTAATTTGTTACTTTTGTAACAATTTTGTCATATTTTACATTAATGTGATGTCTTAGGAGTGTATCATGTGCCCGTTTGATGTGGCTATTTTTTAGTGAGCTGTAAATGTAGAGCTTTGCATAATTGCACAATGGTGACCAATAATTTGATTAATCTGAACTGGTCATTAATCTGAAGTGCGGTCAGTTGTATTACCATATCGGTACATGTACAGATATGCAGGGATTACATGTTTTCAGTTCTAACACAGAGTCTGCTTGTACAGACTACCAGATGTTATAATTATCGTGTACACACATGTGTGGCTCCATTCACCCATTTTCATTCAACATCACGTGACCCGCATAGGGGACGGTTGTATAATGATCTGGGGGCGTCGTTCACACAAGCATTTAATTTGTTACTTTTGTAACAATTTTGTCATATTTTACATTAATGTGATGTCTTAGGAGTGTATCATGTGCCCGTTTGATGTGGATTTTATATTTTTAGTGAGCTGTTAATGTAGAGCTTTGCATAATTGCACAATGGTGACCAATAATTTGATTAATCTGAACTGGTCATTAATCTGAAGTGTGGTCAGTTGTATTACCATATCGGTACATGTAATGTACATGTCTGTGTAGATTTTAAAGATATTTTCTCCCCTGTTCTTCTTTTCTTTCTGTCTTTTTTCTCTTTTTTGGTGCTGTATCTCGTAATATTGTGTACCCCAGTTTGTTTTAGTGTGCATGCATACTGTAGCAGTATTCTCATGTAAACCTGCCCCCCCCCCCCCCCCCCCCCCCCCCCCTCTCTGTTGAGTATATGTTTGGGAAGTACATGTCAATGCTTTCATAAGATTTGCAATTGACCATTGTACTTCGGACGATATCAATTTCTGTTTAATAGATGTACAGTGTATGAAAGGGATTGGTTTGCTTTCATTCCAGTTTTATGAACCATGACCTACATGTACTGATGTACACGTGTATACATGTATTATTTCTAGATAATATTGTTTTGTAATACCTCCAATTTTAAAGGATCTGGGCCTCATTTTATAAAACATGTTATCAATAAGAACTGCTGCAGAATTTTCTTCCCTGTTCTTCTTTTCCTCCCCCCCCCCCCCATTTATTTTATTTTTTCTTTTTTACACTATCTCTTACCCATATACATGTACTGTGTAGTGTGTATTCCAGTTTGTTTAGTGTATGTACTTTTTGTTTTACATTCTTTTATTCATTTCTTTTCAGTGAAATCAATGGTCTACACAACAATAGAAATATTACAATCATGAATAATGTATACGGAAACTTTTACAATTTACAAGTAAGTCTACATGTATGTATCGTATGCATACTGTAGCAGTCCTGTGTACATGTACATCTGCCCCCTCCCTCCCCCCTTATTTGTCCTAAATTAGATATCCAAGTGCAAAATAGGCCTATACATGTACATGTATTTTCAATCGTTTTGTGAGTGACTATTTCTAGTAGGTCTACATTATCTAATTATCTCCTCTTTTGAAACAGATTATGAGATGAAGATGGTAAAAGTCAACACATTTTCTCTCCCATCTGTTTTTGATAATTCACTCTCATTTTCTAGACTGTACTTACAAGGATCAATTTTGAATTGCCTGAATCAAGCAACATATTACAGTTTTTATATTTTTAATTAATTTATTCATTGGTTTTGATTTTGGTCAAAACAGAAATAGAACACACAAAATTGCATGAATATATACCAGTAATATTTCATACTAAACATGTTCAGAGCATTTTCATGCAAATCCATAAAGGTGTAACCATTACAGCAAATGTAATGTATTTTGTAAAAGTGATTTGATAACTCTTTCCTTTCTCTCTCTCTCTTGTTTTCTCTCCCCATTGCAGTTTGTACATATCTCCGTTCATCTTAGATGATCTAATACACAACTTCACTCCGTTCAGCGAGATTCTAGTTTCTCTTTCTACAGGTAAGAAAGCGATCATAGAGTGCCTTTCAAACCTGTCATATCCCTGGATTGAAAGGCACTCTTTGACATTTTCAGTATGGCAACAGAATTATCATATATAGCACGTCTTAAAGGCCAAGTCCACCCTAACAAAAAGTTGATTTGAATAAATAGAGAAAAATCCAACAAGCATAACACTGAAAATTTCATCAAAATAGGATGTAAAATAAGAAAGTTATGGTATTTTAAAGTTTCGCTTAATTTCGCAAAATAGTTATATGCACATCCTGCTCAGTATGCAAATGAGGGAACCAGTGACGTCACCCACTCACTATTTCTTTTGTATTTTATTATGTGAAATATAGAATATTTTAATTTCTGCAGATTTCACAATTAGGAAGCTCACATTGAATTGTGTATAGGTTGCAACAATGGCAATTACACATATTCAGCGAGGAATCAAACATTGTTTCACATTATAACAAGGAAAAATTAAAATATTTCGTATTTCATGTAATAAAATACAAAGTGAGTGGGTGACGTCACTGGTTCCCTCTTTTTCATACTGAGCAGGATGTGCATACAACTGTTTTGCGAAATTAAGTGAAACTTTAAAATACCATATAACTTTCTTATTTTACATCCTATTTTGATGAAATTTTCAGTGTTATGCTTGTTGGATTTGTCTCTATTTATTCAAATCAACTTTTTGTGAGGGTGGACTTGGCCTTTAAATGCCCAGGGCTTTCCTTGCTTTCCCTTCTTTCATTGAAGATGTGTTAATGTTATACACATTACAGAATCTTTTAACATTATCTTCCCATGGTATTGGTTTTGTGCCGTTGCTCGGAACCAGAACCTGTCTCCAGCTCACCAGACTGAAGGCTTTGAGTAGAGCCAGACAAAACTAGACTAAAACTCAAAACAGGTCAACTTGGTGACAGAGGTCCCGATGAAAAGAGTCGTGAAAAAGCTAAATTTTTCTGCCTTACTCTTTTATCACTCAGAAAGTGACTTATCTAATATATTTCAGTGTACATGTGTGCCAAGAGTGTATTGTACAGTACATGTAATATGTGTTCCGAAGCCCTCAAAGGAATAGAACATTGGTGTCAAAATTTTGATGATATATTCAACTGTGTTCCCTAGCAGGTTACTTGACCCGGATTTGGGATTGCGAGCAACAGCGCTACATGTATATTGGTTACACAAATGTGCCCCCCCCCCCCCCTCCAGGAAAAAAATGGAAAGATGCTACCATGTCATATATTCCCCTTCTTCATTACCTTTTAAAATAGGTACTATTTGTTATGCTCTATAAATCGAGGTTGACTTTCTATGTATGTATTGGTATGGGCAATGAATGATTTGAATCTTGAAAGGTACATGTAGATCTGCATATATTTTACAATGCTTCTTCGCCAAACACACTCCACTTGGATTAACACAAACTGTAATCTGTGTGCAGCCAAACTAGAAAGAAAAACAAAACATGTTGAATATTTTTCTACAATAACCCATTGGATAAAAGTTGTATACTATAAAGCAAACAATTTTCCAGAGAGCCCAGCCCGAGTTTATCCTACATGTATTTGGCACATTCAAATTTTTGATCAACCATTGAAGAAATTGTGCAGTTCGTATTAAGCTGTTGATGTACAACCATTTCCCTATAAATTTCCAAGCTGAACAACAAATTTCAAGCAGATTCTTTTATAAGTTGATCTCTTATCGCAAATTATTTATGGAGTTCAAACATAATGTATTGACTGTTGAAGATATGAGTATGTTTGATATGTCTATCAAGGGTCCTTGAAAAATGTATAAGATAGTCTTGTAGAACATGCTTTATATTGTGATGTCCTTCCTCTAGTCACCTTCAAGGAGAATTGCTCATTAGGTTTACCAGTGAAGGGATTTACATGTACATATATGGTCAGACTTTGGCAATGACATTGACAGGGAAAGGTCACTTTAACTTGAGCCTTACAAAAGTTGTTAAATGATTAAAGCACAAACTTGACCTGAATTTTTTTTGTCCTTCAATTGCTCTCAAGGAGAATTGTAGTGTACAGGTGAACTCTGAAGAGATCTTTCTTTACAAGTGATCTTGAAGCCTATATTTGAAGAGATTTGTGGTCAGACTTTGGCAATGACAATGGCTGGTCCGATCAAGGCCACTCTAACTTCAGTCTTACAATATTTGTTAAATCGTAAACTTTAAAGGAGAATTAACACTAGAATATAAATGTACTTATGTTCAAAAGTGTAATATATTCTTAATCATTGACCTGTATCACTTTAGAAATAAAATATCAGAAAAGGGTTTAAATCAAGACATTCTAGCACACGGTATCATCTGCTAACACTTCATGGGGGCTGCCATTTTCTTGATGACATGGAGTTGTACATTTCTGTACACCGTTCCGGTCAGGAAGATATTTTTAATCCACGAGCTAAATTGCTTCTATTCATTATAAAAAAGCCCCATATATGATGGAAAATACATAACAGGTGTATACATTTATTTTAAAATTTGAAATTTATAGATTTCTTTTTAAATTCTCCAGTTTTGCTAACTAGAAATCAATTTCTTGGTCTTGCCTGGCAGAGCAGAACATAATTTATACAACGCGCATTCTGACTTTTGAAGTCCATTATCTCAAAGCAGGTGAATGCATAGTTTGTCACTATTGACGCTCGGGGAAAGTCATCATCCATAAATTTGAATTAATTCGCTCTGTCATGTACGTCATAGTATAAAGAAAATACATTGATATTTAGTAAAATCGTAATTTCCAAAGAAATATAAAACACATTTTCGTTTTTAGAATATATGTATATATCTGTTAAATATTTTAAATCTCAAATGGAATTTTGTATCAGGAAGAAAGACAATTTTGCATTCGGATTAAAAATATCTTTATGTACACATCAAGGAAATGGCAGCCCCCTGGTATCGCTAGCAGACGATAAATCTTGCTGAGAAAATCCTGATTTATACCCATCTCGTATATTTTAATGCAAAACTACGTAGGGCTACAAGAAGGAATAGATTACATCTTTGAATATGAGCACATTTATATTTTGGGGTTAATTCCCCTTTAAACTGATTTGTTTTGTTGTGAAACCTTTCTTATTAGTAAGTCTCATTACAATTTCTTTTACTTTCTTGCACATTGACTTGTTGTTTATTTGAAATATCTCAATTCCATGAGAAAAAAAAGGATGATGGATAGGCAGGGGATATATGCCACTTGTATAATGAAAGCTTAAGAAATCTCAGATTTGGAGCCATACTTTGTCAACAAATATACACTTTACTTCATTAATCTAGTAACTTATTACCACAAAATATTGGAGGTTAAAATCAATCAACACAGTACACATGTAGATCATCAATTTTGTAAAGAATTGTACTTTGTGAAAGAATGGGAAAACAAACATCGAGAGCGATTTAACTCTACAAAGCCCATAGAGCTGCTGGTTTTGTAAAGTTTCTCACCCTTTATAATAGCTAATGTCCTTCAATTTTCAATAGCTAACTTTTGACAAAGGATTTGATCATTTGAGACTATGTATGATTTTATAATACACTAAAGGAAAAAAGAAACTTATAAAAGTTCAAGAGATCACCAAATTAAATTCTCTGCATGGAAATGTACCAAATTTGGATATAATGTTGATTCAATGCATGGCTTTAAATGACAGTCAATAACAAAAAGTTTTCTTCAATGCCACAAAAGAAATATGCACTGAAGCAAAGGACTCTCTAATCCCCAAGTCACAAAGACAAACTGCAGCCTTGTACACCATATGCATGTCAATGAATGAAACAAAAGAATTTCAAAAGGGATTTGCAAGTTCATATCCAAACAGATTAATAGCCAGTATGTCCACCTCTAGCTTGCTGGCAAGCTGTACACCGTCTTCGCATGCTTCCGATCAGATTCGCGATGGTAGCCTGGGGAACATTGTTCCATTCCTCTTGCAGTGCTGCAATGAGCGTCTCCCTATTGATGGGTTGATTGTCACGCCTTGACACACGTCGACCAAGCTCTTCCCAGAGATGTTCAATTGGGGAACCGGCGCACCATGGCAGAACATCAATATCCTCTTGCTCGAGGGGTGCAAATCCCTTTTGAAATTCTTTTGTTTCATTCATTGACATGCATATGGTGTACAAGGCTGCAGTTTGTCTTTGTGACTTGGGGATTAGAGAGTCCTTTGCTTCAGTGCACATTTCTTTTGTGGCATTGAAGAAAACTTTTTGTTATTGACTGTCATTTAAAGCCATGCATTGAATCAACATTATATCCAAATTTGGTACATTTCCATGCAGAGAATTTAATTTGGTGATCTCTTGAACTTTTATAAGTTTCTTTTTTCCTTTAGTGTAGTTATACAGACCTGGATCCTGTTTCATAAAAATTGCGATCAATAACAACTGCCCGATTTCTATAATAAATTTGCTCACAGCCAATCAGATTCAAGGATTTTAGAAGCTTATAAAAATTGTAACTTGTTTAATTGATAACAAGTTTTATTGATATTTTCACCTTTGATGTACTTCTTCCCAAAAGTACATGTTTGCCTCTGAGCCAACAAATGATAGTCACATTTTTTACTTGTGAGGTGGCCAATTTCATAGAGTAGCCAAGAAACAAAGTAGAATAGTACCTGGATAACTTCCTTCCTTTATACATTGCTTTCCAGATGTTCCAATTAATTCATGCCAAAATATCAACAATTTATGAAATTCTCAATAAAAGCAGATTCTACATTTTTTTTTTTTTTGAGGGGGGGGGGGGGGGGTGGGGTGTTGGAGGGAGCTAGTGATGGTTGACATGTACATGTATGTATGGGGTATATTTTGGTGTACATTCATAATTTGTTTTTCTCCGCACTGTTTTTTTTTTTTTTTTTTTTCCTGTGAAACAATCCTGACACTTTTATCTTGAATACTAAGTGTTTACAAATCTCTTCTTATTTTGCAGGTTATTTTGTGTATGATTTCCTAGATATGCTTGCATATAAGAAGATATCCAGCTCATGGCCATTACTTCTTCATCACATTGTTGTAAGTATTACTGTTAAAATGATCCTTAAGGCTCGTTCACATATGAGGTAGTAAACCGTGGCGTTACATTAACCCATAGCAGTATTGAGCTTGCTGAAGGTCTAATTTAATCAGCTTTCATTCCTAAAATTGGCAACAATTATCATTATCCACTCTTACATCTACATAGTTTGAAAAAATAAAAATGGATATAACATGAAACCAAAATGATTGATAAATACAAAATTTAATTTAAAAAATTACCAATTTGCACACAGAAATAGTGATTGTATGATTTTCACTGTGTTGCCAATTTAGAGAGTTTAATGATTAGTTACAATTAAAGGGAAGGTTGAGTTCTGGGAAAGGTGAAAAATAATTTGTGAGCTTTCTCATTGCTTTTGTGTCAGTTTGGAAGAACGTCATAGTAGAAATGCCCCCTGAAAAGGATTTCTCTTCAAATGCCCTTATGTTTGAAATATGACGAAAAATAGCTGAAGTGTTCGGGCCGAACATTCATGCCACATCTGTGTGCAGTCCCATATACCCATTTCTGTGTGTGGTGCATGTGCTTTGAGCGAGTTTGGGTTAACTTTTTCTCATTTTGATAATTCCAAAACCTCACAGTATACACCAATCCTTATTTAGACATACATGTATCAACCTTTCCCAATAGACTGCTTCTGTAATGTATACAAATTTATGCACATATATTCTCTGAGCCCCGAGTGATGAGCAATTCTATTAACCTGATTTTTATAAATGAGCTTCAGTGCTTGGAATCCAGTTTGCATACATTTTTTGTTACTATGTCCGGCAAGCTTTCAGGTTGTCAAGAACAACCTTTGTTTGAAAGGTTTGTATAAAATTTGCATACATTACCGAAGCAGTCTATTGCTTCCAGAGAGTTTCTTTCACAATGTAATCACATGAACAGAACTCAACTTTATATTTAAATCGCTCTTATTCGAGAACAGCACAGCATACTGCATCAGAAATGGACTCAAATTTTTCAGTGAATTTTTTCTCTTTCTGCTAATGTATATTGTGTACATGTAAGTGCTAATAATAATAATAATAATACATAACATTTATATTGCGCTTAATACAATGTTTCTAAGCGCCGAAGTATTATTACCCTGGCTTTAGCCCAGCTGCCCTATGAGGCGCTGAAAGCATTCAAGGAATAAATTCCTACCAGGTACCCATTTACTACACCTGGGTGGAGAGTGGCAAATGTATATTAATGTCTTGCCAAAGGACATTAGTGCCGCGGCGGGACTCGAACCACGAACCATGAGATCCACATTCCGGTGACGTATCCACTAGACCACGACACCTCCATTTCTTCTCATTTTGATAATTCCAAAACCTCACAGTATACACCAATCCTTATTTAGACATGATCAACCTTTCCCAATTGCTTCCAGACAGTTTCTTTCACAAACGATTTACTACACCTGGGTGGAGAGTGGCAAATGTAGATTAATGTCTTGCCATAGGACATTAATGCCTTGCCAAAGAACATTAGTGCCGCGGCGGGACTCGAACCACGAACCATGAGATCCACATTCCGGTGACGTATCCACTAGACCACGACACCTCCATTTCTTCTCATTTTGATAATTCCAAAACCTCACAGTATACACCAATCCTTATTTAGACATGACCAACATTTCCCAATTGCTTCCAGACAGTTTCTTTCACAAACTTTATATTTAAATCGCTCTTATTTGAGAACAGCACAGCATACTGCATCAGAAATGGACTCAAATTTTTCAGTGATTTTTTTTCTCTTTCTGCTAATGTATATTGTGTACATGTAAGTGCTAGCTTTCTGGACCCACAGATACTGCAAAGGTGTCACTAAAAGAAGACTGTATTGCTATGGGTTAATGTAATGCACTTCATATTTCTGTATATGATGTAGATATATGTAAGTGAGAAACAAATTAGTGAAAGTTTCAGAAGAATCAGACAAAGCACAAAGAAAGATATGAATGTTTTGAAAATGAAGACGTGGATTTGGGGAATCCCTCATCATCGCGGTGAATCCGGTCATGATGTGTGATGTCATGCATAGAGAACTCTCCCATCTTTTTTGAACCCAAATTGCATGAATTCTTATGGTGAAACAGATTTTTATTCACAGAAAGACTTATAAAAACATGTTACCCTATAAAAAAGGGGAAATTTTGTAAAAAATATTTACTACAACATCAAAATATCATGATCCTCATTACACAAATTGCTTGTCAAGTTTGTGTTTTGGAAATAATAAAAAATGTAATTAAAAAGCAAATGCTGAGTGATATATGTATATCTCTTGTATCAATAAGTGTGCAATAGATGTCCCATTCTCCTCAGTGCGATTGCCAAAATCATCCAAATAGATGTAGAAAATAAAGTTTGTTATGTGTACAAAAACGATGTCCAATTTCCTCATTTAACATCCTTGTTGAGTGACTAAACTATCTTGCTTGAAAATTCCAGTCTGCTTTTCATCAATTCAAATATTATATGGTTACACACAATTAAACAATGGAGATGCTGGTTTTAAAAAATTATAAATGGCACTTTTAAAAGTCTGGGCTTAGATGAAATAGCATGTGCATTGGATTATTGTCATGGTAAAATTGATCATGAATATCTATTACTTTTAATTAAGATTGCTTACTTGGGCATGCAAAGCAATGTTTCACTGCTGTGCACATGCTTGTTGTTTTAATTTTACATGAAGTCAGTAATATAGGCTATTTCCAATCATATTATTCAAATTGAGCTGTACAGTGAAAGGTCTGATATCACATGAACATTCATGTGATAGATCAACCCACCACTTTTCATTTATCCATCCTTATCTAATTCAGTCTCAGATTTTATACCAGAGTATGCCTACATGATATTCAGTGTGTATGCCTATATTAGAAAGGTACATTGTAAATTTAAAATGAAGTAACATACATGAAGAGTGTACATATTACGGTGCCTTTTGAAATGGCAAATGCATAATTTTAGTTAATACTTTAAACAAATCAGAAAAAAAAGTGGATGGGGGCTGATGGGGATTTTCACCCTAAAAACATGGCGTGGTAAACAAAAAGAGTCATGAATAAGGGTTGGAATATCAAATGAATTACACTTTTCAGTTTTTATTTTCATTAATACATTCATCTAAGACAAGGACATTGTCTTACAGTATAAGAACTAGAGTTGAACAAGTACAACTATACATATAGGCTGTAGAACAGTCACGAAGTGAGGAGTGAGTGGTATTTATCAGAAGGGGGAAAATAGCACTTATTAGAAAGTGAAAGGGGAATAATCTAACAAAAAATGGGGCACTCTTCAGATTTGAAAAAAAAGGGAGAATTGTCTAAAGGGGAAAAGGGCAATGGGGGGGGGGGGGAGACACTTGTCAGAAGTAAAAAAAAGGCATCCATGAGATTTGAAAGGGAGTACTTATCAAAATGGGAAAGGGGCATTTATAAGAAAGGAATATTGTCACTTATTCTGAAGTAAAGAATGGAAAAAGGGGCACTTAACAAGAGGGGAAAAGGAGACTTAATGGAAAGGAAAAGGGGGACTTATCAGAGATAAATAGGGGCACTCATCAGAATTTAAAAGGGGCACTTATTAGGATTGGGAAAGGGCATTAAATGGAAAGAAAAAGGGGCACTTATGAGACTTGAAAAAGGGCACTTTATCGGAAGGGGAAAAGAGCACTTATACAAGAGAAAATGGGGCACTTATCAGAGTGAAGAGGGGCACCTTTCAAAAGTAAAAAGGGGCACTATGGGTGCTTGAAAAAGTGGGTAGGGGCACTGTGCACACTCCCCCCCCCCCCCCCCCCCCCCTCCCTGAGTGCCGCATCTGGTAAAAAGGACACATTTGTATCAGTACATATTGGTAGGCTGTCCTGTTGGTTTGGCGGTCTACTGAGATAATCCCAGCATATTGTTCTATAATAGGTAATGAACAGTGACAAAATGTAATAAATGAAGCTATATTTGAGTAGTCGCAATCTTCTCAGTGCATTCTCTTTGTTGATATAGTTGGTAACTGCTGTTTGAAATAACAAGGAATAATGGTGGTTAAAAAGTACAATTAACTCATATCTGTGTGGGAGAGGGACTTCAAAAAACATATTCCAGTTTTTGGTTTTTTTTTTTTAATATACATGTAACTTTAAAGTGTTTGATTTTACAGTGTTGGTGTGTGACCTCCAAATTCACGGTAGGTCAGGTATACTCAATAGATTATTCTAAAAAGAGAGTGTTCATGTATATATTGACTCATAATCAGGGTACTGAAAAATTTCCTGTTGTTAACGACCTTAAACAGGCAAGAGAAGATTAATGAAGATATACTTGAGAAGTCGCATTCATTTTAATGTCATATCTGCGTTTATATAGACTTTAATAGTTACGGTATCTGCTGTTTGAAGTAGTAACAAAGAATAATGATTTTTTTAAATGTACTATGCAAGATTAGGTCTATGTGGGACAGGTACTTCGAAAAAGAAATGTCACTGTCTGGTTTGTTTCCTTTCAATATTGAAATGTTAAAAAGATTAATGGTTTTTATTTCTAATATTTTTTAAAGATAAACACAATACAAAAATTAAGTTCCCCCTAAAACAAATCTCTGTAATTTCTGATCGGGATTCTTTGAGGAAATCTGAATGTACAGAGACATGTACATGTAGCTGTATTTCCCAGCTACATGTACCTTTCATGTGAAATTTAGGGGAAATCTTTTGATCATGCTTCAGTGATGCGCTAAAGGCAAAATGGCAACTGTTTAAAGTTCACAAGCTTAATATCATAACTTTGATTCAATGATATTGGAACAAATTTCAAATTTTCAGCATCAGAAGGCATGCAACAAACGTTTTTATGTGCTTCCTATACATGTCAATGACTTGTGCACAAGTTTTTGAGGGAGTACCAAATCTATACATTACCTTTAAAGTATGAAGTTAAAGCTGAATGAGAAGGTTGAGTTGTGGTAACGCACCAATCACAAATGTTCTACAATAACGCATGCACAGTCTGTTCCAGTCAATCTAAGCCACGTACGTGCATGTTCAAGAAACTATTCTAGAAATCATATATTTCACATGTACTGTACGTGTAGGATTAATTAAAATGCTGAAAAAGTTACAATTGGTAATTTTCACGCTCTATAAGGAACTTAAGCTTAGTGACGAATGCACATGAGCACACGTGGGGAAAATTTTGAAATGTGTAAGATGGCCTGAAACATGCCCAAAATTAATTCTAGATCAATTTAAGCATTTTCACATTTTGCATGCGCGCAACTGTACTGATGTGTGCATACTCGCACACACACTTTTTTCAAACAATTGCTTATGTAATTAACTTGCATCATGCCAAATTATGGTTATGTCATGACTTTCTGTTGCAGAGATAAAGTGTATGTCAGAGTTTTACAAAATGACTATAGTCATTTGTAAGACTTGGCAGTGATTCAATTCATACTAAATGTTTTGAAAGCAGTTGTCAAAGCAAAGCAGTCGTCTGTTGAAATGAATTTGATCATGCGGTTACTGCAGATTGCATGGATTGGGATTCACTATGATGTGTGTGGTCAATTATGCAGCTGTTGATGAAAAATAAGCACAAGTTATGAAAATGATTTTTTATTGAGAAGTGGCATTGTCATGCACAGATTTTCCAATTATTTTCAGGTTTTTTGTGCACACGTACATGTACCTCCAAATGTATAGAATAGGTGTAGTATTGAACTATGAAACCAAACTTCTAACAAAGGAAGAAAGTGTTTTAGAAAATTTGATATTAATTGTTCATTTTATCATCCTTATCCTATGTTGTAAAGTCAGTAATTAGCAAATAATATGGAGTTGGAAGTGTCGTATTCTTCCATATTTATTCATATGGAAGTTATTTTTATTTAACAATGAAACAAATAATGAAAATTGAAAATTTGACTCTTCAAAGTCTATTTTTGAATATTTGAGGGGGGGGGGGGGGGGAGAGGGGGAATTTCATGGTACAGAAGGGGTAAAAAGATAATTTGAGTCAAGATGCAATCAAGTAGAATTTTGACTCCAAGTTGAATATTGCTATTTGGGGGTTAGGAACAACCATACAGTGTACATGTACGTGCACATATAAGTTAATGAAATATAAAATGCATCACATGTCAAATTATTCAGTTAAAGTCAGTTAAATTCAGTTATAATTGAAAGCCAATTTGGTGTAGAGTGCTAAAGGTCATCAAGTTTGTATTCCTAAAATATGAATTTGATATTCCCAGTGACTTTAATACACAAAATCATCCCGATCATCCTAATGTGGAGTGGTGCATGAAAACTTAATTTCTTGCCTGTCACGCAAGTTACCCTAGTAAAATTGTGTTTTATTCAAGAGAAATATATGTGCTAGTAATTGTCTCTATGCCAAAATCTACCACTTCAATACCTACACTAAATATTAAAGAAGATATGTGCACAGGATATAGCTTTGTCAGAAGATTTTAAAGTAGAAGTTTCCTTCAAATATCACGGGAGTCATGATGGAATTAATAGCTGTCATGCACACTGACCTTAATACAAAGTCATATCCGAACCTTACAAAGTCATATCCGAACCTCTAACATAAAAGTCAACATGGAGCCCTGGGGTAACACTGAAAATTTTGCTTACAAGTAAGGCCTTATATGTACATGTACGTGTACATGTACATGTCTATCTCAAATTTATGTTTGTTCTGAATTCATTCATCATTTTTCACCACTCTTCTCTCCCTCCCCCCCCCCCCCCCCCCAGATATTCACATGTTTCGGGGTAAGCCTGTACTACCAGCATTACATTGGGTATGCCGTGGTGGCGCTCATGGCGGAAGTCAACAGCATATTCCTTCACCTGCGGCAGCTCTTACTCATGAATGGCTATCCTAAGTCGTCTACCACCTACGTCATCAATAGCATCGTAAACGTGACCACGTACATTGTGTTCCGGTTTGGCGTCCTGATCTGGATGGCATTTTGGCTGTCGCAGCACACGCAGGAGTTGCCAATAACCATGTCCCTCTTGGCCGGCTGCGGACTCACAATCATGCTCGTCGTGAACTTTGTGCTCTTCTTAAGACTCCTCGTCAGCGATTTTCTTTCAAACAGTGGATACAAGGACGTTTTAGACAATTGAGCTTCCACTGGCCATCCATCTCAACAGTTCTTTTTTATACATATATATATATACAAAAAAATATATGCACCATCGGGCTCAAATCAAGTTCTCTATGAAGAAATCCTTTTATATTTTGTATGATTTATGAGAAATTCATTTTGCATTCACCAATCAGCCTGTGAACACATGTGTATTTTTTGATGAACAGTGTATGCACATTTTTAATTTTGTTGTGAGTGGGACTATTCACAAAAACAATATTTTGGTGACTAGCCATTGGAGTGCCTGTGGGAGAAATCATGTTTTAAAAATATTTTGTAGTATGTTTAGGAGGATGACATTCTAATTTCCAAAAGTACTTTATCACAAAGGAGTTACGGTGTACTCGTGTAATTCATTTGGCCAATGATCCGTGGGTTTTTATTGCCATACGGTGAACCAAACATGCAAAGTTTAAGTGGTGGGTGTAATGAAGAGGTTTTTTAGAGTTGATTTTAAGCTCTTCATGAGTATGCTTGATGTTTAAAGTCAATCCAGATTTCAGATACATCCATGAAACTGCTGCAGGGAATCGCAAACATAGGCGCCTTATACGGCCGGCTAGAGACTTCAGCTTGCGAAAGTTGACTGCTGTAATAATCTTATTCATTATTATAATAATTTCGCAGTCTGAAACTTTTGCGACTCTGGACCAAGCGGGAAATTCGCAGAAGTTTCTTCCTTCATGCAAGGTCTCTGGTCGTACAGTAAGATTTAACTTTCTCTGAGCACTGCAAAGCTGGAAGACAAAGGATGGAGAGATTCATACCTGTAGTCCCACAAATGGTTATTCCTGCAGGGAAAAGATCCTTCTTCTCAGCTGCCAAGCAGCACTGCCATTCCACCCGATGATAAAGAAAATGAAACATGAATGTATCCAGTCTGGGACATCCATAATCACTGCATTAACCCCCAGCTGTGAATGCCAGTCAAAGCTCTGCCAAGGGAGAGAGCACATGCCGTACACCTGTCCAACTTCCTTGCTTCAAGACTGATTTGTAATTATCCACCACTCTACAGTTTGTTCCCCTTGAAATTCTGTATCTATTATTCAATGTGATCTCATTATAATGTATAATTCAGTGTAATATACATGTACATGTATTTATATCACTGCCTTCTGTGATACAAATTTAAGTAATTTTTTTATTTTACAAGATGGATGAAATCCAAGTGATTTTTAATGCATCATATTTCACAAACATTATTTAAACAGTGGTTGCTGACATTTTATGATCACTTGAAATTTAGAGAATACATGTAAAACATCTGCTAAACTATCATGTAATCATGTAAACTTTAATATACGGATGCAGGTATTTGAATAGTTTGCAACAATTCAAGTAAATTATACATGGATTAAAATGTACAACATCTTGTAGCCAAGCAACTGACCCCAATTTAATGAAGAGTGTGATCGCCATTCAACTTGAGTTTAAACCAGAAATCAGAATTTGTGTACACGTACGCTCGGAAATGAAGCCTGTATTTATTTGTGTAAAGGGTAAATTTTATGATGTTCCCTACTTCTATACATCATGAAGAGTGCTACTGGTATTAGATGACTACTTCTATGAAGACTCTCCTAAAGGATACTCTTCTTCTAACTCATTAGTAATAATGGAAATGAAAATCTTAAGGGCTTTGAAGAAATATGAAGGTTGGAAGACAGGGTTGGGCCAATGTCTCCGTTATGAACGTTTTAACGTGAAGCCTTGCCACTCGTGGACATGTGTGACATTACGTCTTTGTGGTAAAAAAGAAGAAGAGGAAAATATAGCCTCGTTCACAAACGATTTAAATTGTATGAAGAAAAAAGAAAGCGTTGTGAAAGGCATGTCCACACACCAGAGCTATCTGAATAGTCCTTTCTCCCATCCCACTCGTGTCCTGCATATTTTTCTTCCAATACTTTATCTGATAATGTACAGTGGAAACTCAGTATAACAAGGTCCTTGGGACCATCAAAATTACCTTGCTATAGCAGGAATCTCGTTACATCAGGTTAAAAAACAATAGATTATAAAAAGCTGGGACAGGAATGCTACATTGTTCTATCAAGAATATTGTTATATCAGACCTCTTTATACTGAGTTTCCACTGTATAAGTAATTTTGCTTTATAGAGGCCTTTGTTGTGCTCGGCTACCTTTTTTCACTGCCGTATGCTATTCATTTACGTATAAATTGTCTTATATTTTGCTGTAGCCGTGTGGCACATCTGCTGCGGCAGTTTACCTCTTCAGGTATGAACGAGTCTTAACCCTATGCCTACGGGAACCGGGTGGTCCCTGAAATAAGCCTATGGAAATGAGAGAATTCAGGCGAGTGTTTCATCAATTGTTTTGTCAGTGATTTTTACCGACAATTTGCTCTCAGCCAATCAGATGCACGGATTTCAGTAGCTTATAACAGTTGTCAGTCAAAATCACTGACAAAACGCTTGATGAAACGCTCCCCTGGGTGCTTCTTGTATCAAGCCTATGGGAATGAGAGAATTCAGGGTAGCTTTTCATCAAGCGTTTTGTCAGTGATTTTTACCTAAAACTGTTATAAGCTACTGAAATCCTTGCATCTGATTGGCTGAGAGCAAATTTGTCAGTAAAAATCACTGACAAAACGCTTGATGAAACGCTCCCCTGGGTGCTTCTTGTATCAAGCCTATGGGAATGAGAGAATTCAGGGGAGCGTTTCATCAAGCGTTTTGTCAGTGATTTTTACCTAAAACTGTTATAAGCTACTGAAATCCTTGCATCTGATTGGCTGAGAGCAAATTTGTCAGTAAAAATCACTGACAAAATGCTTGATGAAACGCTCCCCTGGGTGCTTCTTGTATCAAGCCTATGGGAATGAGAGAATTCAGGGTAGCTTTTCATCAAGCGTTTTGTCAGTGATTTTTACCTAAAACTGTTATAAGCTACTGAAATCCTTGCATCTGATTGGCTGAGAGCAAATTTGTCAGTAAAAATCACTGACAAAACCCTTGATGAAACGCTCCCCTGGGTGCTTCTTGTATCAAGCCTATGGGAATGAGAGAATTCAGGGGAGCGTTTCATCAAGCGTTTTGTCAGTGATTTTTACCGACAACTGTTATAAGCTACTGAAATCCTTGCATCTGATTGGCTGAGAGCAAATTTGTCAGTAAAAATCACTGACAAGACACTTGATGAAATGCTCCCCAGGGGCCGTATTCTGAAAACGGTGTTATCTTTTATGTTAATAAAACGATGTTAATTGTCATAACAAATTAAAATCAGGACAAGTCATTGGTTAACGATTGCGCAAAGATGGCTGTGCCCGCGTAAAGTTAACAGAGACATCTGCGCAAGCACCAATGATTAGTGTTTATTGCGCGCAATTTCAATTTGTTATGACAATTAACACAGTTTTCCTTAACAGAAAAGATAACACAGTTTTCAGAATACCGCCCCAGTAGTCATCGGGTTAACAGTCGTCTACTCTATATAAAGCTTGAATTCCTCATTAATGACAAGCGTTTCTGAGCTTGACGAGCATCATCTCTGATCCATTAGAAGTTCAGATTTTCTTCATGCGCTGGGCATTTCGGCACAAAAGATAGGAGGATAAAATTGTGCTTTGGGGAATTGGGAAAAGATGCAAATTATGGATTATAGAGCATTTGCTTGGAGTAGCTTCCATCCAAATGATCTTTTCTACAACATTTATAGGGATGGAAAAAGGCACAAAGAAATGCAGGGTACCAGGAATGTTCAAATTATGGATAGATTGATACTACCTCTTTCATGTACATGATATTTTTTATTCTACTCTCCATTTGGAAATAGAAATCATAAGACACAGTGACTGGAAGGCTATTTTGTTTTAATATCCAATTGTCAGCATGCACAATCTAGCGTCATTCAACCAAAATGATTGTTTTATTTGTAAGAAGTTGTATTAAAGATCATGTGTACTTGTGTTGTGCTGAATACATCTTTGATGCCTGTAAATTTGTATGGTAATAATATTTGTAATGATTAATATTTATGTAGTGCTTTATACATATTGCTGCTTTTATATTTATAAATCGACTGCTACAAAATCCTTTGATGGGATACAAAGTGCATAAATCTAACTTCTCAAATACCAATGTACTTAGTGGATATTAGTGACGTTCGTGGCATTATGCTGATGCTAAAATTGGCACAGAATCCTTTAACAACCACAAAAACAATTTTTTTTTCTCTCTAATTGACAGTTCCCTGCAAGAATCCATAAGTCTCAAATTCAAAGCCACCATGAAAAAAAAATCATGTACATGATATTTTACATGATATTTTTGTCGTGGATTTTAGGACTGAATTTGTTTAAAATAACATGGCAGATGTTTTGGACTCAAGTTATATTTCAATACTTTGCATGGGAATATTAGGCCCTAAGGCTTGTTAAGTTGGCATATTCTAAGCCTACCGGTAGTCAGAATTCTGCATTGAGTGCTACATCTGCTGTATGCACTTAATGAAATCCGGTTCTGAAAGCAATGTTTTCTTTCCTTGTTGAGTAAATAATGGAGGTGCCTCAGTCACACTGCTAACCGTCTCCATACCAATGCAAAACCGGCCATTAGGGGTAATGTAATAGTTTGTTCAGTCTTTGGTCGGTCTTGTGTTGGTGCGACTGGCTTATGAGCCTTGTTCATACATGATACAGTATGAACCACCTTAAGAAAAAAGGCGTGGCAAAATGAAAACTAAATTTTCTGTCAATGAATAGCAGTTTGGGGTGAGAAAAAAGTTCTGTGCATTTAAAAGATCCCTAACCCCAATCGCTTACCTGTCTCTGGTTCTTATACATGTAAGATTGAGCAATGTGAGGCATGCGACCACTGATGGCATTTTTTTTGCTGCGTCAGGTGTATTTTGAGGTGGTATACAGCGTTGTGTGGGAAGGGGGCTTAAACCTACTCATCTACTCACTCAGCTGTGTGATATAAGATACAGAACTGTGGACTAGGTTACATGTATGTCATTTCCTCCATTGAGAGCCAGAAGGGCGTTATTTCTGTGTTGAAGTATATGAGTTAACACCCTTCTGACTCTGAGGAGAGTGTTTTATTTTGGCCGTAGAGGTACTTAGAGACAGTTTAAGGCATCATGTGTGAACAAGGCTCGACAGGCCATGCTCAATCGAAGCAGATCTTTTTTTTTAGTTCATGATTCAAAAGAATTGTTGACTATGAATCATTTCCCTATTGTACCAATCCACCCTGTCAGTAACATGGATATCACATTCCAACCTGGATTTCAAACTAATGTACTTATTTGGAATAAGATCCCACTCTGTGTTCTGAAGAAAAACACAAAAGGGGTACAAACATTGCGCAGTTTGATTCAGCAAAGTTATTTTGAGCTCAGTCAAACATTGAAATGAAGAATTATAACTCAGAATTAGACTGTAAAACTCACACATGATGCCTTTCTTAAAGAGTGAATGACATAGTGATATGATGAATGATATAAGGGATGAATGATATAAGGGAATAAAAGTATCATAAAAAGTAATACAAGAACAGAATTGTTATGTTTCCTTTTTTTTTTACCCAAAGAAACAATACGTGTAACTGCCTCCAAAAGTTTGGGTACACCTGTAATAAGAACTGATTTCTCACAATCACCCACAGTTCATTTATCATAATTGTGGCACTACAACAATATGGTATCAAATTGAAGATTCAGCTTTCAAGTTGACACAACTTGAACATATGTAAAGCATTTCTGGAGGCAGTAATGCGTAAAAACAAACCAAGATACCCCTGAAATATCATTTCCAATGGACAATATGAGTTCATTGGTTTGTTCAGTAGTGCCAGCATTTTTGCCCTTTCGGCATTCTACAAAATCTGATCCTCATTTGTACTGATGAATATTAAAAATATGTTGACGATGTACAAGAAGCATTCCTATACTCCTGTATTCCTGTAGAAAGACATTTCCATTGACTACCTCCACATCTACTTCCACAATAAGCCAGTCCGTAGAGGCAATCTGAGCATGAGCAGATAAAGGTCATCTGTACCAAATTCTAAAACCCACTGACACTAATATTTGATATGTGCTCGTGAATGTCATGTAATTATTATTCAATTATGCACTAATGGTGCATTCCATGATATCCAGGTGGAAGTATTCTTTTTAAAGGGGGTAACAAAAGCTATTCATGAGGCACCTCTATCACTCACAGAGTTATTTTTCTGAAGTGCACATAAAGGGACCCTCCATGTCTAAAATATCTGTGGATATTTGGGGTCTTTGTACCATGCGCTAACTACGAACTGGTCTATTTAGGGAAGAGAAGTCTCTGATTTGAAACGTGATAAAACTTTGAAAAATAAATAAATGTTCATCTCATGACCTACCATTATTGATTTAGTCCTTATTTTCCTTGTAAGGGTATACACAAATGTTTCGCTCATTCGCACAAAGAATATGACTTCCCATGAAAAAAATATAACAAAAAAGCATTGTGATGTTCCCAAAAATGTTGATGTGTTTCTTAGATGAAAATTTTATTTTTCTACATGAGTATAAAATCATGTAGGAATGCTTATTGTATATCAGTCAAGATATTTATAATATTCATCAGTAGAAACAAGGATCAGATTTTGTAGAATGCTGAAAGGGCAAAAATGCTGGCACTACTGAACAAACCAATGACCTCATATTTTTTCCACTGGAAATGATATTTTAGGGGGTATCTTGCTTTTTTAACGCATGACTGCCTCCTGAAATACTTCACATATGTTGAACTTGTGTCAACTTGAAGGCTGATGTCTACTCTTCAGTTTGGTACCATATTGTTGCAGTGACACAAATCTTATGATAAATGAAGTGTGGGTGATTGTGAGAGATCAGTTCTTATTACAGGTGTACTCAACTTTTGGAGGGCAGTGTAGGTCAAATATATTCTTTCAGAACTACATGTACTTTATGTCGGAATGTCAACATTTCTTTTCAAAATGACAAAGTTCCTTGAACTTTTTAAATACTTGCTGCCTTAAATCTTTCCTGACTTTTTTTCTTCTTTTCACTTCACTTCCTTTTTTGTGTAAATTTTGGAATACAGACCAAAATTTGTTTTGGGAGATTTTGTGTTGTGATAAAATTATCTCTTGAGCATTTTGTAACAGGTATCTTTTGGCAAAAGAATGAATCATCTGCCTTTCCACAATGGCTACTGTATTGGGTCGTACCAAAAACTTTCAATTGTATATCATCAGCTCTTCACTCCAAAGGAGCGTATTCAGACAGATATTGTTGTACAAATTAACTAGATTTGAACTGCCAACATTGCTAGGTTGTAATGAAAGTCTGATAAAATTAATGGTAGCTGTGGAGATTGATACTGCAAGTTGATGTATACTACATCATTTTGTCCATTTATAGGATCAACTTTTAGTGAGAAGATCTCAAAAAGTCGCATGAATTTTTTTTTATCAGTGTGCACAAATTAATGGCTGACTGTTGGAAGAATTTACTATATGTCAAAAAAGCTTGCACCTTCATTTTATGAGATAATGTAAACGAGAAATTACTATATTTTCATGCAAATTTAATTTGAGAGTCAGATATGGATCATAATGATATAATGAGGTCACTGCAACTGCAGTTTTAAAGATAAAATTGAGTATTGGTCTTTAATGCTGTTGTATCTTGAAAGAAACTGTCTTAAAGTTATTGGGCGTGATTACAGTATGTACATGTACATGTAGTAGAGAAGATTATTTTTGTGTTGTGAGGTTTAGGAAGCTTCAAAATGATAAATTGATTCAAACTTGCTGAAGTGCAGATACAGTGGAAATCACTGCACACAAATATAGGTATATGGGACTACACATGTACAGTATGTAACATCAAAATTTGGTCCAAATTGTTGAATAATATATAGTATGCATCTTGCTTGGAATATTGATTATCAATCAGCAATCAGCAATCATTTTCAAAGGAAATTACCACCATCAAATTCTTCCACCTAGGAATAAAAAGGAAGGAGAAAGGTCACAAATAATTTTTCACTTTCAAATTTCAGCACTTCTCTTTAAAGGGTCACTAAAATAAAAAAATAATTGCCCATTTTTCGTAGGAAGGTGTCATCAGGAGCCAAAAAATATCTATCACACAATTTTTTATGCATTCAGTCATATTTTATAATCATTTGAAAAGTACATTTTTGCTGATTTACACAGTCATAAGCCCCGCCCCTAAAAAAAAACATTGAAAGGACATCATGATCACGTGATCTGTGACGCATGAAAAGTAAGGAAAAATATTCCACTAACCTATACCGTGCGCGCCCGGAGGCCCCCGACAGGCCCAGCCCGGTGCCGAGCATGATATTCACCGCATCGATCATTTGCATTGTGTATTTTCGTGTGTTTAATTCCTCACAATAAATTTGTTTTTGCGACACAGTTTCTTCTTCTTCTTCTGTAAAAAGTGCATCCTTCATAGTTGAAGATCAACACACAATAATGCCTAATCGGTGTATAGTTGCGGGCTGTAGCAAGACCCCTAAAGATGGTGTAAGCCTACATCATTTTCCTAAAGATGAAAATCTACGGAAATTGTGGGTCGCAAATGTAAAGCTCACGCGGGCAGAGTGGCAAGGGCCGGCCAAGTGAGTGGAGTACAATCTGCAGCGATCACGTCTTTGCCGAAGATGATTTTGAGGATCCTGGCCTGTATTCCGAATTTGGCATGAAGAGAAGGATAAGCTAGCTAAAATAAAAGATTCAGCTATTCCAAAGATCAGACTTGGAGTCAAGTCTTCCAATCTGTTTTTCAACGACAGCAGCTGCAGCAGCTTCACCCGTAGACCGAAAATTATGTCTCTCCTTCGTTAGCTAAGACGACCTAACGAACGAGAGACAGCATTTTCGGTCTACTTCACCCGTAACTCCAGGGAGCTCCAACGCGTTGGAGCTCCCTGGAGTTACTTCACCCACGGCCCTTCACCGTATTCTGCGAGGGGTTCAAACATATAATATGGTCGAATTTCCCCTTGCCACTCGAGCTGCTTTGCCTTCGGGGTCTGATAAATCATCTGATAAATCAGAGTTCGTATCTGGATGGCTCAAAAAAGTCCTCCAACTCGGAATCGCGGGCACTTTTCCTCTCTGTATATAAGTTACTCGAATTCAGCCAAAATCTAAGTCAGTACTAACGTACTTTGTAAAGCGAAGTAAACAACAACAAAAAAAGCCGTAAGTGAAATAAACAAAACAAAAGCGTTCACCAGTCGCTATGTACGAGGGAAACATAGTCACTGCCGTACTTTGTGTAGGACATAAAGACGCATAAAACGGCTATGCACGCGTTTATGACCAATGCAAAATTTTCGTTCGGCAAGCTCAGATGGATGAGAACATTGTTCAAAAGAAAAGCTAAAAAACAAAACAAGAGCTGTATATTTGGGCAAAAGCGTTTTCTGATCTTGTAGAAAATATATTGCTAATGATTATTCACTCCTAAGATTATATTGATTAATTTCCTTTTTTCATAAATTGTCCGTTGAACAGAGGGGTCAAATACCGCATTCTGTGTACAATATTGTATGCTGCAGCCTGCAGATCTTGTGCCTCTTACTTTTCATACGTCACTTGGGGGTTAGCCAATCAGCTCACGAGTTTTAAGGAACGGTCCCACAACCTCTACTTTTCCCCTTTTTTCGCCAAAACGATACATAATTTGGACAATCGATTGGCAGATTCGTGATTAGAAGGCCAAACTACATGGAAAGAGCACCCATTTTCTCTCTAATTTAGTCAACTCTCTTTAAACTGCCATGAGACATGTAATATATCTGTATCTGTCGTAGGTTAGACAGGTGAGGTACTCCATCAATAAAAGTTACTGGTACCATCACAAGTTATAAATTCATACCATATCATGGGCATTTTGCAGAGTCAGACAAAACAGGTTTTTCTTTTAATACAGCGTACCAGCATTTTGCACCTAAGAATTTTGGTCTTGCATGTACCATAATTTTAGTAAGGGCAGAAGGGAGCAGTTTTGTATACTGAAGTCAGATGCATGTAAAGCTTGAATATGGATTTACTGTAGTTTAGTCTGCTGCAGTAAATATTCACCAAAGAACTACAATGTATGCCATGACCAGAATTTAGTTTGATTGGATAGAGTGATAAACAGAAATTAATACCTACTTGGGGCTATTCTTAAGTAATTCTGTTGGTCTCCATTATATGGTATAAATGGAATTTATATGAACTTCTAGCAAGCACTGTGTCCCCCGTTGAAAAGGTACCCCCATTCTTTTCTGAATATGTTATAAAGAAGTAGAGGCAAGCCTGTATAGAAAGACACCGCCGCTGGTTAGTGGCTATCTTCTTGTGGTACAGTCAAACCTGCTTCAGCATCCACCTGTATAGAAGGACCACCTGTCTAATGTCTATAAAGGCCACAATTTTTGTTTCCCCTTGAAAAGTGTTACCGGTAATCATTGAAACATGTATTAAAGGAACCTGTACATAAAGACCACCTGCTCATGGAGACCTCTTTTCTTGTCTCCCTAGAGTGCATGGTCTTTATAGACAGGTTTCACTGTATTTATCAACCAAAATCAGAGAAATGTGATCAAGTGATTATCATTAGTATATGTACCTACAGTTTGATGATGTATTTATACCTCGGTCACACAAAAGAGACCAATCCCAGACAGACTGAATAAAAAAATTACATTACACTGAATGGCCTAGAATCAATTGGTTTGGAGTCGGTTTGGAGTTGGGTTGGCTGTGTGACTGTGGTATATATGGCTTTAAGGTCCCTGACAAGGTGCTCATCTATTCTCGAGGTTCTTCCAGCTGAACAAAAGCATCCAAAGAAGTGTATTACTCAAGAATCTAAAGTGTGCATTTACACATTTATTAGCTTCATGGTGGTTTGTTTAATGAGGAATTAACTCATTCATAGAAAATTGGCTTGGATGAAAGCAGAAAAATCAGAGGAAAATATTGGTGAAAGTTTGAGGTAAATCAGACAAAGAATAAGGAAGTTATGGATTTTTGAGTGTTGAGATCACTAATGATATGTAGCTCTTAGCATTTGGCAATGAAGTAAAAAACGTGTGATGTAATACATGGAGAATTTTCCCATTTGTTTTGTATATGAATTGCTCAAAGTATCCATTTTCTTAACTCTTATGGTGAAACAGACATTTTTTTCAACTGAGGACATTAATTTATTATCATAAAATGGACAAAGAAGTTATTTCTGATAATTCCTTGTACACACCAACTGGGAGAGTTTTCAATGTACAATATCAAACATCTAGACTGCATTGCCAATAGGGGATTCCCCATATCATTAGTGATGTCAACTTTCAAGCATCAATAACTTTCTTACTGTTACCAG
This sequence comes from Heliocidaris erythrogramma, assembly GCA_025617745.1. NCBI lineage: Eukaryota > Metazoa > Echinodermata > Echinoidea > Camarodonta > Echinometridae > Heliocidaris > Heliocidaris erythrogramma. Next base: position 13,314,483 of record CM046861.1, read on the forward strand.
TAATTTCCCTATAAAATTTCTGAACTTCCAAGTGAAAACAAAACATTCAATGTTTTACCGGTATACTACATGCAAATATTACAATGTACAATGTATTATAACAGCTTTATATCTATTTTGTATACAAGTAATACCAAAATTGAATTTCAGGTATTTAGTGGTAAAAGTGAAGGGTGCATATTAAATTATAGGCTTCCTGGAAATTGAGCACAAGTACAGCACACATTGCCATATTAAACCAATGAACAATGCAAATATAAATCGTGTATAGATACTATTTATTAATAAATTATTATAGTCACGGTTGATTTCTTTGATTTTTGTGTCATAGGCATCTAAATCATGTGCTACATTTATAAAGTTGTTAGGAATATATATTAGAAGAAGGCAGGTTACATATATTGTATTGTTTTTTTTTTTATTGTGATTATCATAGTTTGTGTTCCTTAATTAGAATGATATGTACTAGTATGTATAAATTGTGATGTATAGGTATATAGATTAGAATGCAACCTCTAAATGTATATCATATTTTGAACTGCAAACCCTTATTTATGAAGGATGAAAAGAAAAAAAATCCTGATGTGGATAGAAAATGAAGAGGTGAGCCGTAGACAGAATATGTGATAGTTTACAATACAACTTTGGACTTTATTTACCAAAGAAAATATTGCTGAAAAATTGTGATCACTGTTATTCATGTCATGTTTTTGTTGAAATTGTGAATATTCTAAAATATTATTTTAAAAAATGTATTACTATCAAGATTAAGTACTAAATTGGAAGTATTTCTATAATAAATTAAATTTATCATGAATCTTCTATTGGCAAGGCAGTCTAGATTAAGTCACAACTCACAAGTCCCCTTCAGGAAATTATTGGTCTTTCTCCCAAACTCCAGACTCCAGACTGAAGGCTCCGGGCTCCTGCAGGACCTTGTCTTATAAAGAATTATGTTTCAAATTGATTGCAACTTAAACATAATCACAACTCCTATCTCTTCAGTGCACAGTTGCGATTAATTTTAAGTTGCGATCAATTTGAATCGGTCACAACTCTCTGTAAGACGGGGCCCAGCTGGCTGTGGTGCATTGAAATACTACTTCCATAAAATAAGTGTGAATACTGAAAAGATGTGTATATCATTGAATTTTATAGTATTAAATTTCATTAAAAATCTCAAGTAAACCCCTCCATCTATTTTCCTTCTATAGCCATTTTTTTGTTGTTGAAAATTTGAAAAGAACTCCCAAGAAAAAGAGGATATTTTAGGGTAAGATATATCAGACTATGAGAAACTTGATGCACTGAATGAAACCGTAGTTACTAGATCTACGCATGAATGTACACTACTGAGGTTAGGCAGTCTCTGTGATGGTGCTTTCTTACATTTTACAGAACCTTCATGAAATTTATTTGCTTTCTTTTGTGTTATATGGCTTTGATCTGTTTTGCAACCAGAATTTGTCCACCCTTCAGATAGGAATCTGAAAAATGTTACGTGTATTAAAAGAGAATTTAAAGGAGAATTAACCTCAAACAATAAAGACGATAGTGTTCAAAGGTGTTATTTATTCCTACTTGTTAGACTATATGGCTTCGCGTCAAAATATACGAGATCGATACGAATCAAGATTTTCTGAGCAAAATTTATCATCTGCTAGCAATATGTATCGTCTGCTAGCAATACATGGGGGCTGCCATTTTTTTTATGTGTACAAGAAGATTTTCTTAATCCAAATGCCCAATTGCCTTTTTCAAAATTAAAAACCCATTTGAGATTTAAAATATAGAATAGATATGTCAATTTATTTTTAAACTGAAGATTTCCTTATATATTTCTGTTGAAAATCGATATTCGCTTAATATAAATCTATTTTCTAGATACTGTGACGCAATGGACGGAGCAAATTAATTCAAATTTTATGGATGCTTCTTCCCTGAGCATCTATAGCGGCAAACTATGCATTCACCTGCTTTCGGATAATGGGACTTGAAAAGTCAGAATGCATGCTGCATATATTATGTTCTGCTCTGTTTGGCAAACCCAAGAAAATAGATTTTTGTTAAGCAAAACCAGACAATTTAAAAGTATCATTATAAAGATTTAATTTTTATAAATCATGTAAACACCCACTTTATATTTTTCGTCACATATGGGATTTTAGGTAATGAAGAAAATCAATTTAGGTCTTGGATTCAAAATATCTTCCTGACCGGAACATTTCTCAATGGTTCATGTACAAATCCAAATCAGCAAGAAAATGGCAGCCCCCATGTAAATGAGTAGTAGACGATACCGGGTGTTGGAATATCTTTATTATACCCTTTTCTGATATCTTATTGGAAAATGATTTAGGCCAATAAGTAGGAATATACTACACCTTTCAATATAAGTAAATTTGTACTCAGGGGTTAATTCTCCTTTAAGAGGGCGATTCTATGCAGTATGTCCTGTTTGTCTTTTATCCATTATTTTGCCCCCCAAAACTGAAAAATCTTGTGATATAATCCTTGACATTTGTCCAAAGATGTTTAATTTTTGGATGAAATAGATAATAATACTAATACTAATACATAGGCATTCTATAGCACCATTATCCATTTCTGTATATTGGTTTGTCATGGAATGCTCATGACTGAGGTCCTCATCTACAAGTACATGGCATGAATATTCATGAAGGCATGAATATCCATGAATCATGAATATTCATCATCCTCAGAGTGCTTTCTAAGCTCTAAACTGCCTTTCATTTCACATAAGCCCCGTGGCTAGTACTGTATTCGTATAAAGGGAACTAAGGTTTTTTTGAATCATGACAAATAAAAGCTATTTAGCACTTGGTGTTCAACAAATTATGTAAATGAAAGGAAATTTTTTGAAAACTGTTATTGACATCAAGATAAAAAATATACTCAGAATATTGAGTATATTTTTTGTGCCTCCCTATCTATATGATGATGATTGACTTGTCATGAATTCTGCCTTTCTTTGTTCTTGGAAGTGTGTTATTTTTGTAACAAGATTTTATATTTGTGATTTGGAGAAAAAAAAACAAAGAAGAAAACCAATGATCAGAAGAAAAACGTAAGGCAGTCTTGATGTATACTGGCTGTCATTTCAGAATATTCTCAGGTATATATTTATATATATGCAGGGTTATGATGCGTGATTATGTTAGCAAAATGGCGATCACTGATTACTTGCAGAAAATATAATTTTCCTAATGTTTCTATGTAGCACAGTACTGGTCAAAAGTTTCGATACCCTGGATTTTGAGATGAGTTTATACCTCAGTGTCTAATCCATCGATCTCTACCGGTAAGGTAGCTTGTCTTTTGACCAGCACTGTGTGTATCACTTTTATATTTGCATGAGTAATGTATATTTACAAAATGATATTATATATATTTTTCATTGATTTTTTTTTTCATTCTTGCATTTGAACATTGATTTGATCTGTTGTTGTGTGCATGGCATCACTTCAAATCTTATTATGACAATGTCCTATTCTATCTTCACAATAAAGATGTTTATTCACTGCAGGATCGTGTATTGCAATTTTTATCATGTGTATTTGTTTAGAGGTAATGCATTCATAAATGAATCATTGGTTGAAGCAGGGGAAGGGGGTATGTGCCCCCAGCCCCCCCCCCCCCCCTCCCCCCATCAAATGGCTAAAGGGGGGGGGGGGGGGGAGAAGCGAGAGAGAGAGAAAGGAAAGGGAAGGAAACATGAAAGAAATTCCATCCCTCCCCCTATATATTGCCATCTATTTAATAGCTGTCACCCGACCCCCTCCCCCAACACAAATGGCTCCCTCAAGGGCTTGACGCATTTTATACAACTATCTCTACACCAAAATGATGAGGGGAAAAAACTGTGAAAAGAAGGAGGAAATGATGGTGAGGAGTAAAGGAGGAAAGAATTTTGAATGAATGTATAGTTGAATAAATGAATGAATGTAGGAAATAATGTATGGAATCTGGATGAATGAATAAATCAATATAAAAAGATTATTGAGTGAATATATAAAGAAAAAAAATATGAATGAAGGGAATATACATGTATAAAAGGGTAGTAAAAGTAATGATTTTACGAAATGAAATAATGGCTAGGGTTTTAGTGTTAAGGAGAGGCAATGATTGAAACCCAATAGAACACCTATATGTAGTTCTTGTGACTGTGCTGTTCAGTGCGGATGCAGGCAGGGGCGCCAAGGGCACGCGCCCCTTTAATTTTTCTGGGATACCCCCCTCCAACACCCTTCGCTCCCTCGCTGCTGTCACCCCTCCCCCCCCCCCCACATTTTAAAATCCTGGATCCGCCGGGGGGGGGGGGGGGGGGTTGCATGCACCCATCGTGCGGCGCTACAAAGTAGCTAGCTAGCTGGTGTATAGCACAAGATGGCGGCGTTGCTACAACAACAAATGAAGCTTTCGTGATGCTGACGAGCTTTGGCAAATACAATTTTTATGTTTTGTGATTTATGACGAAAATCCAGAGGGAATCTGAAATGCCAGTTGCAACTGGTGTTGATGCATTCGTTGCTTTTGAGCGACAACTGAGAACACTCTGTTTAGATGAATTTCCATGTGGAACAGGTTCATGGGTTAGTTTCTGGTTGATGTGATCCCACGTGCTAATATTTAAGTTAGTCAACTTAGTGTCGCGCTCTAACAGTTATAAAGATCAAGACTCAAGAGTCTAAATCATGATGGGGAGCCCTATGTCTGCGCACGTAAGATTTTGACCTGAAAATGAACAAGAATGGCATAATCGTGATATAGTCCCCACCATACCCTAACCCTAACCCTAACCCTAATCCTAATCCTAATCCTAAACCCTAACCCTAACCCTAAAACCTAACCCTAAAACCTAACCCTAATCCTAAACCCTAACCCTAATCCTAATCCTAAAAAAACTTAGATTTTTTTGAAGCGGGGACTATTTCACGATAATGCCACAAGAATTTCTATATTCCTTTAGAGCTTAAGTTTATATTATTCCTGATATTCTAAAGTCTTGTAAAGAGTAAGTTTTCAAAAAAAAATCTCATCAAAATTAGGCCTAGATCGAGCTAGACCGAAATTTTCTGTCTCTCGTTCGTTAGCCTCTTATTTGGATAGGGTCGGCCATTCACTTAGAGACAGAAACGCTCCATTCACTCGCCTGTGCAAACTCACTGTCAACCGCTTGACAGTAGGCATGTCGTTTTTGAAAATCGTATTATTCACATTTTAACAATATTTGTGTAAATTAAATAGATTAGGCCTAGGCTGTATACTTAAACGAACATGTTCAACTTTCCAATTTGACTGTTATTCCTTTTAATGCTCCTTTTTCAGGTAATTCAGGGTCCAAGGTTTTCTCCGTTTGAAAATCTTCCAGCCGTATTCAAACTGTATAGTGCGTGAGTCAATGGGATTCGGTTTGCACAGGCGAGTGAATGGAGCGTTTCTGTCTCTAAGTGAATGGCCGACCCTATCCAAATAAGAGGCTAACGAACGAGAGACAGAAAATTTCGGTCTAAGATCGAGCAAGAACAATGCCATTTTATTACAAGAAACAGCGGCCATGTCATTTCAACATTGAATTTGAAAGAACAGTGGTGCCCATGTCTGCACCCTCATTCATTTTACACGCAGTTCGGGAGTTTTGATGTGAAAGACAACATTTTGAGGCTTGTGAATAAAATTTCTGAAATAGGCCTAGACCTTTTCTCAATATTTTGTCATGTTTTTGGATGAATACAAATTGCTAAGTATGATAAAGAGTTTGTTGCATGTTTTTTAAAATTAGAATCGCGCACTTATGCATGTGCGCAGACAAGGATACTGCACAGACTTAGGCACTCTCTACTCTAGCCATACTGTTAGCAGTTCACTACCTAAGCACTTTGTTTTCAGAGGTTTAGAACTTTAGAAAGTCGTGTATTTCACGATAATGCCGGCAAGTCTATGACTTTTATTTAGTTCATATATCGGGCGGGTATATCTATTGTGATTTCTGAAGTTGAATTATCGAGAGAATTAATATTTAGGTGCTTGTTATAAAAGTGTTATTGTTAGGGCAAATTTGTATGTGCGTGTGCATTCAAAAACGCCTTTGTTTGTGTGATGGTGTGACCCTAGCCGTAGGATGGTGACCTCCGCTGCCTTGTGGGTCAGCTCAATCTCAGGCTCTTTCTTTTTCTTCTTCTTGCCGCCATCTTTGGCAGACTTTGGAAAGAAAAAAAACGAATAGGATGATGAGGGGATTGTAGGACAGGTGCTTGGGTTGTTATTGGCAGGATTTAACCCTTTCATGACAGGAATTATATAAGGGCGAAATTGATCACATTTTGTTCTTCAAATTGGCAATAATATTTCTCTTTTAAGGCTACATGGTTACTTAAATTGTAATGTCTTTGAAAGCAACATACATGGTGAGGAACTTTGTCGAAAAGTTGTAAAAATTGCCAATTTTGATGAAAAACAATCATGATTCTGGACCACTCAATGTGTTGCCAATTTAGAGATTTTAAAGTTTATTCTCTTGAAAAATTCTTGGCATCAAATGCAATATGGTCATGAATGAAATGGACATAGTGTGTGCAGAATTCTGTTCTTTCTACTCATGTATCTGGTATATTTTTCAGAGCTCTGAATCAAAAGTTATTGAGCCAAACCACTAAATTTGGTCAATTGTCTCGAAAGGGTTAAATTATAATTCTGTTTTTGTTTTTCCTGCAGAGGACAGCATCAGACAACAGAAATCCAGTAACACAATTTTCAGTTACTCATAGAGGTGAGTTTAAGAAGTTATACTGTGAGAATAGCTTTAGATCAGTTCAATCAAAGCATCACCCAGTAGTGTCAAAGATCATGTAGAAATCTTTTTTTAGTGATTATGGAAAAAACCCATTCAGCTTACTTTTCTTGCCTTCTTTCTCTGCATCACTCATTTTGTTTTAAAGTAGATATCACTGTCTTGCTTTCTTGCAAGTTTGCTCTTATTTGTATATTTCCCTAGATTCAAGTGGAGAATGCATATTTGGCACTGAATAGCTGTGAGATATTAAAGTGTACCAATCACCTGAAAAAATAATCTGTTTATCTCTAGAAAGTATAAAATCAACCTCAAAGAACTTTATCTGGCATTCTATTGGCAAACAGTGTAGGAGCATGAAAGAAATAAAGAATAACATGAAGGTGCGCGCGGAACACAACTCTGAGTTGGGTTCCACGCGAGCCCTTATCTTGGCAAGCACGTACAGGTGCGTTGAGTAGTTTACTCACGAGTCGCTTTTACACGTAAAGAGAGTGTAATTAAACTTACAATATCTCTTTATAGAAGTAATATTTGAAGCCCATATTCTGATGACATTGAACCTCTAACATACAGAGCAAGATATCTTTTGGTGATTGATAATCTTTAAAGGCTTGTTCAAGCATGAAGGGGTAATTAAACCGCCACAGCTTTTTTTTCTACTTGTTAATGAATGGCAAGTGATTTGTGGTTCTTTATTCTTTTGGTAAACATATGGAATTATGTAATATTGAGTGGTATCGTGAATTATTGTTTAGGTCAGGATCAAACACTCCCATCCTCATATATAATCTAAGTGAAAATGGTGCTTTTTGACGTGCTATATAAGACTGTGGAGCCTGGAAGGAAAAGGAAGAGACACTCACTGGAGAAGCTAGTGGCCTTCAGGTACTCCTAAAGCATGGACTATACCCAGAGTAAGGAGGCTCACCATGCAGGCTAAAGGCTGTTCATCTTAACAACACATTAATGCTCTTAGTAAATGTGGATAGATATGATCCTAGTGATAATTTTGTTTTTGTGACATGCTTTCAGACTATGGAGCCGGGAAGGAGCAGGAGGAGACATTGGAGGAGCTGGTGACCTCCAAGTACTCCCCTTACAGCGTGGATTACACCTGGAGTAAGGAGGCACGCAAGCTCCGGGAGATTGCTGTCAAGAGTCCGTGGCTCATCACCAGGGACTTCATCCTCAAACACTTCCAGACCATGAAGATAGTGGACAAGAATGTAAGCACTACAAATTAAGAAATATTTGTGACCCGACGCCTCAAAACCTACAATAAGTCGTCAAAATTATTTTTTTTGTTTTATACATTTTCTGAAAGTAGAGATTCTCAGCTTTCCAATGGTATATCACTTGCCTAGTTTACTTAATGATAACACCTTTAAATATCACTTTAGAATCAGTATGTAACCAGCAATCAATAACTCCTATTCAGAAAAATGGTTATTTAAGTTCGGAACAAAAGAGTGCTAAACCTTCGCTCTCTGTGTGCGCCCAAGTAAAACTGGGTATTCAAATGGCCATAGTAACCGGTATGAAGGGATTATCAGATTAGGCTGAATTTTGGCACCCCGCTCCAGGAGGACCTATTCATTACTCACTCCAAAAATCAATTTAATACCTTTAGAGGTAAAGTAGTAATTTGGCATTGAATGAAAGTATTACAAAAGCTCTCCAAACATTCATTAGAGCTCGACAGGTGAAAAAAGGAGTCATTTTAAAATGCCCCAAAACATATTTCTGAGTCGAATTACGACTCACAAACTTGAGACATGATAGAATGATAACGAAACTACCCATTTCTGTCAAAAACAGAAAATCGACTGATCCAAGCAAATTACTATTTTGGGCTGTTTGCTACGTTGTGGTCCGTGCGACTTATTGTAGGTTTTGAGGCGGCGGGTCACATTTGTCCAAACGATGCCAAACGGGTGTTATTTTCATTTCCTATTAAAGTCAAATTTTGCATATTAAGTCAAACTGTTTTTTGTGGTCCCAACAAATTCGACTTATGCAAAGTTAACTGTATTGTATATCTTTTTGATGTTGCAGGTATGTCATGTTGACAGTGGAATGCTTCAGTTTCCAAGACTGACTGAACTCACTCTCAGTGCTAACTCATTACACAGTGTAGACTCCAGGAATCTTCCAATCACATTACAGGTGGGTTCAACTTCCAACCTCTCTTCTTTGGTTCCCGGCAATATCAGTTGAAATTTCATCTAGGTGGACATCTTACAAACGAGAGTGGAAAAAACGGTTTATGTTTCTTCCACTCTAGCTGATTTTGTTAAATTAAGATTATTTTTTTTAAAATAGATTTGTCAAAATTAAAAAAATCATTAAACTCTAGTATTGTTTTATACCTGCCCTTTTTTCCAACATTGTGACATCCAGACATATATATTTAATAGAAAAGTAACTCTGGCAAATATATAATGGCATATATCTTTCATTTGCACTGTTCATCCTTTCCTGATTCAGATTATTTCTATTTGCATAGACAAAAAAAAAAAAAAGACATTTTTTGCAGTATTATTAATGATCAAAGTTTCATTTCATTCAATCTAGATGAATTGACATGCTCCTGCATTCATTGGTTTTTTATTTGTTTATTCTCCATCTTTATTATTATTATTATACAGGTTTTAGAACTAGTAGCCAATGAGATAAGCGACCTGGAACCATTATGCCATGCCCCACCTCCCGGTCTCCTTCACCTTGGTTTAGGGCTCAACAGAATATCAGCCATTCATGATTACTTGACCGCACCTTATTGGTAAGCCGCATTTTGAAATCAGGCCCCATTTCATAAAGCTTGTTATCAATACTCCAATTGCAACAGAGCTATGACAAATTCGCTCTCAGCCAATCAAATGCTTTGATTTCAGTAGCTTACAACAGTTCTTGTGACTTGTTATTCATAACAAGATTTGTGAAATTGGGCCCAGATAGGAAGGGGTTCACTCATATCCCTCAGAAGTTAGTTATACGGTACCAAACACCAAAAATATTTTGCTCTGTATGTTACTTAGTGCTTCCACAGGGCTGCCAAGTCTTCCTGATTTCGCAGGAGACTCCCTGAAATCGGGCACTTATTATACCAGTTTACATGCATCCTATCGAACAATCTTCCTGATTATGGAAAAAATTATTGCCATTAGGTTGTATGCATTTCATAGACATCTCCCTGATTTCTAATAAAATTTCCCGAAATCTCCCTGATTGTTGAATTTCAATGTTGGCAGCTCTGCTTCCATGTCACAATATTATATTTACTAGAATGAGCTCTGAATATTACTTTAAAGAGATTTCAAGTTAAAATACACTCTCTCTATTCATAATAGAGGCTTGTGAGTGGGCTACTCAGCGCACCCATCCGCACTAATATAGAATAGGGTGGATACGAAACCCAAGTCCAGCATGGTTTTGTGTTATCCTTTATTTTCTTCATACTTCGTAACTGTTCACCAATAGAATGCCAGGTAAAGTTTTTTTTAGGTTGATTTTATACCTTCTAACTGTAAACAAATGATTTTTTAGGTGATTGGCTGAAATTCAGCAAATTCAGTTTAAAGCAAATTTCTGCACGTTTCAATATGAAATGTAGAAAATGTACATGGAGATGCCATAGTATAGTGGTTCATTCATTTGACTTTCAATCAGGAAGTTTAGGGTTCGAATCTCAACCCAGCACTGATGTCCTCTGGCAAGACATTTATCCACATTTGCCACTCTCCACCCAGGTCTAAATAGGTACCCAATATGCTAGAGCGCTACATGTTTGGCCGCTCGTCTATGACCAGGTAATAATGTTATAGCGTCAGAGTGTCATGGCGTGGCGGACATCAGCGCTATACAAGAAGCCATCAGTCCCATTATCCAAACAATGTGTTATCTGTATATGTAATATCTCTGTTTGAACCTTATATTTATAGGCCTCAGCTACTCTCTCTGGATCTGAGCTACAACAACTTGTGTGACTTCAAAGAAGTAATCTATAAGCTTCAGACCCTACCTAAACTCAGAAATCTTGTGCTTGTTGGCAATCCTTTAGCAGTAAGTGCTCATCGCATCTGTCAATGTTGCTGCATCTTGTCTAAAGTTTCCAAGTTGTAGTGTGTTTGAATATGCATGTTCAGTTTAAATGTACAGTAACAAATTCTGAAAATTATTATCATGACTTGTGTGTAGACAAGTTGACCCACCCTAAGCGCGCAAAGAATAGGGCCCGCACAGAACTCAAGTTGGAGTTCTGCACACATTTTTGTGTTATCCTTTATTTCCTTCGTACTCCTGATTGATGTGCTATAGAATGCCTGGTAAAATTCTTATTAGAAAGCAAATAAACAGTACTTAATTCAAGAAGACTACTCCTTGTATCCTACAAATAATTCTTGTAAAATCAGAGATTTAGAGAAAGCTTTGTAGATATGAATATATCACATTTGGCGATTTTCATAACTATATTTATTAGCATCATGATTCAAATTAGAGACATTTTATCAAATAATTCAAATGCAATTTCAGATATTTTCTTTTAGATTGCAATTTAAATCAGTGATTTTTAGTTCTGCCTCAATTTTCAGTGACCAACTTAATTTGTTGAATAAGTTCCTGGTAACACCTCTGCATCCCATTTCAGTTGTTACCTGGTTACCGTGGTTACACGGTGGACAGCTTGCGTGAGCTGACCATCCTGGATGACATGCAGATATCAGCTGATGAGAAGCATCACTTCAAAGGACTAGCCAGAAGGAGAGGTAAGACGGTTATTTTCTCTTGGTTGTATAAGTCACCTCTTCATGCCACTAAAAGGATAATATACTCAATCCAAGACTGGGTTTAAGCTTCGTTTATGAAGAGTTAACCAAGAAAGTTAGATTGAGGTCTCTGTTGTGTTTAACTTGAGTTGGACGCAGGGTTTTGGCCAAGGCACACTTTATGACCTGTCTATGTTGAGATTTTTATAAAGGAAATCGATAAAGGATTTTATTCTGGATAGAAATGTAAATTGATTTGAGGTCTCGAACGGTCATATGAATAGAAATATTGAACTTTGTGGTATTGTGAGCCTTCCAGTGGGAGAAAATGCTTGATCAGCTTTGAATTGTAGTGAATTGTAGTGAATGCATACCTGTCACAGGACTGCTCTTCAGTTTCTCAGATTGGTCCTTTGCTCTATCTGAAAGACACAATTTATTCTGCAATTTCTATGTTAGAAATCATATCATATCATTGACTGTTCGGGACCTCAGTCAAGAAGAATTTAATGCTCAATATTCATTATTTAAACTTAAACTTAAACTAAACAATTTTCTTCTACACGAGTCGTTATCTGGTCGGAAGTTGTGGGATGGCCTCTGGACCGCTTCTTGACACTCACAGGATAATATTCTTCTCAACTCAGTGCGGGGTTCGAGCTTGGGATTTAACATACAACTTGGAATACGATCTAATTGGTTGCTTTGTTTACCTGTACTTGAATCTAGCGTTTAGATTGATTAACTAAAATATAAGTTGTATGTAGAGACTCCCGGGATATTCAGTTTTTTAGGAGAATTCAGGTTGCATGGATCAAAGTTGTTATTTTAAGTGCACAACTTGACCTCACATTTCACAAAAAGGGAGAGTATGAAAATGTTGTATATTATTTTGACTTTCAATAACCACGTTGAAGGTTTATTCCTAACCTATTGCATATAACCACAGAAAAGGTGTTTTATCAACAACTGTCTTTTTCAACCCAGGTGTAGGGGGAAAATAACGTGCTGATAAAATCAAATTTATCAGAAGCTTATCGTGATGTATTTGCCTAAAGCTAGGGATAATAAGAGCTTGATCTTTTTCTTCTCCTTGAAGTACTGAAATAATTTACCATTAATTTTACTTTTTAATCGTTTTTCAGAGTTTGTGAGAGATGAAGCTAAGGTCATTATTAAACTGCGTGCCTTATCAGGAATCCCTATGCCACCAGAGCTACAGGTATGTATCAACTTTTTTTCAAGACTAAATAATGGGAACATGATAGTGGGCACATTGTAATGGGAATGTAAAATTTCAATGATATCATCAGTGAATGCTGAATGCAAAAGGCCTTTGTAAATTTTGTTTCATCAGTACCACTTTCTTGGTGCAAGCATATGACATGGTGCCTTACTCAATTTCTATATGTGGAAAGTTTGTAGGTTTACTTTTATTGACTTTGTGGCATGCACTGTTAAAGGGCAATCCAACATTGGTAATAACATGATTTGTGTGAAAGCAGGAAAATAAGAGAAAAAAACAGGAAGGTGACAGTTTAAGAGAAATCGGACAAGAAATAAGAAAGGTATGGATGTATGTACATCTATGCGAATTACAAATTAGCAGTTTGGTGAGTTGATTGTTACATATTGATGGTCAACTCTCTTGTTTGTCGTACACTGAAATATCATTGATTTGCAGGTTTTCTCCTGAGCGCCTTTTTTCCTCTAAGCAGTACTCAAAATATATTGCAGATAGCATTTTCTTATTTGTCCTCATAAAAGCAATAATAAAAGTAATACATTTTGAAAAAATGATATTTTAGTCATTTTGTGTATTGAAACAAATGGGGGAGTTGTCTGCCACTTCATCACAGTGACATTACCAATTTGGCCAATTTTAAATTTTGCATAAGTAAAGTGATTACAACTTTCGAAAATTCATAACTTTCTTATTGCTTGTCCGATTTTGTTCAGACTTTCACCAATCTGCTTCTCTGATATTTTTCTCATTCTCTTTCAGAACAACTTGCCATTAAGGTTGGATTTAATTAATTTCCTCTGGAATTTAAAAAGCTCTTGTTCTCTTTTCATGGCTTAGGCTACAGAAGAACTACCAGACTTCCCCATCATCACAAGGACGTACTATGTGGAGTTCAAGTTCCTAGAAGATTTCTTGAACAGTTCAGAGAAGGAGGCAGAGAAGAATCAAGAGCAAGAGAAGGAAGCGAAAGAGGAAGAAAAAGAGGCTGTTGTAAGTAACTAAGATTGCTGTACAAATGGTTCTCACCAGTGCATAACAATCTTGGTGTCCATACCAAGTGTGGAGGACGTCAGAACAGAAAAAAATGCCCAAGTGTAAATTCTCCATGACAAGGGTACCATCAAGGGTAATAATTACGTCAGTGCATGTTTCCAACCTCAAAATTGTTTTGGTTCTCCCAAACCACCTCCCTGGAATGCCATAAGGCCATATTTCACTCGATATAGACCGATGAATGTGTCATTGCATATTTATCACCTGCAAAATTGCTTTTGCGGCCCCCTCGATCCAGTCACCCCCGGGAATTCCACAGAGCCATATATTCCTGCCATTTTGGACCATGCATGTGTAACATCCCAAAACTGTTAATGTGTTTGAATAATTATTGATACCTCTTCTTCCCTGATATACCAGTTGGAGGTGTTGCCACAGGAACAGGGAGAACAGACTGAGACAGACCAGCTACCAAAGGAGAATGGACATTTGGAGGATAATGACCTCAAAGAGGGCACAGGTAGGTGTGTGTTATTTTTTCTATGGAAGGAGGTATCACAGGGGATTGGTAGTGTATCATGAAATATATCAGGTATTCTTCTTCTTTTGGAAAAGGGCTGCTTCAGAGTATTGAAGATATATATCGCACTCTGAGTTGTGCGTACCTTTGGAGCTCTGTACGAATACATGCATGTCCCCAGGTTCTTGCCAAAATGAATTACTTATTTGCCTTGAATTTCATACACTGGCAGTGATGTGGTATAGTGCCTCATTACCATGACTCTGAATCAAAAGTTTTGGACTTCATGTTCCTGCATAGCACTTTCATCCTTTGCCAAGACATTTATCTAGATTTGCTTTTCTCCACCCATATGGGTAAATGGTAAATGGGTATCTAATATGCTTGTGTGCTACATTTGGCCACTTTGCTATAATCAGATACACTGTACAGTGCTATGAGCAGTTACTGTAAAAGTGGAAATTTTCGCGCGATTAATTTTTTCGCGCTCGGCTCAGTAAAGTGAATTTCACATGTTTTTAATTTCGCCGACGCGCTAGGCTCATGGGCAAATGAATACATAAACAAAATATTTGTGTGTTTTTATTTTCGCGCACATTTCATGCTGCGCGAAATGCGCGAAAAAAATTTCCAGACCGCGAAATATTCCACGTTTACAGTATTGCAAATCGAAAGGCTTTATATGAATTGATCGGTTAAGAGTAGGCATTTTGTCCGTCCGTGACATTGAATATTTTAAGAATTGTAATTTTAGTAGGCGACCATGGCAACCAAATTTTATCAAGTTTCAACTCCTTTAGTGATGCCCTTCACAATGAAACAAAAATAGCTTTCTTCAAGTAAATACTTATTTTCTACAGGCCTTCAAACTTTCAAAATTTGTCAAATGTCCATCCGTGACTAACTGATCAGGCTCATTACAGTTATTATATTATTCTTCGCAAGAATTCAAAGCGCTTGAAGTAAATATTTTTTGTACAATTCAATGATGAAAGTATTATGCATAGCAGAATGTGCATTAAAACACATGTGACGAATAAATTTATGAGACATAAATGATCTAAGGCACTAATTTCTGTGTTTTTCTTCTTTTTTCTCCCCAGAAACTGATAAAGTAAGCATTTCAGCAGCTGAGCCAGAAATGGAGACGACAGAAGGGGAGACTGATGAGAATGAGGCGATCCCATCTCAGCAGCCACTCAAGCTGGTACCCTACAGGACTGATGGGCTACCTTGGGCAGAAGAAGGGATGGAGCTGGTGTACGAGAGGGAGGTTCAGATCGATGACCTACCGGCCCTGAAAGAACTCTTCAAGAAAGGCCTGGATATCGATATCAAGGAAGATAAGGTAGACGGATGTCAGTCTTGGGCCCCATTTCATAAAAGTTGTTGTCAATTACAAGTTGCAATAATTGTTATAAGCTACTGAAATCCTTGAATCTGATTGGCTGAAGGCAAATTTGTCATGGAAATGGGGCAGTTATTGATCACAAGTTTTATGAAACAGGGCTCTGGTCTTCTTACGACCAACGCAAAGCCATACAATCTGAATTCCATTTTCTTTAGTTATAAAAGTGTAAAGATTTAAACTATTTCTGATTAAGTTTCCTATTGGTCACATGAAGAATAGAATTGGAATTGTAAGATATTCCATGATTTTTGTCTGAAACTTTCCCTTGTGCATTTTCACACAATGTGAAATAGATTAGTGCGTAATTCATATTTCCCTGAAGCTGTTATACAGTACATTTAAACCTGATTTGGTATTATTTGATTTTTTTATAACACACATTTGCTATAAGCCAGTTCGAAATTACAATTTGCGCATGTGCAGATATAGGTCATTTGTACCGAGTACAACTTACCTTTATACGCTTTCATAGTGAATGCACTATGGTGCCCGCACCAGAATGATTTTAGTTGTTAGTATTTTAGTCACTAAACCGCCGGGACCGGCCTTCTTATTACTCACAGCACCGCCCGGGACCGCCCGTAGACTTTGACCTGTGTAACACTGCTACAAATGTATTGAACGGGATATTGGGTGCAGAAACTTTGTGTGTGCTGTCTCTACACATAAGCCATTTAGAATCTGCATTGAAGCGAGGCTTTACTGTTGAAAGATTTTACGTACAGCACAGAGTTTATGCCGCAAGATAGTTTACTGAGACTGAGTTCAGTGATTAAATGACTACAATGCGCATAATCCTCAGTGACTAAAGGGTTAAACAAGTTACGTGTCATCCTAAACAGATGTGCGTGCGCGTACAAATTGGGGTCATATCATGGTCATTTTTACCATGTGCTAATTACGAACAGGCTTTTTGACAGGTTGATAATGTGAGTTGATGATTTGAATCCCAGGTTTCGTCATATATCCGGATGAGGATGATGAGGGGGGGGGGGGGGGGGGCGTTACAGGCAAGAAATAAGAAAAGGATTGGGGTCAACCTTGAAAGAGAGGGGCGAGTGTGAATGACGACAAGGAAAAATAAAATTAATGCACAATGCAACCACTTGCATACACTATGAACATGGCGAACAAAGAAGCGGACAAAATATACAGCTCCTCATTGTACCTTCCACAAAATGGTAGACAAAAGAACAACCCTTCATTGCTATTATGTAAAAACAGGTGTTACATGCATATTCGGCTGTTCTACTTATTTTACATAACAGCAAAGGGATGTTCTTTTCTCTACCAGAGCAATTGGGAGGGTACAATGAGGAGCTGTATATTTTGTCCGCTCTCTTTGTCATCGTGTTCATAGTGATACATACACAAAAATGTTAATTAGAATGTTAAATTAATCTAATTAATGAGAATTCAATCCCAGGTGCTGTCATATCCGGCTAAAGATGACGGAAGAGGGAGTGTGACAAGCAAGAAAGGAGGAAAGGATGGGGGCAAGCCTGAAAAGAGAGGAGCTAGTGTCAACAAGGACAAGGCTAAAGATGCCAAGGTAATACAGCTTAGATTATTTCACTTCAGAAGCTTTGTGTTTGAGATGTGGAGTGTACCCCCGTATGACTGTTGGAATGATATATGAAATACTGAAAATCCTCTTCTTAACTCTTTCAGTGCCGATGGCACGTATTGTGACAGATTTTCATTCACCAATTGCTCGACCACAGGAAAGGTATATGGTGGTCAATATACATACCAAAATTTTGAGCATAATTCAAGCATTCTGAATATATGATAATAAGTATATGCTACTATAGAAAATTCCAGAGAAAATTGCAGATTTTTAAAATGATATAACCTTATTTCAACATTAAACAGTAGTAAACAAATGAGAAACCAGTCAATATAATTGACAAAAAAGAATCTCAAAATTAATGTAATTTGGAATAATTCTTGTGCATAAAGTTGGGTGAAGTAATAATGTTTGGTAGCATAAGAATTGGTAATAAATTCCCTACAAGTTTTGTACACAATATTTTGTGAAATAATAGATGGTTAATAAAGTGGAGACATTTGAAAAGTAAGCATTGATTACATTCTGGTAAACTTTTGAAGAGAGCTAAACCCCTTGGCACAGTAAGAGTTATGGGGTACCAATCACCTCAAAAAATAGTTTGTGCACAGCTACTGTAGTATGTATGTATGAATTACACCCGAAAATACTTTACCCGACATTCTCTAGGTTAATGGTGAAGGAGTATGATGAAAAATAAAGGATAGCATACATTTACATGTAAAACCCTGTGCACCGAACCCAAGTAAGATTTAGGTTTTGTGTGCGCCCTTTGGTATGGTGAGACAACTAGTCTATTCATAAGTTGCTTTTACATTTATTGAAAGTGTAGTTAAAGACCTCAGCCTGACCGAATTTTGAAATATACACTTTATTCATCCACGGGGAGCTATATATTTTCTGAACAAATTGAAACCAACTTCATGAGATTCCGTTTCCTGTGGAATGAGTAACAGCGTCCCGAATGTTGAGCCCCGGTGGTTTTTCTGACGAGGGCCCCGTCTCTGAGGAACGCTACTTTGCGGGGGGTGAAAATTTGATGACGACATATTGTGTAGACGCACTCGGAGCTGTATACATGACATGTCGTCACACGTCTAGCGACCCCCTGCAGTTTCCTCTCTTGTTACGCAATAGGGAGGGGGCGGACCAAAAAAAATTATCTTTTTTATTTTTTATGGATAAACGGAGACGAAAATTTATGAATACCCAGGGTAATTATATTCTTTGTGTACTAAGCTTTACGTCAATATATGGTTGTTTTGGGTCAGGCTGAGGTCTTTAAACTTGAAATATCTCTATAGAAAATAACAATACAAGTTCATATTTTGAATGTAGTATTGTGGCATGGACCCCTAACATACAGATAAAAATATTTGGGGGTGAGTGGTACGTCCCTTTTCAAAAGGTTTGTCCTACCGGTATCCTATTTCTCCTCGTCAGAGCCCCTTTTACAAACTCTTTTTCTGATGGCTCGGCAGCATGTATTTTATCACGAGGTATAAAAACTGCAATGTTTAAAAAAAGAGGAAAAGTAATCAACAGTGTATACGTATTCTTATTCATCAAAATGGTTTAAAAATAATAACATTTTAAGGTTTGTGGGCTTTCAAAATCGATATGTATACCCCAGACTAACTTACCAGTATCTATTTTTATGACAAGCACCCTTTATAGTAGTTGGTAAACGGACATTTGCTCCACAATTTATTTTGTGAAAGAAAGATGTGAAGTTATTGCTTGGGACTTGGGTTTTGATAGAGCTTCAGGTTATGGATAGGGTGAGTGGTACTCATTTATAGTATTGGATCCAGGGTTAGGTTAATTTGAATAGTTTTACAAATTGACCATGGAACAATCGTTACCAAGAGCACTTGTCATACATTCCCTAGTCATCGTATTCATTTTATTCCATTAACCCTTTCGAAACTACTGACCACATTTTGTGGTTTGGCTCAATAAGTTTTGATTCAGAGCCCTAAAAAATATACCAGATGCATGAGTAGAAAGAGCAAAAATTTCTGCACACACTGCCTCCATTTTTGTTGCATGACCATATTGCGTTTGATGCCAGGAATTTCAAAAAGAAGCATAAGCTTTAAAATTCTTAAATTGGCAACACATTGAGTGGTCCAGAATCATTGTTTTTCATCAAAATTGGCAATTTTTACAACTTTTCGACAAAGTTTCTAACCATGTATGTTGCTTTCAAGAGATTACAATTTATTAGAACCATGTAGCCTTAAAAGAGAAATATTATTGCCAATTTGAAGAACAAAATGTGATCAATTTAGCCCTTATATAATTCCTGTCATGAAAGGGTTAAATCCTGCCAATAACAACCCAAGCACCTGTCCTACAATCCCCTCGTCATCCTATTTTTTTTTTTCTTTCCAAAGTCTGCCAAAGATGATGGCAAGAAGAAGAAAAAGAAAGAGCCTGAGATTGAGCTGACCCACATGCCAGCGGAGGTCACCATCCTAGGGTCACACCATCTAGAGATGGCCGAGATTGTCAACGGAGAGACGAAGATAGAAGAAGTGTGCATCTGTGGAGGTGGATCGCTGGATGCACAGCAGGAGAAAGGGAAAGAAGAGGAACCATCGGATGGAAAGAAGGTAGGAATCGATAGGAGGGCTGAAGGATTGACTAAGAGAGGATTTATTTATTTATTTTGTTTCACACTGGAAAATTGAGTTGTTTCTTCTTTACGAACAAGCTTTAGTAGAGGAGTCGTAGTCGAGTGGTTTAAGTAATTGACTGGAAATGCGAAGGTCGTGGTTCGATCCCTGGCACGGCACTTATGTCCTTGATCAAGGCATTTTATCTACTCTCCACCTAGGTGTTAAGTGGGTACCCAGTAGGATGCAAAAGTCAATGTGCGTGCCGGTAAAAAGGTGACTGGCTGGAATACTCCCCAGTGGGGTGGAGAAGGTGCATTGTGTGTGCGGGCAAAGCCTGAATCTGATAACCGGGGTAATAATATATTATGTAAAGCGCTTGGAAACATTGAAGATTATTAGCTATATGGGCTATTTTTACAGTGCAATTAAAATTCATATTTTGCGCGGTATGCAAATGGCCTAGTTCTGAGCGGTCATCATTCCCTGATATTTTTCCCTCTTCCGGGTTTCACCATTCACTTTGTGTACAAAAAGTGCGGTCAACATTGAGCCGGATTAACATCCATCTTTTCTTGTCAGTGCGCTTTTAAAAAAGTGCATACGTGCAGTATTGTGTACGTATTAAAGTGTAGGCTTAAACAATGGATACTGGCTGTAACAATTTATGTCACAATTGCTTGGCCCAGATTACATACCTGCATAAATAATCTGAAATCAGAGGGACTGACAGGCAAACAGACGGGTTTGTTTTAGCTACAAAATAGGCATATACATGATAACAATAATAATATTGGCTGGCTCTACTTTCGGGGAATATCGCAAATGTTGCCCTTAAAGGAACAATATTGCCCTCGTCTTCGACTCGGGGCATTATGATTCTGTTGCGGGCAACATATTCGATATCCCCCTCAAGGCCAGTCAATATTACATAATTCTTATTATTATTACGATTTTTGTTTGTTAAAAAAGCAAACATAGATTTCGAAATGATCTTTACATTTTCTGTGTGCATTATAATGTGGTTGGCTTCTAACTTTCTAATGGAGTCTATTTTTTGTATCGTTTGTCTTTTCTGTGAAGGACAAAAAGAAGAAAGATGGAGGCGAATCAGCAAAAGCAAAGAAAGGAAAAGATGCAAAGCAAGACAAAGACAAAGGTAAGCCATTATTACTTGATTTTTGGCAGTTTTACAAAGTATAATGCAATATATTTCCCTAAAATAGTTAGCTACAATTCTCTATTTCTGTCATGCTGTTCAAGTATATTAAGATTACTTTGGGGGATTTTAAAAATTCTATCCGTAGTATTTGTTTCACCAAATATGACATTGTTACCAAAAAAAAAAAAAAGAATAGTAGTAACAGTGATTGCAGCAGGTTGTTTCTAAGAATTTCAAATATAAAGGAAAGGAGTGGGCCCTAAATCTATATCTTAATAAGGGGGTCACATGTGAACCATTCCATTCAGCAGTTGTAAAAAGGTTCTAAATAGACATATACAGTAGATAGAAATATTGAAAATATCGCCTATTGCAAGCTTACTAAGTCAGAGGAAAGGCCAAATCGGATCCCAAGTCGTATTGATGTGGCCCTTGTTCTACATATAAGGCTGACAGCGCGCCAAAATCCTATGTTTAGTATTAATTTTATTGTTCAGAACCTGAAATATTATTTGTTAAAATGCCCATACATGTATTTAATGCTATTGTGATTTATTTCCAAAATCGGATCGCAGTCGACTCGTATATTGTGCGGTGAGCTTTAAAGTGGCAAAATGGCTTTCGTTCACTTTAATCATTCCCTGGGGTGCTGCTGAGGCCTATTTCTTTCACGCAGGTCTAAACGTAAACAATTTTCTGTTGAGAAACCTTTGTCCACGGTTATAAACCAATCCATATGATTGTTTTCCCACCCAGGCAAGAAACCTGGCAAGGATGGCAAGAAGGACGGAGGAAAGGGTGGAAAGCGCCCCAATACGGGGGTCACCCTCGCAGGGGAGGACGAGGACGAGAAGCCCCAACCCCCTCCCCCGTTGTCTGTCACCGTGGAGCTGGAACTGGTTCATTGGAAGACGGCCCAAGAGTCCATCCCTAAGCTGGTCCCGCCTGCACCGCCAACGGTGCTCGAAGGTGACGAAGGGAAATCAGAGGTTCCCACATGAGGATGACATTTTATGAGTCACTGCAGATAAACTGTTGAATAGATTTCTCAAGACTTTGCTTCATGAATGTGCATAGGTTGCTCTATTCTTCTATGGTACACAAGAGTAAGGAAGGAAAATCTGAGGTTCAACACAAGGATGACAATTTTTGACGGCTGATAAACTTTTTCTTCTGATTAAAAAAAACATTATCAGCATTTTGTATTCATGAATAAGGGTACGCTCGACTTACATGTAGGATTGTGGCTTTGCGTACAATATGACACAGGAATTTGAATTCAGTATTTTAAAGCATCATTTTACATGGGTAAGATCCAATAGCTTATCTGGGTGTGTTTTGGCAGGAATATTCAAATTTTATGTCATAACATGAAAAATATCCTTCCATGTGCATTTTTTAATGCTAACTAAAGTTTATTTCATTTATTTTCCTGGATGGAGTGAAATGGATTCTTGTTTTTTTAGAAATGAAAACTTTCTCTTTGTACTCTCAATTGAATTTTTTCCGTACCCCCTTTTCTTCCCATTAAAATATGTGTTTTTAATATACAGAGAAAAAAGTGGCAAAATTTGTTTTTTGAAGAGTATATTCTGATACGGGAATATATGGAAGCTTAGCCTTGTGTACTAGTTTTTGTTGATGAGACTGTTTGGGGGGGGGGGGGGGGGGGGGGGGGGGGCAGGGGGTAAATTGATCTCTGGACCTTTCCTCGTGATACTATATTTAGTCTCATGTTGAAGAATGTATTATGTTTGCTTCATGATTGCTTTTGGAAGTTTGTAAATTATTTTGTAAGTATGTCAAATGTGATTTGATTTTTATTTCTGTAAATTAAATATAAATGCTATTTATAAAAGGTACTACTATCACACACTTCAGCCTTCCGTCTTTGAGTACTGTGTGTTACTTTCTAAAGAAATCTGTGTTAAAGTAAGTATAAACTCAAGTAAAGATCTTTGTTAACCCTTTCAGGACAGGAATTATTTAAGGGCTAAATTGATCACATTTCGTTCTTCAAATTGG
Source organism: Heliocidaris erythrogramma (assembly GCA_025617745.1). Lineage (NCBI taxonomy): Eukaryota > Metazoa > Echinodermata > Echinoidea > Camarodonta > Echinometridae > Heliocidaris > Heliocidaris erythrogramma. Next base: position 13,337,611 of record CM046861.1, read on the forward strand.
CAACACTAATATTTTTTTTCTTGCTACATGGTTCTAATAAGGTGTAATGTCTTTGAAAACAACATACAGGGCTACAAAGTTTGTTGCCAATTTAAGAATTTGAAAGTTTTTCATTTTTTAAATTCCTGGCATCAAACGCAATATGTATGGTCTTGCAACAAAAATGGACATACTATATGCAGATATTTTTGCTCTTTCCACTCATGCATCTGGAATATTTTTATGCCTCCGCCCACCGAAGGTGGGTGCCGGAGGCATATGTTTTCGGGTTGTCCGTCCGTCTGTCCGTCCGTCCGTCCGTCCGCCCCACTTCTCGTTACCGCGATATCTCAAGAACTGTTTGAGGTAAGAACTTCAAACTTGGTATTAGTATGTATCCCTATACGAAGATGAACTGATTAGATTTTGGGGTAAGGAGGTCAAAGGTCAGAGGTCACAGAGGTCAATTTACATGAAATTGCATGAAATTACTGCTTTTTAGCCTCGTTACTGCAATATCTCAAGAACTGTTTGAGGTAAGAACTTCAAACATGGTACTAGTATGTATCCCCATAGAAAGAGGAACTGATTAGATTTTGGGGTAGGTAGGTCAAAGCTCAGAGGTCACAGAGGTCAATTTACATGAAATTACATGAAATTCTTGGTTTTTAGCACCGTTACCGCGATATCTCAAGAACTATTTGAGGTAAGAACTTCACCCTCGGTACCAGTATGTATCCCCATAGAAATAGAAACTGATTAGATTTTGGGGTAAGTAGGTCAAAGGTCAGAGGTCACAGAGGTCAATTTACATGAAATTGCATGAAATTACTGGTTTTTAGCCTCGTAATCAAACATTTCTAGAACAGTTTGAGCCATCAACTGAATTTAGGCGGAGGCATATAGGAGACGCAGTCGTATTCATCTTGTTTACAGCTCTGATCAACCACAAAATGTGGTCAGTTGTCTTGAAAGGGTTAAATACCTCTCCTATCTCAGCTAAGCTCAATATCATTTTCATAAAAAATCTGTATATTATGGTATAGTACAGTGGGAGCTCGGTATAAGGAGTTCTGATATAACAAGTAATTTTGCAGGTCTTTATGTTTTGATATATCAAGGTAATTTTCATGGTCCCAAGGACCTTGTTATAATGATTTTCCACTGTACATGTATACAATCACATTAATGATTACTAAAATAATAACAAGGTAACCATATTTCATTGCAAAATGAAATGATAATTTAATTATTAAACACAATGATCACCATAATGTACATAATTTATCTCCCATTCTGTACAAATATCAACATTCATAATTTAGATTTTATACATTATGTACATTAATAAAAGTTTAAATCATTTTCATGAAGCATATATGCTACACACTTCTTCCAGTTATTGAATATTTCTTTTGTGCCATTTTTCCCTCCTAAAAATGCAAGCTTTATGCTCTTATTTTGAATACATTCAAAATATTCTTGAAAAATCGACTGCCTCAAAGAGGATTGAAATGAAAATATTTAAAATCTATCTACCAAGGTGATAACATCTGAAGACATGTACTGTAGAACTAATGTTAGAAACTTTCGCATACATGTACATCAAAAATTCACAAAACTCGCGCGAGATTTAGATTCATAAAAGTTTCATGCTGCAAAATAAATGAATCAGAACTAACACAATACTGAATTTTGCGATTCAGTTTTACAATATCAATTCACGCTGACTATTATATCGACTTCTTAACAAGATTCTCTTTCTGTCCAAGGGCTGAAAAGAGCTAAAACAGTTATATTTTACTCACAAAACGTTATCATTGCAACTATCTTTTTAGGATAAACAGCAATAGACAAATAGCAAAGATTAAAATACTATAGAACAGCAATTCTAACCCATCTTTCACCAGCAAAAAAACCCCATGACCAAATAATGCAGACGTTCAAAATAGTCTGAAAGCACATGTTCTAGTTTTTGACTGAGAAAGCTTTTATCAGTTCATAATGGTTGTGCTGTGTCACAAACGGCTAACAGAAGCACTTTAGCATGACAAATATACAGCCCTGATATTTCTGATGGTTAAATCACTATGTTCGGACATAAGTGACCAGAAGTGAACGCTGGCTACTAGTTTTTAATATGACTAGTTTTTAATATTTACTAAAGGTACATGTACATGTATATGAACACCAACACAGGTTTTGGGCCTCAAATGCACCACTCTAAAAGCTAACATTATCGGGTGCTTGCTCGTAAAAGGAACTGAATATGAATACGGGTAAGTGGCAATTGTAAAGAGGACATACATAGTAATTATACATGAATACTGAATGAAGTAGAAACGGCAAGAATTTACTTCGTAGGCAGCAAAAATAACCTGTTTTGCCTTTTAAAAACAACATGGCAGTCTAAAAATCTAAGGTCTATAAAAGAGCTAGCCTCATGAAGGATTAAGAATCAGTCTTGGGTTATCACATGAAATGTCCCAGTGTTGGAACATGCATGTAGGGGTGTTGCCCTTCAGGACCCTGTTTCATAAAACTTGGTATCAATAAAAACTGCCCCATTTCCATGACATGTTTGCTCTCAGCCAATCAATCAGATTCAAGGATTTCAGTAGCTTACAATTATTGTAACTTGGTATTGATAACAAGTTTTATGAAACGGGGCCCAGAACCTTCATTATGAACGACAAGGCCAAGTGCCTGCAAACCAAGGTACCTCATAAAGGGTCGTCCACATATGACACGGTACCTGCTGCAGGTTTTTTACTTTATGTGTAAAGGAATGGCAAGTGGGGATGAAAAAAACAGCTATTAAAAAGCGCAATAAAGATTCTACATGAACTTGCTTATCTGCGTGTTAGGAGATAAAGAGATGCGAAATGCATTACAATTATTTTGCCCTGACTGCTTACGGCAGCAGTTGGCATATGTGAATGAGGCTTTGGTGATGGCATGTTAGGCTCATTCAGACATGAAGTAGTAAACCACTTTTTAACAACCGAAGTGGCAACAATATATGAAATAAGCGCAATATGCTTCACAATTCTGTATCTCATACAACACAGATCAGTGAGAACACATAAGGGCCAATGTTGCATGCAGCTAAGGTCAACTCTTGCCTCTTGCCATCATTTAACGCACAGTTTTGCCACAAGCAGTTTTTGGAGGTAGTCAACTGCGCCGTGTCTGAACAGGGCATTACAGGTTTTCATCATAAGTGTGCCCACGGTGATGTCACAATGAAGTAAGCTGTGGTAATGATGACGAGCACTAATGATACAGCCACAGAGTACTGGTAGGTGTCGCCGTCGAACCCTCCTGTGATGGGATAGAAGAGCTCGGAGAGACAGATGTCCTGCTTGCACAGGTCTGGGTCGTAGTCCTTGTAATACCTGCATAGAGAGAGAGAGAGAGAGAGAGAGGGGGAAGGGAAGATGGGGGAGGGACAGACACGGGACAAACAGGGGAGACAAAGAGACGGGGAGAGACCAGACAAGACAGTGGGAAAGAGATTGTTTAAAAAAAAAGAGGGGAGAAATAGAAAGAGAGAGAAACAGAAAGAGAGAGATTGGAAAGGGAAATAAAGGGAAGTAAAGGGAAATGAAAGAGAGTGGAAAGAAAAAAGAAGAGAGAAAATGGAGAGATAATGAGAAGGAATAAGGAGAAGGAGAGGAAAATGGGGGGGGGGGGGGGGGGGAGAGGGGAGAAAAGGGGCAAGATAGAAAAAAGGCAAGAGAAGAGGAGGAAAGATAAAGAGCAAGGAAAAGAAGCGGGATGTGAGAAACATAAGTTAAAGAAAAGAACAGAGAAAATAGGAGAAGGAAAAAAATGTATTATGAAATGTTATTTGAATCACTACCAGACATTGTTGTCTAGTCAATACATGAAATGCAAGTGAAAATCTGCATATATACATGTTACATGTATATCACTTCCTGAAATTAATTTTCGTTGACTAGAACAGAACATTGTGTGGTATATCTCTTATGATAACGAGCCCTAATACATAATGCAAATTATGAGACAAAAAGAAAGAATTGGAACTGACAATAGAGAACTCACAAACAATGTATGTTTGTAAAATGGCTGCTATAAAAACTTATCGTAAAAATGAGAGAAAAGATGAGTCCTTACAAGATAACTGGTTCTGGTTCCACAGCAGGCACTGTAGTGTAGGTCACAGTACTGTACACAGGGAAAGACTGGACAATTGTTCCATTTCCTGCAGGATCAGACACGATAGGTCTATCCTCCAGGTAGCAGCTTGCTCCCAGAGCACCTGAACATGTCAGAGTTACTGTTGAGGTACTGTACCTGCAGGATGAACAATTTGAGCAGATGATTGGTATTACAAAAATGAAAAAAACCTTAAGTTGAATTAAGACAAGCTGAAGCTTTTCATCATCTACACATCAGCGTGAAACTCGAGAATGAACAGACAGTCAAAATCAAACAAAGGAATCAGTGGTTTTAACTTTTTACATGCTTTGTTCCTGTTTAGTTCCCATTTAGTTCTTCTGTGTTAACTTTCCTGTTTGAATTTGGCTGCCTGTTTATTATTGTGTTATACTCAAAGTGCAAGATGAAGAGCTGGAATTCAGAAACTGAACGCACATATTGGCAGGGGGTCTCCAGTAACTCCAGGGAGCTCCACCGCCACCGCCACCTCAGCACTCGGATGCTATGGAAAGCCGATTGGTATTACATGTAATACTACTTCCCCCAAATCAGAACATTCCATTTTATATGGTTCTAAAAACTTAAAAAACGGGACAGTTCAGTTAAAAATGGAACGGTTGGCATGTATGGGCTATGGATTCTATGTGATTATCAAAAGAAATGAGGTGATATAAATTTCACGGATAAGAATCATATTCTAGAATAAAGTTAAAGTAGTCACCCGAAGATAATTCACGACAACTGAAAATTAGTGACAAATTATATATGGATGGAAAGATTACACCTTGAAAAACACAAATGTGCTGAAAAGTCATAGAAATATCCTGGAAAGGCTTAAAATGTAATTTTTAAAGACCCTTTTCAGAACCCCAAACCAGGCAAAATAACTGTTTAGCGAGGTCTGAATTGTGACCTCACAGCCTTGACAGACATACAGCCAGGTGCGCATACAGCCAGTTTACTCTCGTTTACCATGTACACGTTTGTTTTTCTCTGCTATAAAATGTCGCTGTGATCTTTCACGTTAATTATTCGATATCATTTGACATATCACTTAGGAGTGTGTCATCTTGAAACGTATATCTGCGTGATTATTTCAACTTTTATGAAGCAATAATCGGCTATAAACCAATTTCGCGAGTTTGACAACTTCAGCTTAGCATCGGCTATCGCGGCTTGTGTTTAGGGCCTGCATGGCCGGGGATCCAGTCAGCTCGTATTGCACGTTTCGTTGCCCACTACTATACTAGCACACTGTCTTTTGACTGATTTCTTCGCTTTCATATTTTTTGGAGAGAATAATCAGACTCACTCAGACTGTCAGACAGCCGCAGTTAAAAATTTGTCATCACATTTTCTATTTCAGATTTATGTGGTTGAGGAAACCACTTATTCGTTAGCATGCAAATATATAGTGCAGAAGAGGAAGCCAATGCATGTAACACAATGAAGCACTTCTGTATGGAGTGAATGGTGGTTTCCTCAACCATGATAATGCCAGACTTTCAGTACCAAATCCAAATGTTACATTTCTAGCGTTTTTAGAGTAATTTTTTGATATCTTCTTTCTGTCAGACTTCACAAGCTTCATCGGTTCATGCTTCACGACGATCCCCGTCTCACCCAGGCAACATTTCATTTCCCCCGCCTGAGGGTCGATCTGGTTCATGCTGGTAGGCTTGTGGAAGATTTCTACCATCGCCTTCTCCTTCTTCTCCTTCAATCTCTCCTACCTCACCATCATCATCATCATCACTGTTACTATAAACTGAATCACTTTCTTCACCAATTTCTATGTCCACATTGAGCTCAATTTGCTTGTCTACAACCAACATTTTGATCTCTAAGTCTCAAAATGAGTCTCAATATCAATGAGAAAATTGTGTCACTTGCGTGTGTTTTCAATGCATGCGGCGCACCTAGCCAGCAGCTCCCATTACGTTGCAAGCTTGTGACGTCACGCATTGCGACACACTCTACGGAGGACTGCTGAAGGCAGAAAATCTGGATCTCACAAATACTATTTTTGAAAGATGATTACTGCAGGCCCCAAACATATCTTGACCAGGGAAGTTGTTATACCAAATCAGTAAAGCTTCCCTTTGCAGTGATATGAATTTTGCAGCAATTCATAACACTTTTGACTCTTCGGGTGACTACTTTAAGATAATTTGTAAGGTCTATAAACATAGAACTGTGCTGAATTTTCAGCTCAATATGAATGATGCACTGAATATATCGAAAACAATAAAACAAAGCACCAGATAAAATAAACTGTTCTTTTCCTTACTGAACTCTCGCTGCCAGCACCTCATACTGCGTCACTCCACTGTACACCCCTGCCTCTGCAATGAGCACTTCCAAGTTCATGCTGGTTGGTATACCACTGCATCTGCTCGTGAGCTGTTCCACTGCCTGGACAAGGGGTTCTGGATCAACGTAACGCTGTCCAGGGAAGCGGGTTGTGAGGGGGTCAGTGGTGGTCTCCATGGGAACTTCAGTAGTTGGAGGCATGGTGGTCGGTGGATCAAAGGGGTGATCGTCGGGGCTAATAAACAAAATAAAAGAGGTTCAAATTAATTTTGTTTAAATAGAATAATTTGCATGATTTTCTTCTAATACATTAGTCATATTTCTTTGATTTTAATTGCAAAAAAGTAAGACATCAACGATGCTAAATGTTTGATACAATGAGGAAAATGCAGAAATCTAGCTTCCACATACTGAAGTATAAAGTGATGATTTTAAAACCTCCCAATACAGGAGGTCCATACAATAACAGGATAACACTTTACAGGTATTTTTTCATTAATGTGACAACTTTACTTGCATTATTCAATTTGTCTTGCGTATTGTCATAAACTGGCTCTTACCCTCTTTGGCTGGAAAGCCACATCTGACACTTCATGTCAGTGACATCATCCCCCCTCCCCACCCCATAAATGCTTTTTGGGGGGAGTCCCATAACCTACTGTAAACATTACCACATTAATAAAAAAAAAATTCAGAGAGTCATGACCTCAGGTTAAGAAACACTGCTATAAGAAGCTAAATCAAGTCATATACTTACTTGAAGACTTCAGCCCAATCCTCCTCTACTAGGACGCTGGAGTTGCCCCTCTTTCCAATCCGATCTGCTGGTACTAGAGCCCTAAGCTGTTCTTCCATGTATGCTGCTAATATGGAGCAGTTCTGGAGTTCTGATTGGCCCATTCGAAGGATGCAACCAGACACAGTGTCTTCACCAAAGGTCAGGGTCGACGTGGAAGAATAGGCACAAAGGCTTCCATCACCTACAACGTAGAATGGATCACTTGACATGGATCATATGACATACATACAGGTCAATGTATACATGACAATGATTCTTCAATCTTGTGAGTAACATAGTGACAGTTCAATAGCTGAGAAACTGTCTTTTGGAACAGGATTCTTGCCACTGCATTGACACACTTTGAACTCATACATGTACCAACTACCAAGCAAGAGGGATAACAGAAAGACAATAACAAGAGGAAATTCTCCCTAATATACATGTAGGATCCTTTTAACCTGCTCCAAAATGCTTTGGTCCTTGAAACCATTCCCTTGGGATGCTAAAGGGCTAGTTCTCTCAAGTAGGACAAAGGGTTCGATGAAACAAACACATGTACCTGATAAAAACTGGCATGCAATTACAGAGTCAACCATTTGCAGACACTTCATAAAAGTACTAGAAATAATGAGAAAGTTTGTTCCACTGAACTTGTTTCAATAAAAGAATTATTTGCTTCAAGTGTACAATGGATACCAACTCACCAGGGGAGAATATTTGGAGTTGATTCGAAGGGGAAGTATCCACACTGTCAAAGACATACACCGTCTCATTCTCAGGTATCTCAATGCAGCTTGGACTTGAAGGAAACTCTGTGCAGTTGACGGGCGGTCCAGGGTCGGTAGGCAAAACCAGAGGAGTCTGCACCACTAAACCGGTCAACAGGGGTTTGCCAATGATGTACCCAGGGTTGCCTGATCTTTCAAAGGTTTCTGGAGGATCCATGTTCTGGCCTGTCAGGGGGTCGATGGGAGTCTCAGGGAGATAGGTAAAAGTCGTTGAGAACCTTAAAGTGATGTTGAGGGGCATGGTGTTGACCACACTGAAGGGTGAAGCAGAAGTAACGGGTACCTCTGTGGTCATGTCGGTAGTCACGTTGATGTTGTTAATGCCCATGGTTCCATTGGACATTGAAGTTGTCATATTTGATGGAGCATCTGTCGTTACATCTGGTGAGGTCATTAACCCAGAGGTTGTAACTGATGGTGTTGTAGGTGGTGTTAATACGGATTGTGTTGTAGATGAAGTGGTACCCTGCAATGTCGTACCTGCAGGAGTTGTCCCTGTGCTCTGTTGAGCTGTAGTCGCATTGACATCTTCTTCAAACATAAACATAGTCATGTTGTTCGTTACCATCGTCAAATCAGTAAAAGCAGTTTCAAAGACTTCTGTGACATCAGTGATCATGGTAACACTGTTCATACTATCAGTCATCAATGATGTCAGGATTTCTGTAGTGGGTTGGGTTGTTACTGGTGCTTCTGTGGCAGGGGGTGGGGACACAAACTCCTCTTCTTCATCAATACCAATACTCAGATCCTGAATGAGTGGAACAGTCCCTAGAATGACCACACCCTTAATGCTTACAATCTCTCCTCCACGCCAGAACATCTCGTAGCTTGCACTAACCACTGAATCAGAGCAAAGCTTTGTTTCATTATCGTACAAAGGTATCGGTGGCTGAGTATATCCATCGTCCCATGAACAACGCTTTGGGATCTTTTCCTCACTAGTATCGTTCTGAAAGTCTGCAAACAGAGAGCTGTCATACAGACCAAATAAATCCTGGTCAACAGTTTCTTCAGAAAGGTAGTCCGAGACATCCTCAAGGCAGTAATATTCTACATCTGCAGGTGCCTCTGTTGCCTGACCATACTGACTGGCTACCTTAGGTTCCTTGGGACAGGGTGGGTACGATTCTGTAGACGACCGCAGAAACATCAAGGCACTGAATGGTGAGAACTGCTGGCAGAGTCTCTGATCTGGCATCAACGTGCAACGTGTCGTCAGATCCTCCTGGAATTTCACGGGTGACGTCCACAGGCATTCCCCACTCAGTGTCATTTGTGGCAGCGCAAGGAACCCTCTTGTCTCCTCATCGTACAAAAGCTCCACTGGATCTCCGTTGCTATACTGCGAGTTATCAGGGCTTTGGTACTCCAACGACCGAAGACCAGAGTCCTGGTAGCTGGTGTCGCGGCTGGTCAAGCTGTCTTCCTTGGCCCCGTTGAAGGTGGTTATATCTCGTATGGCAGACATAGTGCTCTGGTACAGACCAAGGTATGGAGTATTGGACGTCTGGACACAGAGAAAAGGTGACCAGTCTGCTTTGTAGAGATCTGTGCTGTTACAGTCATAGATGGTGACTGGATTTTCTTCAGTGTCATCGGTGCATGTAAATACTAAGATATCTGCTGCATCACAGTCCTGTCATGCAGAAAACAGACAAAGGTACTTTTCAGATGTTAAAACAAATCTTTAAGGTTCTTATATATCTTACATTTAGAAAAAAGGAAGAACTTCCTGTGGTGGCTTCATTCACTTACATGTAGATTAATAATATATGAAATAATCATTAAAAATATGATATAATCATTGAAAAGGTTATACCTATCAAGAACTGTGTATAAACCCATCTCTAAATTTGGCAAAAACATTTTGAAAAGTTTAATTATGTGATTATCATTCAAAAGAGGACTTTGCCTTCTGAAACATTTCTCAAATTCCCCTCCCCCGTCCAATTTTGTTCATGCATTTAGATATGCATGAACTTGTAGTAGTAGTAATTAGTGCTGGGACTAAAAACCGGGTACCCGGGTCCCGCCCGAGAGCATCGGGTCCCGGGTCAAAATATTACATGCCCGTTTCCCGAAAATAAGTATTTAATGATTACTCATGTATGTTACATGACAAGGCGGTAGATAACGTCGACCAGCCATTCAATGTCTACATGTAAATATCCATGTAGCGCCCCACTGCAGTGATGCGCTTTCAAGTTTTTCCCAGTGTTAATAGCTTCTTAAGGGTAAATATAAGCTTGTAATTTGTGTTATATGATTTTCGGGTAACCGGGAACCCGCCCGAAAAATCGTCGGGTTCCCGAATTGAAAAAATACCCGAAACTCCCACCCCTAACCACTACAAAATCTACATATGAGAAATATTGCAGTTAGTATTTGCTTTATTGCAGCCCAAAACACTTTTTGATTGAATTTATTGCAATTTATATGATTAATACTACCTTTAAAGACACATAATCATGGGTTCTTATTGGGAATTTTACACCACTGCACTATTTATCTGTAACAGGTGTTATCGATCACCAAGAGTGGACTTAACTTTTAAGGCTGACAGGTCTTATGCAATATGTGCACCCTCCAACCTCTTCAAAGAAACACCCAATAATGAAAACTCATGATCTTAACTTACGACAGACGACTGAGCGCTTTCCGAGTCTCTTGCAAGTTCCAGGTGGGCCATGAGTTTTGCTGTGTGCAAGATTTGTACACACATTACTGCACATGCATATAATGTGTGCACCATTTTGCAATTTACAATTGTAAATGGTAATTCCACAAAGTCCAGTGTATGCGAACGATGACGCAACGTACATGGAAGCAGAAGAGGGTATGTCTTTTAGATCTACATGTATGAAAGAGCAACATCACCGTTGCATCATGTCTTACCTCATCACAGCAGCAGTCTGCATCACAGTGACCCGAAGTCAGGTCACAGGGGCAAGGTGAAAGGTCAACATAGGCTGGGTTAGGAATTGCAGATTCTATGAAACGATTAGCCAGTCCTGCATGATAAGGGATGATGTAAATGTGTAATGTTTTATGAATGTGCAACATCCTTGATGGAAGAACAGAAGAGACAACTCAACAGCATAAAGGATGTTTACACATGTTGAGGAAAATATAAAAGAACATTCTTGAGAAACTTATCACAACGACTTTCACTTGATAGAAGAAATAACACCTAGATTCTTGTCTTGTGTGTTCAGTGAATACATGTAAAATATGCAAGAAGTACAGTCATGAATTTGACATTATCTGAAAACATTAGAACAATACAGTTGTCCTCCCATAAAATAATCAATAATCAATAAAGGAAAGAGATGAAAGTCAGTGAGAAACAGAAAGAGAAAGAGAGAGAGAGAGAGAGAGAGAGAGAGAGAGAGAGAGAGAGAGAGAGAGAGAGAGAAAATTTTCGCACTTGTGTCCATCCTCCTTCTACCTTTCCTTTAAAAATATTATATAAGTGTTTTTTCCTGTCGAAAATAAAGAAGTGAACATATACCTGTTGCTGAGGTCCAGTTAATGGCTCTGGGTGCTTGGACGGTGGCATAAAAGACCAATGCGGTGGAGGTATTGATGTACTTAGTATTGGAGTTGATGTCTTGAGGGGCACAACAAGACACCAGTATGGCACCATCGAAGGTGGGGACACCGGGGTCAAGGTTCAAAGTGAGCTCTTTGAAAATATCTCCTTCCTGCTTAACAAGAAAAAATGAAAGAGCCATTAACTGCTTCAAGGATGTTTACTTATGGGGGAAATACGAAAACAGAGTAATGGAAGAAAAAGTTTTATATAGCTTGTTGAGATTATAAAAGGAAATGCAGATAATCTGCATAGGGCCTATTCCTTCTGCTTTATAATAAAAATGTTAATTACCAACTTTTAGTTGGCAGGCATTAGCGTATCTTTTCATTTTCTATTTTGGGAGCATATAAAATGAAGGTAAATCTGACCATTAGATTTCATGTGACTGCCAAGATGTATGGGCTTTAAAAGTTCTATCAAACTATTCCAGGCAAATCAATCCAAATTGTTTTAGATAACGAGAAACGAGATAACCGAGAAAAAGAAATCACTATGTGACATATTTTTCTCAAAAAGAAACTTTTACATTTTTCCCTTATGTATTGCACAGATGATTGTAGAAAGAACAAATGAGTCAGTCTATCCCTTTCCATGTCTTTTAACCCTTAAAGACAAGGTGGAGTTCTGGCAAAGGTGAAATATAATTTTTGAGCTTTTTCATTTTTTATGTCAGTTTGGAAGAATATCAAAAATAATGTCCCCAGAAAATTGCTCCTCAACTGACCTAATATTCAACATTTGACGAGAGAAAGCTGAAAGGTTTTGAACAAATTTTTCATGCCACATGTGTGATTAGTCCCATTACAATTTTATGCATGCAGCGCATGTGACTTTCAGCGAGATTGATCCAATATATTATCGTCTGTTGAGAGCCAGAAGGGCATTAACACTTCTATACTCGTACATAGCAATTTAAATGCATGCTCCGGTTCTGTTGTACACTTGTATTCTGTGTTGTTACTTGATAGTACCAAATTCCTTTCCCTCTTCAACCCTTTTGAATACCCTCTTGAATACCCTTAATGCTTTATGTGCACAAATACGCTTATCGGTGTTTGCTTGTTTATTGTCAGTATTCCATTATTGTACTTGAATACCCTTTATGTTCTATATGCACACATACATTTTATGATGCTTACTTATTTTATTGTCAGCAACAATCCATATATTTTGGAATTATTGTTAAAGGGTCACTAAAATAAAAAAATAATTGCCCATTTTTCGTAGGAAGGTGTCATCAGGAACCAAAAAATATCCATCACACAATTTTTTATGCATTCAGTCATATTTTATAATCATTTGTAATGTACATTTTTGCTGATTTACACAGTCATAAGCCCCGCCCCTAAAAAAACTCATCGAAGCGACATCGTGATCACGTGATCTGTGACGCATGAAGAGTAAGGGAAAATATTCCACTAACCTATACCGTGCGCGCCCGGAGGCCCCCCGGCAGGCCCAGCCCGGTGCCGAGCATGATATTCACCGCATCGACTATTTGCATTGCGTATTTTCGTGTGTTTAATTCCTCACAATAACTTTGATTTTGGGACACAGTTTCATCAATAATGCCTAATCGGTGTATAGTTGCGGGCTGTAGCAAGACCCCTAAAGATGGTGTAAGCCTACATCATTTTCCTAAAGATGAAAATCTACGGAAATTGTGGGTCGCAAAGGTAAAGCTCACGCGGGCAGAGTGGCAAGGGCCGGCCAAGTGAGTGAGTGCAATCTGCAGCGATCACTTTGCTGAAGATGATTTGAGGACCCTGGCCTGTATTCAGAATTTGACATGAAGAGAAGGATAAGCTAGCTAAAAGATTCAGCTATTCCAACGATCAGACTTGGAGTCAAGTCTTCCAATCTGTTTTTCAACGACAGCAGCTGCAGCAGCTTCACCCGTAGACCGAAAATTCTGTCTCTCATTCGTTAGCTAAGACGACCTAACGAACGAGTCTACTTCACCCGTAACTCCAGGGAGCTCCAACGCGTTGGAGCTCCCTGGAGTTACTTCACCCACGGCCCTTCACCGTATTCTGCGAGGGGTTCAAACATATAATATGGTCGAATTTCCCCTTGCCACTCGAGCTTCTTTGCCTTCGGTGTCTGATAAATCATTTGATAAATCAGACTTCGTATCTGCATGGCTCAGAAAAGTCCTCCAACTCGGAATCGCGGGCACTTTTCCTCTCTCTATATAAGTTACTCGAATTCAGCCAAAATCTAGGTCAGTACTAACGTACTATGTAAAGCGAAGTAAACAAAAAAAAAGCCGTGTGAAATAAACAAAACAAAAGCGTTCAACGGTCGCTATGTACGAGGGGAACATAGTCACTGCCGTTGTCATATAATTAAGGAATCTTCTAGAAGGAAGTTATTTTTCCAGTTTTCTATATGATTTTATGAACATAGAAATTTCCAGAAGAGAAATTATTATTTATATGTGAAAAGTGAATGTGCTGTGTAGCAGTGAAAGAATCATAATGCACATCCAGTAGAGGAAGAACATTCTAGATCATTGTGTGTGATGTGTGATAATTACAATGTACATGCAAAACATGTTGGAATGTGTTGTTTACATGTATCCTGACCTTTACATGAACCTCTTAGTAAGAGTGTAACATTGCAATGGGTCTATTTATAGAAAAGGGGAATCCCCTTCCTTTGTTTGTTACAACTAGAACTATATAGAACTTACAAGAGAGTTCCAAACCTTCATGAATATTGTAGTAGAATCTAGAAAATTCTAATTAAGGGTTGAGATTGTATATAAGCTGGGAGCTTGCACAGAAATTTCAGAATTTATACCCTGAGTACATCGTGGAGCATATATTGCATAAGTTCTCAGTTAACACCATCTGATATTGATATCAACCTGTGGAGATCATCTTGGACCTCATCTTGGACTTCATCTTGGACATCATCCTTGACATATCTGACGTCGTGTTCGACATCATTATTGGCATCGTTATCGACATTGTGGTCTACATCGTCATTGACATTATCGTGTACATCGTCATCGACATCATCTTGGACATCGTCATCGACATTATCGACATCGATGACTTCCTGAATTATTTTGGACATTCTTCGGCTGGATCTGGAATCTTCTTTTGCCAGTTGGACAACATACCGTTTGGATTCAATATTTGTGGATTAGCAGCCAGCTTACTCTACACTTCAGGAACATTCTGGACTAATAGGAATTTCCCAGCTGAGAAATTGTAAGTCTTTACCAGTTTAAGTACATGTAGTGTATTTGTAACTAGAATCTGTAATTCTGTTATATCTGATGTTGGTAAATATTTAAATTAAACCATAAATCATCTAAAGTTAATATCTTTTGTTTGATTCTTATCTTTTGTGGATTTTGGATCATAACAAACTGGGGGCTTGTCCGGGAAACGTAGCCAAATATAACAAGTCAAAAACAACAAAATTTAGAGAGAATTTTGGGAAATCTCTGGAAACTTCTGGAATACATATTGCAGATAAGTTCTTAAATTCTGTAATTGTTTGTTACATGCTTCATCATGACTACAATAGATGTTGAAGTGTTTGTTAAGAGGACAGATTTGTCCCTTGGTCAGTTGAAGTCACTCAGAAAAGATGACTTGAGAGCTGTTTGTCAGCATTTGGGAGTAGTTCTTACCCCTGGGTTAAAGAAGGCAGAGATAATTGATCTGCTAGCTAGTCACATGAAGCTCAGTAAAGAAAGTGAGGTTCCTTCTAATGTTTCGAGTGATGTTCAACTCCAATTAGCAAAACTTGAGATGGAAAAAGAGAGAATGAAATTAGAATTTGAGAGAGAAGAAAAACAAAAACAAAGAGAAATGGAAATGGAAGAAAAACAAAAACAAAGAGAAATGGAGATGGAAAGAGAAAGAGAAGAAAGGGAGTACCAGTTGAAATTGAGAGAAATGGAGTTAGCACATGCAAATACTAACTCTACCAAAGAGAAATCTCCCCAAGGTTTTGATGTAGCGAAGAACATTCGCCTTGTGCCAAAATTTGATGAAGAGGGAGTTGATGCATATTTTGTATCATTTGAAAAAGTGGCCAAGAGGTTGGAATGGCCTCAGAAATACTGGACTCTGCTTCTTCAAAGCGTTTTTGTGGGAAAGGCTGCAAAAGTCTACTCATCTCTCTCTGAAGAACAATCATGTGACTATGCTACAGTGAAGAATACTATTCTTAATGCATATGAGTTGGTACCAGAAGCATACAGACGTAAATTTAGAAATATGCAAAGACAATCAGGCCAGACCTATGTTGAGTTTGCTAGGGAACAAGAAATGATGTTTGACAAGTGGTACAGATCATTGAAAGTTGACGAAGATTTCGCCCATCTGAGAGAAGTTGTCCTCCTAGAGGAATTCAAAAAGAGTGTTCCTTTTGGCGTTAAGTCTCACCTAGATGACCAAAGAATTACTCAATTGAGTAAGGCAGCTGTGGTAGCTGATGAATTTGAGGTCACACACAGAGGTAGTGGGGATAGGCTTCCTTTCAAAAACTTTCAGAATAAGAAGGGAAAAGGGGCATTTGAATCCCACAAGAAATTTGGTGAGGGAAAAACTGCTAGCAAGGAGAATGACACTGACAAGTCTCAGGCAGATAGAGGCGCGAAATCAAATGAAAGATCTGTTAGTCAAAGTTCCAAAGTTTGTTTTCATTGTAATAAGCCAGGACATTTGAAAAAGTCCTGTTGGGAATTGATTGGGAAACCAACTAAAAGTAAGAAAGATGTGGGTTTGGTCAAGCAAACAAGTGCTTCACCCAAGAAGTCTGTCCAATTGGAATCAGTCCAAGATGTTGAGAGTGTTTCTCTAGTATTTGCCGATAAGGTCAAGAAGGTTGATGAGAGCTTTAGAAGCTTTTTGCATGATGGTGAGGTATCCCCCTGTTCGACTGGTGCTGTAGGTAAGCCAGTGGTTATCCTTCGAGATACAGGGGCTGCTCAGTCCCTGATGATGTCAGGGCATTTGACTCTCCCACCAGAGAGTTCAGAGAATGCCAAAGTTTTGGTTCGAGGCATTGGTCCGGATTATGTGTCGGTTCCTTTGCATAAGGTCGACTTAAAGTGTGACCTAGTTAGTGGTCCTGTAACTGTTGGTGTCGTACCGGAATTACCCGTGGACGGGGTTGACTTTTTGTTGGGTAACGACTTGGCTGGAGAGAAAGTTGTTGCATCTCCAGTGGTTTCAGAGAAGCCGGTTGAGGTAGCTGAAACTGAACGGTTGCAGGAGGATTTTCCTGGAATTTTCCCGGATTTTGTTGTTACTAGGTCTCAGGCTCGTAGGGCTGAACAGGATGATGCGGATTCTATGGATGTGGAGGAGAGTACTGATGTCTGGTTAGCTGAAACCTTTTTCAAGGATTTGGATGGGGATAATGTTGAAGGCTCTGTTGCAGACAATGATGGGTTGTTTAGCAAATCTTCCCTTGTACAGGCACAACAGGCGGACCCAGAATTGAAAGGCTTGTCACAGACGGCATGTTCTGAGGCTGAGGCTGATAAGGTTCCTGAGTGCTATTATGTCAAAGGTGACATATTGATGAGGAAGTGGAGACCTCCCCGGAGACCAGCTAATGAAGAGTGGTGTGTAGTTCACCAAGTTGTTGTTCCTCCCTGTTACCGCATAGAGATTCTGAGGATGGCTCACGAGTTGCCTATGGCAGGTCATTTAGGTATTCGGAAGACAGAGGATAGGGTCATGAGGCACTTCTATTGGCCGAAGATGCACAAGGATGTTGTGCAGTTCTGTAAGACATGTCATACATGTCAGGTTGTTGGGAAGGCACAGCCTTCTATCAAGCCGGCTCCCTTGATACCGATACCTGCATTTGATGAACCATTTACTAGGGTTCTTGTTGACTGTGTTGGACCCTTACCCAGAACTAGGTCGGGTCACAAGTATCTTCTTACGATTATGGATTTGTCTACACGTTTTCCAGAGGCAATACCGTTGAGAAGTATCACTGCAAAGACAGTAGTACAGGCGCTAGTGCAGTTTTTCACTAGGTATGGTTTGCCCAAGGAAGTTCAGTCAGACCAAGGATCGAATTTCATGTCAGGAGTGTTTCAGCAAGTGATGCATGAGTTAGGGATAAAGCAGATCAAGTCATCCGCTTATCATCCACAGTCCCAAGGTGCATTAGAACGCTATCACCAGACCCTGAAGACCATGCTTAGGGCTTATGGTGAAGAGTATCCTGATGACTGGGATAAAGGTATCCCATTCTTGCTGTTCGCGACCAGGGATTCCCCAAATGAGTCGACAGGTTTCAGTCCATTTGAGCTGGTCTATGGTCACGAGGTTAGGGGTCCCCTTAAGCTGATCAAAGAAAAGTTCATGGGTCAGAATGATGAGGTAAACCTTCTTGACTATGTGTCAAAGTTTCGAGAAAGGCTCTCAAAGGCTTGTGAGGTAGCCAAAGAACACTTGAAAGTGTCGCAAGCTAAAATGAAAACACAGGCAGACAAGAAGGCAAAAGAGCGCAACTTCAAGCCTGGAGATAGGGTGTTAGTGTTGTTGCCTTTGCTAGGTGAGCCCTTGAAAGCTAGGTTCAGTGGTCCCTACACTGTCAAAAAGAAACTGAATGATGTCGACTATGTGATCAGTACCCCTGACAGAAGAAAGAGTCAAAGAGTATGTCATGTAAACATGCTGAAAGAATACTTTGAACGTGAGGCTAATCAGCCAGTAGGTGTAGCACATGTTGTAAAAGAAGAGAAGCTAGAAGATGTAAATGAAGGCAATGTAGAGACAGAGAGTGAATTGTCTCACACAGATGTGTCTACAAATGAACCATGTGGAGTGAAATTGTCTAACTCAGAAATGTTAGAAAATTTGGATGATGCACTGAAGCATCTCTCTGATGAACAGAGAATTGACATATCTGGCTTGTTGAAAGATTATAAGCATGTGTGTAAAGATAGACCAGGTCGTACTGCCTTGACTGTACATGATGTAGATGTAGGTGATGTAAAACCTATCAAACAACATCCATATAGACTTAATCCAAGCAAGTTGGAAAAAGTGAATGAGGAAATCCAGTTCATGTTAGATAATGACATAATTGAACCAAGTCAGAGTAGTTGGAGTTCCCCTATTGTAATGGTCCCAAAGCCGGATGGCTCTCAGAGATTTTGTATAGATTACCGCAAGGTAAATACAGTCACTAAGACCGACTCATATCCAATTCCTAGGTTGGAAGATTGTATCGATAGGGTTGGGAACTCTGCCTTTGTCACTAAGATAGACTTGTTGAAGGGATATTGGCAGGTGCCACTGACTGACCGAGCCAAGGAAATATCAGCCTTTGTAACACCGGATGGCTTATTTCAATGCAAAGTCATGCCTTTTGGAATGAAAAATGCACCAGCAACCTTTCAAAGATTGACAAATCAGGTGATTGCTGGGCTTGACAATTGTGTTGTGTACATAGATGACATCTTAGTGCACAGTGATACATGGAATGACCATCTCAATCATTTGAGATTACTGTTTGACAGACTAGATGAAGCCAACTTAGTAGTTAATCTGATGAAGAGTGAATTTGGCAAGGCAAAGGTCACTTATCTTGGTCATGTGGTTGGTCAGGGGCAAGTGCTACCGAGAGAAGCAAAGATTCAGGCAATCTTAGACTTCCCCATTCCCACAACTAAGAAAGAGTTGCTCAGATTCCTAGGTATGAGTGGATTCTACAGGAAGTTCGTTCCAAATTACAGTACTGTGGTTAGTCCACTGACAAACTTGCTGAAAGCAAAAGTGAAGTATGTATGGTCTGATGCATGTCAGAGATCATTTGAGAAGTTGAAGGCCATTTTGGTGAATGAGCCTGTTTTGGCAGCTCCAAACTTCACAAAGCCATTCAAGGTGGCTATTGATGCCAGTGATGTTGGAGTGGGAGCAGTGTTGCTCCAAGAGGATGAAGAAGGCTTTGAAAAATCAGTCTGTTACTTCTCAAAGAAACTCAACCAATATCAGAAGAAGTATTCAACTATCGAAAAAGAGGCTCTGAGTCTTGTACTCGCTCTCCAGCAGTTTGAGGTGTACCTAACCAACAGTAATGGTGATATCATGGTCTACACAGACCATAACCCTCTTGTGTTCTTGGAGAAATTCAAAACAAAGAACCAAAGACTGTACAGGTGGAGCCTTATGCTCCAACCTTTCCCCTTGAAAATTGTACATATTCGTGGAAAGAATAATGTGATTGCTGATGCTCTTTCAAGGATGTAAAGAGAGAAATTACTTTTTTGTGGACAGTTTGTCATTTATAATTGCATTTTTCTTTTTTGATGGTCCTTAAATACATATATGACTTGTAATGCCTTTGTACAGGATGAAAGGCTTATCTGGATAATTTGAGACAGGTTGAATCTTAAAGAAACCTTTACTACGGTAAAGCTTTCTTTTTCCCGGTGGGGGAGGTGTCATATAATTAAGGAATCTTCTAGAAGGAAGTTATTTTTCCAGTTTTCTATATGATTTTATGAACATAGAAATTTCCAGAAGAGAAATTATTATTTATATGTGAAAAGTGAATGTGCTGTGTAGCAGTGAAAGAATCATAATGCACATCCAGTAGAGGAAGAACATTCTAGATCATTGTGTGTGATGTGTGATAATTACAATGTACATGCAAAACATGTTGGAATGTGTTGTTTACATGTATCCTGACCTTTACATGAACCTCTTAGTAAGAGTGTAACATTGCAATGGGTCTATTTATAGAAAAGGGGAATCCCCTTCCTTTGTTTGTTACAACTAGAACTATATAGAACTTACAAGAGAGTTCCAAACCTTCATGAATATTGTAGTAGAATCTAGAAAATTCTAATTAAGGGTTGAGATTGTATATAAGCTGGGAGCTTGCACAGAAATTTCAGAATTTATACCCTGAGTACATCGTGGAGCATATATTGCATAAGTTCTCAGTTAACACCATCTGATATTGATATCAACCTGTGGAGATCATCTTGGACCTCATCTTGGACTTCATCTTGGACATCATCCTTGACATATCTGACGTCGTGTTCGACATCATTATTGGCATCGTTATCGACATTGTGGTCGACATCGTCATTGACATTATCGTGTACATCGTCATCGACATCATCTTGGACATCGTCATCGACATTATCGACATCGATGACTTCCTGAATTATTTTGGACATTCTTCGGCTGGATCTGGAATCTTCTTTTGCCAGTTGGACAACATACCGTTTGGATTCAATATTTGTGGATTAGCAGCCAGCTTACTCTACACTTCAGGAACATTCTGGACTAATAGGAATTTCCCAGCTGAGAAATTGTAAGTCTTTACCAGTTTAAGTACATGTAGTGTATTTGTAACTAGAATCTGTAATTCTGTTATATCTGATGTTGGTAAATATTTAAATTAAACCATAAATCATCTAAAGTTAATATCTTTTGTTTGATTCTTATCTTTTGTGGATTTTGGATCATAACACCGTATTAAAAATGTGTAGGACATTGTACATAATTATATACAGACGCATATTAACGGCTGTGCACGCGTTTATGACCAATGCAAAACTTTCGTTCGGCAAGCTCAGATGGATGAGAACATTGTTCAAAAGAAAAGCTAAAAACAAAACAAGAGCTGTATATTTGGGCAAAAGCGTTTTCTGATCTTGTAGAAAATATATTGCTAATTATTATTCACTCCTAAGATTATATTGATTAATTTCCTTTTTCCATAAATTGTCCATTGAACAGAGGGGTCAAATACCGCATTCTGTGTACAGTATTATATGCTGCAGCCTGCAGATCTTGTGCCTCTTACTTTTCATACGTCACTTGGGGGTTAGCCAATCAGCTCACTAGTTTTAAGGAATGGTCCCAAAACCTCTACTTTTCCCCCTTTTTCGCCAAAACGAGACATAATTTGGACAATCGATTGGCAGATTTGTGATTAGAAGGCAAAACTACATGGAAAGAGCACCCATTTTCTCTCTAATTTAGTAAACCTTTAAATAGCTCATTTGCCATATAAGGTCAAGCACGAATACAGAACCCCAACCCACTTTTCCAGATTAACCAAGGAAGCACCTTTCTTACTGAATCATGCCCCCTACAAGTTAAATACGCAACATTCACAATTAAAGCTGCTTCTGCTACCAATGATACAAAAGGTCATCAACCCATCGGTTGTCTTTTTGTTCGATGGCCCGTGGTCTTGATGGTTAGTTAGTGTTAACATTTTTTGGTGTAAATCTGTATTATTGCTTGGCGAACAACCATGACCTCAACGCTTCCACGCTCATTGATTATGTTATTATCACTGTTTTTGTCTTTGATTATTTACTTTTGCCCATTCAAATATCTGGTGCCTATCATCAAACCACTTCCTCAAGCAAATGTATTAACACAATGAACACAATGTGTATTTTAAACTCTTATTACTATTTCTAGATACTCACTGTTAGATGCATGGCCTTGTCCTGAGACTAGTTTTATACAGTCGTTGCCTTTGTTTTTGTTTTTTTGTTTGTTTTTTTTTGTTTGTTTTTTAAGTGATGTTCTCTTGTCTCTTAAATATCTGTTCTCTAAATGGTGTATCCATGTACGTTGTAACAGTATCCCTCCCTACCAGACCCTACCCCTACCCCCTTCCCCTCAGGTGGCCCAAGATCAATCTCTTTATGGGGATGATAATCTTACATAATGGTAAATAACGGTAATAATGATAACATACCCGGCAATAACTTAACCAATGATGAATTCTTAGATGCCTTCCAAACGTTATTAGACTCTCAAACTCGCAGTCCTGATACTAAATTTGTTAATGATATGATCACTACTCTAAATTCGAATGCCAAAGATTTTGATGTACCTTTTGATGACTATGAACATGATAAAGCCAAATCATCCTCTTATTACTCTGAAAATCAATTTGCTTCACACTTTTTAAATATGGATACGGCTGAGTTTTCTTTGTTTCATGCTAATATTAGAAGTATGAATAGAAACTTTGAGTGTTTGCGTAATCTTCTTGAACGGCTTAGTTTTAAATGTTCTGTAATTGGCCTATCAGAAACATGGCTTTCAGATACCCCTAATTCTTTGTTCACAATTCAGGGTTTTGATTTAATAGTGAATAATAGGACCAATAAAATCGGGGGCGGTGTTGCGCTATATATTTCCTCAGAATATAAATATAATAATAGACCTGTATTGAATTATGTGAATGATTCCATAGAAACACTTTTTATAGAAATTGATTTTGTTAATAGAAAAAATATCGTTATTGGAGTCATATATAGGCCTCCCAAATCTAGCCACAATGATTTCTTAATAAGCCTTCAAAATATTCTCTCAAACCCAATACTGCGGGGCAAGGATTGTTTTTTAATGGGAGACTTCAATATTAATTTATTGAACTACCATTCTGATGCTCTTGTTCATGAATTCTATGGAACGCTTCTAACTTCCTCATTTATACCACTTATTTCTAAACCAACTCGCATCGCAGAACAATCTTCCACCTTAATCGACAATATATTTAGTAACATGCATCCCTTTCCCCAAGCGGGCGTTGTAGTATCAGACTTAACGGATCACTTCCCCATATTTGCACATTTCCCAATCTTGCAGCAAACACAATGCCCTTCTATAATATACAAACGGAAGTTGTCTGAAGGTAATATTAATACTTTCAAAGACAGACTAAGCATAGTAGATTGGAATGATATTTATGATATGACTGATGTAAATAATAGTTTTGATGAATTTATGGCCAAATTAACTAGCTTGTTTAATGAATGTTGTCCTATGAGAAAAATCAATCTTCAAAATAGGAAAAGAATTCCAAAATCTCCATGGATAACACCGGGCTTATTAAGATCAATAAATAGGAAAAATAATCTTTATTTGAAATATAAAGCGAATCCCACTGAAAGTTCTAAATCGAAATATTTGAATTATAAAAATGCATTGACAGGGTTGCTATATACGTAGAGAAAAAAAGATATATTTTTCACGTCAATTTATGAACTGTAACAAAGATGCTAAAAACACATGGAAATTAATCAATGAAGTTCTGAATAAAGAGAAAAAGAAAAGTACTATTTCTAATATACAAATTGATGAAAAAACTATTGATGAGTTACAAGATATTGTTGATCACTTTAATGATTATTTTGTTGAAATTGGTCCAAATTTAGCAAGTAAGATACCAAACTGTGATAGAAAATTTTATGATTACTTACAAAACCCTAACCCTAATTCTATGTTCTTTACTCCTGTAAATGAAGGTGAAGTCCTTGACATTGTGAACAATTTTATAAGTAAACGCAGTTGTGGACATGATGATCTGGATAATTTTATAATTAAGAAAATAATAGCAAGTATTGTTGAACCATTCACTTATATATGTAATCTATCTCTGAGCACAGGTGTTTTTCCAAACAAAATGAAATTAGCTAAAATAATCCCTATTTTTAAGAAGGGTAATCCGTTATCGCGATCAAATTACAGGCCAATATCTTTGTTAACCACTTTCTCCAAAATACTTGAAAAAGTAGTTTTTACTCGCACAATGATGTTTTTGAATAATAACGATATTTTACATGAATCTCAATTCGGATTTAGAAAACACCATAATACAACACATGCTCTCCTCTCTCTAATCAATAATATTACAAGTTCTATTGATAACGGTACCCACACAATAGGAATGTTCTTAGATTTCTCTAAGGCATTCGACACTATAGATCATGAAATTCTCTTAAGCAAACTTTCACATTATGGCATAAGGGGCATTGTTTCAGACTGGTTTCGAAATTATTTATACGAACGTCAGCAATATGTCTGTATTGAGAACTGCATGTCACAATTAAGAAATATTAATTGTGGTGTTCCACAGGGTTCTATTCTAGGCCCTTTACTTTTTATCATGTATGCAGATGACACTAATCTATTTTTCTCGCATAAAAGCCTAGAAACTATATGTAATGTGATTAATTCTGAACTGGATTCAGTTGCAAAATGGATTAAGGCTAACAAGTTATCACTAAATCTAGAAAAAACAAATTACATGTTATTTAGTAATACTTTTAACGAACTTCCTCATCCAATTCTCATAGATAATATACAAATACAGAAGGTGATTGAAACAAAATTTCTAGGCACTATAATAGATAATAAGCTATCATGGAAGCATCATATTGATAATGTATGTAAATTGATATCCAGAAACATAGGTATGATTAACAAACTCAAATGGTCTTTTCCGCCAAACATACTTCTATCACTATACTCCACACTAGTTTTACCATATCTTAATTATGGAATATTAGCCTGGGGAAACAGTGCGGCATGCCTGTTAGACAGAGTTTTTCTATTACAGAAAAAAGCTATGCGAATTATAAGTAATGTTAATTATCGCCACCACACTGATGGTCTTTTTCACTCTAATAATGTACTAAAAATTTATGATATTTACCGCCTCAATCTTGCTGTACTTATGTTTCAGTATCATAATCATGAATTGCCAACTGTCTTCAATAATATATTTACAGCAAATAATGAGATCCATCATTACCCCACCAGACAAATCAATCTATATCACTTGCCAAGAACTCGTACAGCATTAACCCAGAATACTTTTTCATATACAGCTCCTAAATTTTGGAATTCACTCCCTTTAAATATACGAGACAGTATAAGTTTAAGTACACTCAAACGTAAATTGAGAAAATCACTTATTGCTTTTTATGAACTTTGATCCATCAATGGTGATTCTTGTTTAATACCTGTGTAGCAAAATATATAGATTAAATGAAACCTTCCAGATCCTGCCCCTCCATCCCACCCCCCCCCCCCCCTTCCTCGCCCCCAGTCACTTTGTCCTTCTTCTGTCTTTTATAAAATTTACTCCTTTCCATTGTTACTATTCCCAGCTGTATTATTTCTCAATGCTTTCTCTTCGATGGAAAGTGTGTTATGATTATGATTTTGTTTGCTTTCCATGGCCATGTATCTGTCTTCTTCTTTTTCCCTTTTATTGGGCATTTTATGCATGGTTGCCCAGACTAGTTTTTTATGTGCTGTATTCATGATTTATCTTTTGCCAGGGACCAGCGCTTCTACAAGCTATGCTTCTATGCTGGTCTCTGTTTTCATTATCATTTTCATAAAATTAATCTAATGTAGTCTTCATTACTGTTACTTTTTTCTTACAACTCAAACTTTAATGCACATTATTTTGCTTGTAATGATCAAAAACGTTTCTGCACTAAGTTGTATTGTCAATATTGTTGATTGCATAATACATATTGTTATATACATGTACTTTGAAAAATGAAAGTGTAATGAAATAAAAAATCTGAAAAAAAAATCTGAATCTGAAAGTATGAGTTAACGCCCTCCTGGCTCCAAACAAACGTTATCATGCATGTGACACCTGTTCTACATACATTTTCACATCATAGCAGTGAAGGGATGTTCTTTAGACTACCAGAACCATTGTGAAGGGTAGAATGAGGGGCTGTTTATTTTGTCCACTCCCTTTGTCCGTCATGTTCATAGTGAATTTGGAATCATCTAAACGATACGAAATCGACTCATTCTTGCTGGAAGTCACATGCACTGCACACAGAAATGTGCATATGGGACTACGGGCACATGTAGCATGAAGAAGTTGGTCCAAACTTGTCAGCTATCTCTCGTCAAATTTCGAATATTAGGGCAGTTGAGCAATTATTTTCAGGGGACATTTTTGAAATGATATTCTTTTCAGCTATTTCTCGTCATATTTTGAATACTGGGCCATTATAAGAGCAATCCTTTACAGGAGTCATTATTAGTGTGATTCTTCCGAACTGGCATAAAAAGAATGAGAAAGCTCACAAATTACATTTCACCTTTACCCGTCCTCAACCTTCTATTAATAGTTCAAAGCTAATCGAATGTGCATGTGTGACATATAATTACTAACCTCAACTGCTATTTCTGATTCTACTAGCTGCCACTGTGTCTCATTAGACCTTCCAGTTGGGGCTGGGGTGGTGGTAGGGGGCTGGGTTGGGGTGGGGGCTGCAGGCGTGGTAGGGGTTGTTTGGACTGGTGGTGTAGTCGGCGTGGTCATGGGATCAGTGCTGTTGTCCGTGGTAGCGTTTGTTGCTAGAGCTGTTGGAGGAAGCAGAAATTACTTATGATGTACATGTACATGTTACAAGTGGTTGCTCAAGATCTCACTTTTCATTACCTTAATTTCTTTTAAAATATATTTGAGTAATAGATGTAGTGTCAAATAATCAGATTCGATCAACATTCCTTTTCATATCACTGCTAATTCCATCCCTAATCATGTGTCCCCCCCCCCCCCCCCTCCCCCTTCATCTTGAATACCAATATTGCCAGGTTGCATGCATTGTTACTCTGGTAGTTACTACCTAATTATTTAACTTTCATTACTACATGTATGCTTAATACTTTGCTGTGAAATGTTATTTTGAAAAACCTGCTGAAAATACAAATTCTGTCTTACAACTACTGATGTTTTGTTTAATTTTAAATAGCAATGACCCAATCCCTTTACTCCAAACTTCATTCTACAGAAGTTCCACTTCCGATAGAAGTGTCTGTCAAGCTAAAAACAGTATAACATCAGAGAATTATAATACCCAACCACGGATGTATCTACCTGCAGTTACTGTAGTGACAGCCGGTGCTGGGGTGGGTCGTTTGAAGACATCATCCGGTACCTCGCATGTAGGGTTGGCGGCTAGCTCAAGGCCCTGCTCGTAGGACATGACAGGATCCACGTAGCAAGCATAGGTAATGGTGCCCTCTCCCGGGGTCAGGACCGAACCAAGGACCAGGAAGACACTGATGCGTGGATTGTTGATGGAGGAGACAGATGGGATGAGGGTAACAGAGCTGGTCTCTCTCTGGAAGATAGCTGGTTCTCCTGTAAAATCATGATGGAATTAATAAAATATTTTGGATATTTTTTTTTTTTTTATAAATGTTGATAAGTTTTTTTAAAAATATAACAGAGATGATCACTGATCAAGAAGACCTAGGGGAGGAGGATGATAGAGCTGGTCTCTGTCTGGAAGAAAGCTGATTCTCCTGTAAATCAAGATGAAATTGATGGTATGAATGATGATGAAAGTTTTTAATGCAACAGAGATTAGGTGATCTTTGGTAGAGGAGATGGAGCAGGGAGGTTGAGGGTAGCAAAGCTCATCTTCAGCAGTCAGATGTGGGGATCATCGAGGGGAGGAGAAGGAGGAGATGGATAATGGTACATGTAAGTGTCCCACTATTAAGGCATAAACAATATACAAATTAAATGCTAGACAAGCTCTTAGGTTACAAACTTACAGTAAAATCAGTACTGCAGGACAAATTGCTTTCGCAAAATTTATATCGTAATCTACAAACTGTTAATTCAGACAATTAAATTTCTTGCAAGTTTATTCAAAACTTTTCCTTGTCCAATATTGCATATTAAGCTAATTCCTCGTGCAGTAACATTCCTGAGATAGAAATATAACCATATTGCATCTAGGACATGCTGTTACAGTGAAACCTGTATATAAAGACCGCTTAAGGGAGACAAGAAAAGCGGTCTCTATGAGCAGGTGGTCTTTATAGACAGGTTCCTCTAATACATGCTTCAATGAGAAACACTGTTCAAGGGAAACAAAAAACTGTGGTCTTTCTATACAGGTGGTCGCTAAAGCAGGTTTGACTGTACCTTGTGATGTATTTTGTAGATACTGGCTGCCTTGTTCAGATACTCCATAACAAGCGACCTGCACAATGTCTCCTAGCTTCCCAATGTCATATGGAATCTGACAAGAAGATAGAAATGAATGAATAAATTCAAATCAAATACATTGTATTATGGAGGGTTTTGAGATGCAGAAATAAATTGAAGGAAATGTGTCGATTCAATGAAAAACTAGAAACTTTCACATATACAGTGAAACCGGTCTATAAAGACCGCTCAAGGGAGACAAGAAAAGCGGTCTTCATGAGCAGGTGGTCTTTATGAACAGGTTCCTTTAATACACATTTCAATGAGAAACACTTTTCAAGGGAAACAAAAATTGTGGTCTTTATAGGCAAGTGGTCTTTCTATACAGGTGGTCACTAAAGCAGGTTTGACTGTAAAAACGGTTCAACGTTCTTACTAACGTAAACTAGTTTCCCAAATTCAAATCTTGGTAAATCTGGACTATTGGCAAAATTTGCGCAGCTTTCTGGTTTATCAGTACACAGAACTTGGTGAGAAAGAGAAGGCAGGAATGATGTGCCAAGAATGAAAGATCAAATTTGTAATCAATATACCCAAACTAATAACATCCCTTAGAGCAATCCTCGTTCCTCGAATTAAGACTTTTTTTTTCATACAGAAAGGATGAACTCTCTGAAAACCACACAAATAAAAACACATAGGAACAAGAGACCATTCATGTAAAATTTGAAACTTTCCAGTGCATGTTGCAATATTGCAGCACAATTTGCAATAGTATTGTCATGGAAACAGCTTTTGTGATTTGCAAAAGTTTCCTGTGGTAGTAATTAAGAAAGTACACTGTCTTACTATTACATCTGTTCTGCTGCCTGGCTCCACCGCCGTATCCTGGAAGTCAAGCCGCAAGGAATTGTTGGCTACAAAAGGAAATGATAATATCATCTACATTAGAATCAAATCATGGCATACTGCAACAGCTTAACAACAGGTTATTCTTAAAGGCATGATAACAATTCTTATTTCAAAAGAGAGGACAAAATCTTTCAGGATACTATGGAACTATTTTAAAGGAAAATGTCATGAAATACATGTGTTATTTCTTAGCCCTGAAGATTACCTAAAGATTACATTACCCATGAATTTAAAATCTATAATAACTCCCCAAGTCCTTACTCTAATGGTTTACTTCTATTTCATAATGCTATTAATCATCTAATGTGATTATGATTTTGCATATCATCTGATAGCAGAAGGGAGAAATACCTACTGTGGATTTTCTTTCATTACAGGATGATGCGCTACGATAAAATATCTCAATTGAATCTTCTACATTCCACTTTTTCTTCTTCATTCTCCTTATTTTGTTTCTTCAATTTCTTCTTCCAGGATTCAAGCTGATTAGTTTGAGTCATAGTGTTGTTTCTTTGAAATATACTACTTTTTGCAAATACAGCAAATCACATTGAAAACTGCAAAATATTTTGCACTGATACAGTTCACAGTTCATGTGCATACTACAGTGTACCTATTGGCAATCACTTGGACAGCAGTGCAACTATAGGCATCTTACTATCAAAGCAGTGTAAGTTTGTTCAGCATTGTACAACATCCATGCATAAAGGTAAGGCATCATTCACTTTTCATTTCATTTCTGTAAGCTTACACGTACAATGTAGTTCTATGTTTACTTATAAAGCAGAATCGCGATGCAATTAAAGTGCAAGTCATCGGTAGCATGCCTAAGCTGGTGTAAAGAATTTCTAAAAGCATTAATGGCATGGTTCGCTCAAACTGTACAGCATATAACATACACCTGTACATTATTAAACAATAATTACATAAACGAAGAAGCTTGACTGGGGAGGAATTAATTTGTAAACAAATCTTTAGGCATTTTTACTCCCAGTGTTAAAGATCGTATGCTCGATCTGTAATGAAAAACACAAGTCAGAAAAAATTGGAACCAGCGGGATTCGAACCTGTCTTGCCGGGCAGCGACTTAACCACCAGGCTATTCTGGTTCACGGCCAAGTCACGATGAAACTAGAATCAAATACCCAAGATCATCTTCTTTCGGACTCATTAATATTCATTTTTAACGGTCCGCCGTAGACAATGGTTAGTAAACGAAGAAGCTTGACTGGGGAGGAATTTTTAATTTGTAAACAAATCTTTAGGCATTTTACTCCCAGTAAAATGGCCCGGCAAGCAGTAGATGACAGGTTCG
The DNA here is from genome assembly GCA_025617745.1 of Heliocidaris erythrogramma. NCBI lineage: Eukaryota > Metazoa > Echinodermata > Echinoidea > Camarodonta > Echinometridae > Heliocidaris > Heliocidaris erythrogramma. The sequence continues at coordinate 13,368,222 of CM046861.1, forward strand.
AATCCCGCTGGTTCCAATTTTTTCTGACTTGTGTTTTTCATTACAGATCGAGCATTCGATCTTTAACACTGGGAGTAAAATGCCTAAAGATTTGTTTACAAATTAATAATTACATACTCTATAAATTTCATGGTCACATATCGACTTTCTGGTTCTACTTATGTCATAGAGGTGTCATGGTCTAGTGGATACGTCATTGGACTGTGCATCACTTGATTAGCGGTTCGAGTCCCGCTGCGGAACTAATGTCCTTTGCCAAGACATTAATCTACATTTGCCACTCTCCACCCAGGTGAAGTAAGTGAGTACCCGGTAGTAAGAACTTCCTTGAATGCTTTAGCGCCTTATCATGGCAGCTTGGCTAAAGCCAGGGTAATAATATGATACTTTGTAAAGCGCAGTAGAGTATATTTGTATAGTAGATGCGCTGTATAAATGGACAATATTATTATTATTATCATAATTATTATTATAATGCAACTACGAACTGTTCTATTAATGTACATGATGGCTCTTAAATCCCAACTAAATGACATTCTACAGACCTGAGTATAACTATTGCTGATAATAATACATTTGGCATTATATTTCCAATTGCATTTCCACACACATTGTTTTTTTTTTTTTCCTTTTAAAGAAAACAGCTTTTATTCAATCCAACTCTAATCCAACTCTAATCCAATTCTAATCCAATTACACCGTTTACATCAAATTTTGACATTCTGAAATTGTCTCTGAAAGTCCAGCTTATAAAGATGCCATGTAGTTATGAAAACAAAACAAAATTGTACAATTTTGACAATATAATGTAAGTATATATCTCAGTATTAGTAAATTTCATGTGTTATGAGTAGGTGAACACTTTATTGTACGCATGCACATTTTTCAAATTTTCGTTCAGAAATGATAACATGGGGGAGGGGGATGGGCAGGGATTGTCCAACAGCAAACTCCTAGCCCTTTAAGGATCACATGCATTAGTTACTTACACATAATAAACATCCAGATATACATGTATAACATCATATACTTAGATGTATGAATGACTATGAAATCATGAACAGTGTGTAGCTACATGTAGACTTGATACTACTGATTGGATTCTCACTAGAATAAAGTTACAAGTACATGCATCTGTGTCAAAAAGCAATCAGTTGTTACAGACATATTGTTTAATCATAAAACCTTTGAAAGACCTGCTTCATTTTGTAAAAAGAAATGAATAAGTTTGAAAGTTTTATACCTACGATATTCTTAGCTAAGAGCAAGACTGGTTGATTAACACTACTAACTACATGTAGGCTCTTTGTTTAGCTTATTTTCAATGGGGTGGGGGGGGGTATTTTGATCTGCAGTCACATGGCAGTCAAGGCTAAGGTACAGGCAGTCAAATTGATCCTACTTACCCAGTAAAAAAAAAATGGTTATACAATTTACATGTAAAATGGGTCATTGTTATGTCTGCAATAAACGAAAGATACATAGCCTGTGGAAAAAAATGCACATTATCAGTCAGGGCTTTTGTTACTTTAAAGCAGTAAATGTTAGCTCATTAAAACTCCTGAAAGCATACCAACCCCACATCTATGATAAGTTTTACCAATGGAGACAGGCAACAGCAATATTGCAACAAGCTTTTATTCCTTTCTGGACAGGGCTCGACAGGTCGACAGATCCAGTATTTACCCCTTCAAGACAATTGACCTCATTTTGTGGATTGGCTCTGTCAATAACTTTTGATTCAGAGCTCTAAAAAATATACCAGATGCATGAGTAGAAAGAACAAAAATTTCTGCACACACTATGTCCATTTTTGTTGCATGCCAGGAATTTTGAATAGGAGAGTATTAGCTTTAAAATCCTTAAATTGGCAACACATTGAGATTTTTAAAATCATTATTTTTCATGAAAACTGGCAATTTTTCAACTTTTCAACAAAATTCCTAACCATGTGTACTGTTTTCAAAGACATTACACCTTATTAGAACCATATAACACTTAAAAGAAGACACCACTGACAAATTTTGAAAAAATATGTTGTTCTGCATGTCCCTAGGAACTAATCAGTATCGAAATTGTAATTTTTGAACAGCCTACAAGTGCGTATATTTTGATATAAAAAGTATGTTTTTGCCACTGTCGATACGCAAATTGGCTCGTGTCGGCCAAAGCTGTGACGTCTTTGCAGCACTTTGAGTTTCCACCACAATGCGTGTGCGTTACGCGTCCGTAAAAGCAGACGATATTCGCATGCATACAGCTCAATAGTATTCGTGGAGTTGCAAAAATGCTGTTGTGCCAGGCAATTTACTGTTCGAATCGTCATGAAAATTGTCCGGGAAAATCCTTTTTTGCCATCCCTGATCCGAAGAAGGATAGAGAAAGGTGTGCTGTATGGATAAGGAACATTGGAACAACCAAATTCAACGTCAAAACGTACATTTATTCCCGTTTTCGAGTGGTCTGTGAAGACCATTTTGACGGCGAAGACGAGGAGCAAAGTCATATGCCACTGGACCATTTCTTCGCCCAGAAAATCCCTCATCTCCTTAGCTTAAATTACAAGCTTATTGAAGAATGTGATCAGATTTTACTTGGAGATTAACCAGGAATTTATGTTAATGTCGTACTTGCTATCTATATCGCGAACGTAAGAACGTAAACAATGCAGCTTGCTGCATTAGCTTTCTGCGCGTGCCTTAACCCTATTCCTACTGGGGGGGGGGTCAATTTGACCCCCCCTCGACATTTTGCGTGATAATTCTGCAACGCGCAAAGATTTTGCCGCGCCATTTCATGACTTTTTTCTTTGAAGTCTCCCGCATATTTTGAGACCAAATTTGCGACCAAATTTGCGATGTCCGGGTAGACCGTTCCGAAATTACATAATGTTTTGTACATGCACGTCGGCCCCAAAACAGCTCAAATTTGTGATTTTGTTTTTGTTTTTCTGTTTTGGGGTTAAATTGATATTAATTAGATTATTTCAAATTTAAATCATTGAAATTAATTTATTCTAATGTAAATAAGCTTGAAAAACTGTCCCCAACAAATTTCGGCAAAAAAACAATAGAAAACAAAAGATCGAAAAAACAATAAAATACATAAGAAATTAATTTTGATTGTCGATTTTTTTTGCAAGGAAATTGTTCAATGTGTCTTGAGGAATACTGACACAAAAAATTAGCGTTCTTTCAGCCTTTTTTATGGAGTTACAGGCAAAAACATAAATTCATGCATAAATTTGCATACTTAATTAATTAAAACTAGAAAATCAATAATTTCCTTAAATTTAACTTTATAATCTTGTAGCTTACATCCGGCTCTATGTTCAGGCAAAATTTCGCGGCAATCGCGCGATCAGCGGCCGAGATCTGAAGGGGGGGGGGGTCAATTTGACCCCCCCCAGTAAAAACAGGGGGTCAAATAGCCCAGTTGGAATAGGGTTAAAGTACACGCGTAAGGGGAAGCACGTACGAACGATGACAAACAGTAGTGCCCATTTTAATTTTATGAATTTGATCAATTGTAAAAAAAATTTGGTAAAGCACTTTATTTTTTCAGCAGATAATATTCAAAAATACAAAATTTTGTCATGCAAAATTGTCTCACAAATAGCATTTTTATAGGCGCTGTGAAAGCGATCTGTGTATTGCTCCATATCGGCATTACCGTGATTTGCCGTGGTTTTTGCAGTAGTGCTGCAGTGACGTAACAGATTTTTGCGGCTCGTACTAGTAGATATTGTAATATTTCTTTTTTAAAAATCGAGATCTATGATTTTATTGACCTGAGCGATGAGTTTTTTGGTCAATCTGACTAGTTTTATAACATTAAAAATTGTAAAAGTGCTAAAATTTGTCAGTGGTGTCTTCTTTTAAAAAGAAAAATATTATGGTTGCCAATTTGAGGAACAAAACGTGATCAATTATGCTCTTAGATAATTCCTGTCCTGAAAGACACGGTTAAAAGAAATCCCTCAAATTTCCCTCCGGACTCTCTAATTTTCGAAAAATTTATCATGGGTCCATTGTACACATTTAGTGTAGAGCCCTGATTTCAATCATTTTTTTATTAAATGCAGAGTGGTTTATGGCAAACCCAAGAAAGTTCAAAACACCAAAAGTGCCCCAAAATCACCTCACACATCCAATTTATCATATCCTTCACATGAATTGTTGGAAAAGTTCATCAGGACAGTTTAAATCTTTGAGAAATAGTCTGAAACACAGGCGCCCAGACTGTCGTAGTTATTACCTTTTCGAAAGGGTCATAGGACTATTTCTCAAAATTTTCCTTAGTAGTTTGTTATATTTCTATATTTGCACAGTGATAATGTTGATAATGATTTTATAAAAAAATTGCTTGTACAGTAAAGAAGGATGTACATGCAATTGGATCTGACAAAATAAGAAGTAATACAAAATTTATAGCTTTTTTTTTAATTTAAAAAATATCTGATCGAAATCACTCAATACCGTCCCAGATTATATGCATTATAACAAATCATGAATCTTTGTGTAGCATTCCATCTTTAGTACAGAACTTTTATAAACAGAGGCAGAGAAGCTTTTATGAATGAATAATCATGCATGCGGATTAAAATGGCTAATAAGCATAGGTTTTTGCTTGAAACTTGAGCAAGAAATGCATTCATAAGTTTCCAACATTTTCCAATAAAGACAAACAAGCATCTAGAGTTAATGATCAAAAAGCAGCTAATGTGATGATACATTTTTTTTATTTTTGTTTACCGCCTGCAATAAATATTCCATTTTCTGAAAAGAAGAGGGAGAAATGGTAAATGAAATAATGATGAAATAGTGATGAAGAGCCACATACGTTATACATTTCATTCAACAGGATGATATGTGTGTAATAGACCACTTCGGTAATGTATGCAAATTTTATACATACCTTTCAAACAAAGGTTGTTCTTGACAACCTAAAAGCTGTTCTTGACAACCTGAAGCTTGCCATAGGCTTGCCAGACATATCAACAAATGTATGCAAACTGGATTCCAAGCATTGGGGCTCATTTATAAAAAGCAGGTTCATGGAATAGCTCGTCACTAGGTGCTCAGAGAATATATGTGCATAAATTTGTATACATTACTGAAGCGGTTATTTGAAGTAGAAATGTATTAAATATATACATGACCATCTACTGTTAACCTGAACTCAATAATATATTAATATCAAAAATTGTAAATGTAATCTGGATTAGGTAAAAGACATAAACATAAAACCTGCACTAGCAACCAACTGAATAGAAAAGACAGTGTTTTGCATAGACACCTACATGTACAGTGTGTTTCTTTAAAAAGGAAACCCAAATTTCTCCAGTAACATCTCATCAAATATACATAACTACATTTATTGTACTACATCATAAAAAGGCAAATTTTATCCCCTTCTATATGATACTACAATGTACATTTGTGATGATAGAGCCTGGATGAGTGAACTAAAACAATTTTAAACCAGCTAAGTAAAAACTGATTTGCACATAAAAGGGGGATCTATTCATCCATGCAATGAATGTCCATTCACTGAACCTCACTCTGCTTTCATTTCCTTTTTGTCTTATTTTTTTTTTTACATTACCTGCATGGGCAGACAGTGCCATCATCTGGAAGGATATTGGGGCTTATTTTTTTACTCATAGCGCATCCAATTTTGCATGCATGTTAAAAAATGAGCAAGGAACATTATAAAATATCACTTCTCTTTGCTTTGTGTCTTTATCACTTGTGTAGTTTCTTTGCATTGCACTTAACGGAATTACAAAATGCATTACATCTGTGGGCAAACTACTTTTGACATCACTTACTTAAAACCTTTCAAATTCATTCATGCATGACAATATCATAACATATTTGATATCATATGAAAGAGGAAGAAATAGGTTTTCTTTTTTTAAGAAACACAATGTATATTACATTATAGTAACCTGTATGTAAGGATACCTATAAGCAGTCTTTATGTATACATATCATAGGATATGATTCAAAATGGAGTGGGTAAAAATGATGGGTTGAGCTACAACAAGAGAAAAGACAGAGACTGAAGAGATGGATAAAAATAAGAAAGATAAAGACGGACTTGTCTAAAGGGCTGTCTACGCTGGATGTTAAGCCTTTTTTAAAATTGTCTAACTGATTAGATTCACTCAAGTGAGACTGTGATACATTCATGAAAAAAAAAGAAAAACAGTTTGGAAGCAACAAGCACTGAGTTTTTGAATCCATCATATCAAGCTCTTCAGAATCTTGGGCAGATAAGAGAGGTGGGGGGGGGGGGGGGGGGGGGGGGGGGGGGGGGGGGGGGGGGGGGGGTTCAAGCCCACTTCAGGGGATGTGCAATTTAGAATAACAGTACACAATAAATGAATCATTGGAAATTCACTCTTCTCATTCTTTCTGGACCCCCCCCCCCCCCCCCAACAAAACAAAAAAAGTAAAAAATTGAAAATAAACGAAATAAATGAAAAAATAAATAAACAAATAAAATAACAATAACAAACAGACATGAAAACAAATTTTAAAAAAACACTGGCAAAGTACTCTCGTCTTATAATTTTACCCAATTAACTTGCATACAGAATGCTCCAAATCTTACCATCAATGACTCCTATGATGTCACATGATACGGTGACCCGATAGTCAACCACAGGTTCACTTAAAAAGAAGATAAAAAACAGACTGATAAAATACAGTATAATCCAGTAACACTTTATACAACAGTAAAATAAAATATTAAGTTAAAAACTGCCAAGAATTAATTTGTGCATCGATCGCATGTAAACAAGAAGAATTTCCATACATACATTACGGAAGATTAACATACATTACGGAAGATTAACATACACATCGATTTATTATCAAAAGGTAGAAAATGGCACTAAAAAAGGAAAATTGCTGTGGCTCACAAAGCCTTTTATAAGTGCTGAAGACGCGCAAATACTTGCATAAACTAAACAAAAATCGAGGCAATACAATTTTAACAGGCATATGTAATGTTTGAATATGAATAGCAATGCATACAGAGGGTTGGCAAAATAATCCTTGCTATTGATTATACATGGTCAGATTTGACATTCATGCTCCATTTTTTATGTTCTTCATTTAAATGTTATAAACAAATATACAAACCATTTCATAATTTTCTTACATGTAAATGATCATACACTGTATTCTATTCACACTTTATTTGACCTTGTGCAAATAGTTGAGGTGATACCATCTAGTTGAATACAAACTCAAGACTCTGTATTCCATACTTACCTCAATTCAACCTGTACAACAGACGATGTTACACCACTTGAGATTGGGACAAAGATTATCGGCTCGCAAAAACTGACCACTGGACTTTTCTTCACCACGAGAAAACTGTAAGGGGGTGGTGAAAGAGAGGGGTAAAAGATAATTTGCAAATTCAAAGGGGTTAGCCATGTCAGCATAAGAAAGAAAAAAATCATACCAATTTTTGTGTCTTTCCGGGGTAGAATTGAAGAGGTTATTCCTCAGGGTTACATTTTCGCCAAAGTACATGTATGGTGTTCAGAAGATTTTGTATTATTTCATTTCATTTCATTTATTTCCACTTCCAACAATATAAAATACATAGGTTTACATCGTACATAGCAAATCAATGAAACTTACAATTATTGTTTACAGCGTACAATATAGACATAGAAAAACCAAAACCAAACTAGGTTGGTAGCGGAGGGGACTGCTAAAAAGCTAGGCTTGTAGATTGCAGCCCCCGATAACTTATAATTGAAAAATAGTGTATCGTTGAAAAGGGAACATATTTGCACATGAACCGGATAAACAAAACATAACAGGAGTGAGAGACAGAAAAGGAAGGGAGAAAAGAACGAGAGAGGGTAGGACTCTTACCAAGGAACACACACAACACAACACAGACCGACCAGAACACGGATGACAGCATAAATTGAATAGGAACGTAATCGTGTACAATGTTGTTTGAAATAATTTGAAGATTGAGGGATGATGAGTTTTAAAGAGCCGAGGTTTGAGAACAGTTACTCAGAAGAATTGTTTTCAATTTAAATTTAAAAGAGTTTAAACTAGGGGCATTCTTGATGCTATTATCAAGAATAGTCCAGAGCTTCGGGCCTGTGAAAGTAAAGATGGATTTAGAGAGCATAGTTCTAGTTAATGGCAGATGAAATTCGTCTGATTGTCGAGTGGGGTATTGATGTATAGTTTTGTTTTTATTGAATATTATATTGAAGATTGAGGGTAGAGCATTATTATTCAATTGGTACATAAACTGACCGAGATTATAGCGATATAAGTCAGATATCTTCAAGATTTTATTTTCTATAAATAAGACATCAGTATGGGATCTCCATGAAGTGTTACAAATAACACGCATGGCTTTCTTTTGTAGAAGCAATATTCTATGAAGATAGGAATTGTGTGTATTTCCCCAAACAATAATACCATAATTTAGATAGGGTAAAATTAATGTCGAGTAGAGCATTAGTAGTGAATTAGTTGGCAGAACAAATTTAACCTTATTTATAATTCCTATATTCCGGGAAATTGTTCGGCAAATTGTATCAATGTGTACTTTCCATGAGAGTCTATCGTCTATTGTCAAACCTAAAAATTTCATTGAAGAAACGACTTCAATATCAGTACTATCTAATTTAATGTTATGTGGCAAGATATCTATAGAATTGCTAAAGAGCATACATTTTGTTTTTTGTAAATTTACTGACAACTTATTGGCTCTTATCCATTGTAACAATTTGTCTAATTCAATATTTAGGGTATTAGTCAAAATATCAGGATTTGGATGTGAGAGGAGCACATTAGAGTCATCTGCAAATAACATAAAAGAGAGGATATTAGATGAGTTATGGATATCATTGATATAGATTATAAATAAAAGGGGGCCCAGTAAACTACCCTGCGGAACACCACAGTTTACATCCTGCATAGAAGAACATTGGTCATTTATACATACAAATTGCTTTCGGTTTGTTAGATAGTTGCTGAACCACCCCAAGGCCTTGCCACGAATTCCATAATTGTTCAATTTGTAGAGAAGTATTTTATGATCTATGGTATCAAAGGCCTTGGAGAGGTCCAGGAAAACGCCCACAGTATGATTTAATTTATCAATAGCTCTTGTAATTTTTTCGACAAAGGCAAGCACAGCATGGGATGTATTATGCCCTCGGCGAAAGCCAAACTGAAAATCAGAAATTATGTTATTTTTATTAAGGAAATTTAGAAGTCTTTTGTATATTATTCTTTCCAGAATTTTTGAAAGAGCGGGTAGAAGAGAAATTGGTCGAAAATTACAAATATGACATTTTTCTCCTTTTTTGTAAACCGGAATAACCTTGGAAATCTTCATACAATCAGGAACAACACCGCTAGACAAAGACAAATTAAATATATGCACCAACGGATCGACTATGTAATTTATGACGTTTTTCAATAAAATGTTATCAATACCATCGTGTCCAGTACTCTTTTTATTTTTCAAATTGTGAACTATATCTATTAACTCATTTCTATGTACAGGGACAAAAAACAGCGAATTGGGATTTGGCTGGTGTATGAAATCTGAAAATTTCTTTTGCGTTGGAGGAATATTTTTTGCAAGATTATGTCCTATCTGAGAAAAATATTGGTTGAATACATTAGCTATTTGTACTGAATCGTGGATTTCTACATTGTTATGTTTAATATTTGTTACACGTGATTTATCGTTATTCTTATTAATAACACTATTTATGATTTTCCATGTTTTACTAATATCGTGTTTAAAGAGAATCAACTGATTTTGAAAATATTTCCGTTTTTCAATTCGTAATATTTTGGTGAGAATATTTCTGTAAGAAGTATATTTACGGTGAGACTTTACAGAACGCTGAATTTTGTTGGCGTAATATAAGTTGTTTTTTCGATTTATTGATCTTAAAATTGATTTAGTTATCCAAGGAAGTCTTGGGCTCTTTTTATAATTAGAGGATTTATTCACTAGTGGAATATGCCTATCTAAATGGGACATGAAACTCGTCATAAAAGTATTGTAAGCTGTATTTGTATCGTGCGAACTATAAACATCAGCCCAATCAGCACCTTCAAGACTTACTTTCAATTGCGCTATTTTATTAGGTGTTATTCTTCTAAATCTTTCCGACGGGATATCTTTTTTATTAAAACTACAAGGACTTCGTGAAAAAATTGGGTAGTGATCTGATATGTCAGATAAAACAATTCCTGATTCAGGTAAAGGAATAACATTACAAAAGATGTTATCTATGAGGGTTGCTGTTTGGTTGGTAACCCGAGTTGGTTTAGTAATTAAAGGTAAGAAGGATGCAGAAAACATGGTATCCAAAAATTCTTGTGAAGTATTAATAGAAGAATTAGATATATCTATGTTAAAGTCTCCTATAATATAACAATCTTTGTTTGTAAATAGAGGATTGTGCAATAAATCTTGCAGATATTCTAAGAAGTCATGAATATTTGAATTAGGAGGTCTGTAACATACCGTGATCAAAATGTTCTTGGAATTTGGTACTCTAATTTCAATGACAATTGATTCAGCAATTTCAGTCATACAGTTAAGATCACTATGAATAAAATAGTCAAAATGTTGTTTAATATAGAGAGCTACCCCACCTCCCCTTCTATTAATTCTATTATTCTCTACGAAAGCATAACCGGGGAGTGAGTATGAGCTAGCAGATTCTTGAGTTAGCCATGTTTCGGTCAAAGCAATTATAGAAAATGAGTGACCAGGAGTATCCATTAGAAAGCGCAAGTTATCAAAGTTACAATTCAAACTTCTAATATTCAAGTGCATTAAAGAAAATGTAACAGGTGTTATTTCAAGAGATTTAAACTGATTCATAGTAAAGTAGTTTGAGCTTATATAGTTGTTGTCCGTATCTTCATTTAAGTCAGTATAACCCAATGACAGAAGTAATGGTGACTGGTGGTTCCTTTTCAATTTACAGTCTGGGCTTTTCAGGTGTGTAGGGGGCACATATGGCCCTCAGCTTCTGTGTAATTCTTTTGCCGTGTCTTGCAGCCTTTATGTGATAAAATAACCTTCCTATACTGGTTAGACTAAGGTAATTGGATAATTGTTTAGGTGTTGGTATAAAAAAAGAACAAAAAGATTTCAAATATCTTGATAAAAACAAGTGCCTCGCCGAAGAGTACTGAGGACCATATCTTCTCACAATTTTTCGGTTCTTACATTTTCTTATTTCCCAGCACTTCTGAAATGCTGTAGCCATTTGCACCACAACAATGATTAAGTAAAAATATCTCTGTTTTCCTCCACTTCTATTTCCCTCAATCTTCCCTGTCAAACATGAAAGTATGCACTGACATATATACTGGCCCAAATTGAACGAAGGTAAATCCACCATTACATAAATCATCCCATCCCATAACTTATCAAACACTTGGCACTTGGCAGGACAACTGTACATAGGGTTCTTGCCAGTACTTACATCACACCCTTGGTGCGAATACCAAGTGTAAGGGACTTCAGTTAAAATAAACCAAGTGTAGATTCTCCCCGACAAGGGTGCTGACAAGGGTAATAAATCTGTCAAAGCATACTTTCAACCTCCAAGGTTGTTTTGGTTCTCCCATACAAATCACCTCCCTGGGATGCCATAGGGCCACAGTTCGTTCATTTTGGGCCAGTATATATGTCAGTGCAAAACATGCAAAATTTCTTTGATCCTCTCAAATCGCCCCATGGGATTCCAACTGGACATACCCTGTAGGTCCTGCTGAAGTGTCGAAGCTGAAGTAGGACGTGGTCCCAGTATTATCAGGTGATGTCTCACCACTGCACTGTATCTCAACTCTTCTACCTTGCTCCTCAATGCTAGAAATTAAAAAAATTAAAAGGTCACAGAGTCAACCCATTCACGACAGGAGTTGTTTACAGGATAAACTGATCATTTTTTTTGTCTGCAAATTGGCAACACAATATTTTCTCTTTTTTCTTGCTACTTTGTTCTATGGCAAGTCTAAGGTATTAAGTCACTTGCAAAATTCCATTTTGTACAAGTTGCAATCCCATGAGCTACTGCTCACACAAATGTCAGTTTTTTACAGGAATTTCCAAAGCTCTTTTGGAGCGAATAGGGACATTATGTCATAATGTTATATGTGCATAGAGGGTTCCCAGAAGCAGCCATGCTGGGGGACTTAACAATAAAAACCTTTGCACTAGACCATGACAACAATGGCTTTTCACAGTCTGATGCACAGGTTTTTATTATTATGTCCTCCAACATGGCTGCCATGAGAACCCTCTATACAAGAGCAGAGCATTACTATTATTACTAATCAACCAAACTATAATCTTTTCCTACCTGAAGTCAATTGTGCCTGACTCAGCGAATGATGGAATGACATCCTCCATAAATACGACCCTGGAGTCTCCATTTTCATAAGGGGTGATTATACTGCACATAACAACTACCTGTAAGTAAGAAGGAATAATATGGTACATGTAAGAGGGTATTTCAAATACATCAGTCTCCAAAGAATAAACCATGCTTTTTGGTACAGACATATTGAGTCACTGAGGTACTGGGACACTAAGAAGCTAGCGATACACTGATTAAAGGTAATGTCGAGTCAAAAACTTTTCGTCAGATTTCTTAGATTTTGGTTGATAAATAAGCAAGATACTAAACTATGACACTGTGAAGATTTTTCCTCCTAAAGTTTAATATTAAACATTAAATCACAAAGGTTTGGAAAATCTTCACGGAAGATATTTCCCTGGAACCATGAAGATAATAACAATAAAATCCTCTAGATGCATCCTGGACTATCACACTAGTCTGTAAGCACAGACCCTTGTATGACACTTTATTACTTTATTATGATTGTGTCTTAACTGAAGCCTAACAGGTTCCTACTGGTTGTGCAAGGAGCAGCTATAGTACATAAACTATGTTAGTCTCAGTTCAGACCATCAGTTACTGTACACATTACGACCATTTGTTACACGTTACGACAGACTACATGTAAGGGTTTGCACCTGTAAACTACTATCACATATCCCATCTCACTACCCCATGGGTTATTGTTGTTTGAGGGCTAATACATACATATATAAGAATAATATTTTCCGGGGCATAAAAGTATGGGGGGTCATCATCCTCACATGCATCAACACTGAATTTGATTAAATAATCATATATCAATACCAACTGCCATTAAAGTATCTCCTTAAAAATTTGAGAGAATTTAACATAATATTGCTTACGTCTTCATCGATGAATGCAGTGCTATTGACGCTTGGCGTGTTGGTGGCGCTGTCGTAGAGGAAAAGGCTGACATTAACGAAACCTCCATCTTGGTTGACAGAGACGCTCGTTAAGGGGGAAAGACTGAGGCTTACTACTCCAAACAGAGTTTCTAAAAGAAAGAGAGAGAGAGAGAGGAGGCCACACTGTAAATGTTAATAGGAAAGAAATCAGCACGTTCACCTACTCATGGGCCCAAAGTTATGTTCGACTATGGCAAACATGTACATTGTATGGTACTGCTGTGCAAATGAACACCAAAATCAATTTAAGCTGGATTTAATTTACATCAATTTGCTAGATGACTCAATTATTATTCTTTGCTTTGACCCTTTTATCTTCTGATTTCTGATTTTTCCATTAAATATTATTTGTTTTTATCCTTATATCATCTATTTCTGTTTTTTTCAAATGTTATATCCTTATATATCATTTTCTCTTTCCACATTTCCTCATGTAATTCTTTCTTTGCTTACTTTCATCTTCATTTGCTCTCATTCCTTTATAGGTTATTCTGTTTTTACCCTTCAGTCTTCTCATTCTATTTTCCTTTGGTCAAAAGGTAATCCCGTGATAAAACGTAGTTTTCCCCATATCAATTGACCCGAGAAGAAAAGTTTGTGACCTTGACGGAATAGTACTTATGTGTTTCGCTGATCTCTTCAGTCCATTACAGAGTCGCAATGCGTGATCAATAATTTGGGTACGTGCAAAATGAAAGTGTGTGACCTCTACGAATAGTCAAAATGAAAAGTGTGTGACTTTTACAAATAGCTCCATAGGCGTACTAAAATAAGCGCGCATTGCCCAATCATGTGCTTAAAATGATAACACAATTGTGCGCACCCAGGTATTGGTACGGTTTACGGTGGTTTTAACATCTTTTGTGAATTTAATCATAATTGTCTTTTTCGAGAAGTAGACAATAATTGTCTTTCTCGTACCAGTTAAATGTTTCAGATGTGGATTATAAAGCAAATAATCACCTTTTGATTTCAGGCAATGAGACATAGAATCACTTCCTCGGCGATCTGAACATATAACGCTATCTTTCCTCAGCTTCTCTTCGGAAAGATAGCTACATCCAGATCGCCTCGGAAGAGATAGTTTGTCCCATCACCTTAACCAACGGTACTTATTTGCTTATTATTCTCCATCTATATATGTCTTTTTTCCTTTTTCATACTTTTTTTCTCCAATCTTCTTTTCTCTCCTTTTTTTATTCCTTGTTTTCATCTTCCCTTTGAATCTTTCTTCATGTACATGTATTTTTTGTCTCTCTCCTTTTATATTTCTTTTCTCTACTTCCTTACATTATCCTTTGTTCTTTATCCTTCTATTTCTATATTTTCTTGTGTTATTTTTGTTTTTCTGCTTGTCATCTTCTCTAACTTTCCTTGTGTATTTCATTATTTTTCTGGTTTTCTTTCTTCACTCCTTGTTATCCTTTGTTTTTATTATTTTATCTTTATATCTTTAAGTATCTCAATTCCTTATTTTTCTCCTGATTTCTTCTTTTTCTATAAATTTCTATGTACATGTATTTCTTTATCTTACCTTTCAATCTTCTTCTCTTTCTCTTTCCTTATGTTATTCTTTGTTCTTTTTCACTGTATCCTCTTTCAATCTTTCCTTATTCTTTTCTTTTCTTTTCTTCTTCTCTATTTTCCCTTATCCTGCTTATATTCTTTTTGCTCCCTTCTTTCATCTTTTCTCTCCATCCTTCATTTTGTATTGCTTCATTTATCCAGTCTTATCCTTTTTTTCTCTCATTCCTTAATCTTCATATTTTTTATTTTCTGTTTCTCCCCCTTTCCTTATCATTATGGCAATCTTTATTTTGCTCCTCTCATTCCCTATGCATTTCTTTATTTTGTCTCTTTATCTCCAACTATACTCTCATACAGTGTATCTAATTGATACAGGTCTGTACATGTCTGTATCTGACTGATACACATCTGTAAAAGCCCAATTACATGTACACAAACACACATTCTTCTATTATTTCCCATGTATACAATACCTACAATGTATTTACAGACCCCATCATCAATTTGACCGAGAACCGGCGTCTGACAAGGACACATAGACTTTCATTGCGACACGTCGCTAAAAACAATGTACAAAATTAATTTAAAATGTATGTTAAACTTCCAATTTTACGTTATACATGTACATGTATTTACAAGAAATTGATTGCTTGGATCATCATCATCATCATCTGATACGGGATATGAAGGGGTTAGCCTGTAATTCCCGGTATCTTCGTCTAAGAAATTTAAGTTATTGCTTTGTGTGCTTGCGGGAGGAGTTATGGAAACTCAAAGTGCTTATTCCACCAATATTTATCTATACTTCTTTTAAATTTTATCAGTTGTGGTTATTTGTACTATGTCTTCAGGTAAGCTGTTCCAGTCGTCCATGATTCTTCTGCTAAAAGGCTTACTTCTTACGTCCAGTTTACTGTGAGACTTTGATATTTTCATAGAGTGTCCTCTAGTTGAGCTATTGACAGGTTGGGAGAAGAAGTGGTCTGGGGGATGTCGATTAGTCCATGCATAATCTGGTAGACAGTGCTCATATTTCCTCCTCTCCTTCTGTAACATAGGGAATACAGATTGACTTCCATATGGGAAGTCCTTTAGCTCCCTCACAAGTTTGGTTGCTTTCCTCTGGACTCTTTCGATCTTTTTGGCATTCTCCTTGTACATGTATCTCCCATTCCAAAGAACACTCCCATATTCTAGGTGAGGTCGTAAGTTAGGAAGAACTTTCCATATTTCCAGCAAAATCAAAATTCAAAAGTCAAAATCATGCCCAAAACCAAAGAAATCCCTGCCGATTTGTTTCGCGATCGCGTGTTGTTTACATACCGCCGATGTCTTAGACTAAAATCGGCCAATAAAATTTTTGTCCACGAAGAAACTCGGGATCGCAAGCGCACATCGTTCTCTACGATCGCGCACACAGAAAATCAGGACTTTTCCGTGTACGGGATAGGGACCGAATTTTTAGCGACAAAATTCTTTTGGGGAGATGTCAGCGCCCGCAGCGACCAGGAAATGGACACAATGACTCCGATAGCTGTTTCGCGAGAACCGACAGTAAATTACAGATTATCGGTGAGTTGAATTTATTGTATTTCTTGGATATATTTAGGTATGTTACAAAAATTTGAGAAATCTTATTTCAAGCATATAATTGATTCCATCAAATAGAGCTTAATGAAAGCTTCAATTTGATACCTCATTCAGCTCTGTAGCTTTTTCTATTGTTTTTATAGGAAAAAAAAGTCAAAAGTTGTGATCTCGGACCATCCATTCAAACACAAAAACTTTTATAACTTTCTTAAAATTAAAGCTAACAAGATGAAACTTTCAGCAATTACAGATAATAACAGTATGAACATTATGTGAAACTGTCTCATAAAAAAACAAAGGATAACCATTAATTAATTAATTAATTAGGTGATTATTTTTTCTTTTCGTTCCATATTAAATGTATTTATCTGGTTTTTATATACGTGTATATATATAATATACTGATTTCCGCTCGAAATCTCTTTTATTTCACCAATCTTATTTTGTAATGTTAGATCAACTGTATATAATATGTTTTGTGTAGTAGTTTTCTCCCTCTCAAACAATTACTTTAATTAAACAAAAATCTTTTTTTTAATATATAATATTGTATCATTCGTTTTATAGGGGGTCTACATCACACAAGCTAACCTTTTTAGTAGATCCCTCCACATATCCTTTTGTCATCTTTCTATGTCATATCCATGTATTCTGTTTTTGCAGTGTTTGTAACTTGTACATATTGTTGTAATTTCATTGTAAATGTGGAATCTGAATAAAATAAAATCAAATTATTTTGTGACTGCATATGTTTTTGTGTATGTAAAAATGAAGCGTTTACTGAAATTATCAAGTCATCGAAGTCAAATGCAGGATATTTGTAAATGGAACAGACAAGGACATTGGTTCTATCATCTGGTAAGGATCTTGTTGTATACTTAGTTAATTAATACCATAATTAGTTATTTAATTAAGTAGCAATTTTCATCAATAAGTTAACTAAATACTGCAAATTTGTCGAAGAACTGAAGTTGAAAATTGTAATTGTGGATAAAAAATATTGACCGAAAATAGGTGTTAATATTCTTTTAAAAAAGATAATTACACTAATTAATACATAATTATGAGAAAACTATTGCAATTTATTGTCTGCAGGTTTTCAGTTCAAAACTTTAAATTATCATCTATTTTGTCAAAGCAAATTTACATGCATTTTTGCAAGGCTTGGAAAAATTAAAGGATTTGAATTTCTTCCTGAATTAAATCCAAATGATTAGTAATTTAAGCAATAAAATACATGTACAGTAAAATTTAGAATGACATTCAGAGATGTTATTTACTTCAAAATTATGTTTCTATTCTAAAAAATATGATTATTAATCTCCTCTGCATTATTTTCAACTCACATTGTATGATTGGGGGGGGGCCTACAGCTACGCACTTTGTTTTGTATGTGGAGCGCATTATTCTCCCCCACCCATGGACTGCAATATAAAATGCACACATGCAATCGCACGCTCAGGGGAGCGTTTCATCAAGCGATTTGTCAGTGATTTTCACTGACAAATTTGCTCTCAGCCAATCAGATGCAAGGATTTCAGTAGCTTATAACAGTTGTCGGTAAAAATCACTGACAATACGCTTGATGAAACGCTCCCCCGGATCGCACAGAGCAAAGCGCATGCATCTCCCAGCGGGAAGCCATCGCTTCGCCGTGTCAACTTTGCAATGACATCCCTCAACTTCGCAACTAAAAAAACACATTTCTTATCGTAGAATTTTCACACAAATTCACCAACATCAAGAAAACATGTATAGAAAACATCCATTATACCTTAAATTGAATCCATTATCCAAGATTTATGAGAAAAAAAGCACTGACAATCAAGCTCTCGGGAAAAAGTGGTGTGCTGATCGCAACGATGAAAAATTGCATACATGTTGGGTATTGAATGAAAGCTTATACATTCAGCTACAGCTTGAAAATAACGTCACATGACAAAAATGCTATCAGCCAATGCAAAGGCAGTATTTACGGGGAGTCCCCACAGCCATACGCAAATCGCCCGAACAGCCGCTCGGGAGAATTTACTGCCGCGAGAGCGCACGCATTGTAACGTACCTAATATTTTGGGGTCGGTTTTTGAAAATTAAATGCCGATTTTGAGTGAATGTTGGTGACTTTTGTGCAGTGGTGTTTGAAAAAGTTGAGCCGTATGACTGCCTAGATTCTACACACGAAGTATAGGAATGTAGCTATGAGTGCATTTAGGGTCCAATTTTGAGGTGCTCGGACGAGCATGGGTACCACCACTCATAGGTACATTCCTATACTTCGTGTGTATAATGTAGGCAGTCATACACCTCATCTTTTTAAAACACCACTGCACAAAAGTCACCAATATTCACTCAAAATCGGCATTTAATTTTCAAAAACCGACCCCAAAATATCCAAGAAATACAATAAATTCAACTCACCAATGTTGGAAAAGATATTTACAAAAATGAAATCCGCAATTTACTGTTGATTCTCGCGAAACGAGCTATCGGAGTCATTGTGTACATTTCCTGGTCGCCGCGGGGGCTGACATCTCCCCAAAAGAGTTTTGTCCTCAAAAATTCGGTCCCTATGGCGTACACGGAAAAGTTGTGCCCTTGCGATCCCGAGTTTCTTCGTGGACAAAAATTATATTGGCCGATTTTAGTCTAAGACATCGGCAGTTTGTAAACAACACGCGATCGCGAAACAAATCGGCGGGGATTTCTCCGGTTTTGGACAAGATTTTGACTTTGGATTTTGCTGTAAATATCAAAAGTTCTTCCTAACGGCCATTTGAGGTAGGAGTGAGATTTTTAAGGGCTGAATTTGAAAGCAAGTATTTAAAATATTTATCTTATTTTCCCCCCCATACCTTTAGTACATGCGACAGAAAATACCAACTATTTTACAGTAATGTACCCGTGAGTGGGTACCACTAACTTACTAGATCAGATGGGTACTTCAGTCTGCGACCCCCCCCCCCCCCCCCCCCCCCCCCGGATTTGCACAAGCGCAAATCAAGTTTTACCTCAGGCCTAAGCTTACTGTACTGTCTGAATACCATTCTGATTTCAAATCACACCATTATCGAACACAAAAATTAAGCTGAACCCTTGACCAAATAACAAAAACGACACAAGTCAATATCAACGTGGGCGTGGAACATGAGACTCTTCAGAGTGCACAAAAATAAGTGGATGGGACTGGGACAGCGGGGACTGGGCTGAAAATATTGCACCAATAAGCTTCACAATTTTCATTAAAATCAATTCAAGGATTGCCTACCTTGACACGATACAGCGTGCAGGAATGCCAGGACTAGAGCAATATGAAAATACATGGTAAAGCACCGTAATTCCACTTAAATTTTGTCATTTTATGCATATTTAAAAGGGACGCCACCGCGCAGAGATTGTTAGCAACAGAAATATTTTCAAGGCCCTCTATCGTCCGGATCTTACGAAGCCCTGAAAGGGCCGAATTGACGACGTAAAAAAAAAAATAACGTACGTACGTACGTGATAAATACTACGTACATACGTGATAATATCACACGTGAAAAAGTTTGAAATTATACAGCTGCTTTATTATTATCCGTCGATTCCCGGCGTTGATTTGCCACAATTGTGAGCCTGTGGGCTCTAGCTTGTCTAACTAGTGTGAAGAAACCTCAACATTTGTGTGGTGTGTGACCGGCAAGTCCGGTCCCAGACAAATCAAAACAGAATAAAGCAGTTCGACTCTGTTCGAGTAAAATCAAACAAAATGAAGTTATGAATCTTTATGACACTGAAAGCTACTGAAAACAAAGAAAATCACTAGACAAATTGGCCAGTTTGTCATGAATTTGTAACGTCCCATATCCTCATCCCATCAATGATTTTCCCAGAATATGATTTCCTCATAACTTGAACCTAATCATAGACGATTTATAGTACAGTGCAATATGTTTTTACACGTAATATCCGGGGGAAAAAAGTCAGTGAGAACGCCGGAGCTAAAGCCAGGGTAATAATATCCAAAAACCCTTTGGAAGCGCATAGGGACGTTATATTATAATGTGATATGCGCTATCCAGAACAGTGGTATTATTATTATTATTATTATGACATATTCCTAGTCATTGTTTATTTTTTAAATTTTTGATCTTCATGCTATTAAGAAATTCCCTTTTTCAGTATTAACACACACATGCAAAAGTATATGAGTGAAATATAATTGCATTCAATTTATGACGAAATCACAGGCCTATTCTTGGACAAAACGTAAAATGTTTTATTAATAGACCTGTAGGAAGCAGATAATTGCTTTTTTCGTCAGCACTGATCTTTATATAAGATTTTTTTAACGTGTATAGAGATCACTGAGTGGTCGTGAGGGAATGACGTCAACCCTCATGACTAAATTGTCTAGTGATTTTAATTTTTGTTCATATTTATTCATGCCTTTGAAAAAATTCACATGTTAATTTCTTATATGTCCGACTTTCGTCTATCCTTTTTTTAAACAAAATCTGCTTTCTCCACCTAATTTTCAAAGCGTCTTTCAAAGTGTGTGTGTGGGGGGGGGGGGGGGGATGAGTAGGCCTACCAAAAAAAAAAAAAGACACCCGAGGGCACCCGCAAGGGGTGCATATAAAGCGACATTGGTATTATTATCAAGCGCCTTCTTATGGTGGTTCTGCTTCAGCTTCAGCTTCCACAATTAGCAGTTGTGTGCAATTGTCTAATGATGCACGTGCGAGCCAGCAAAAATCTTAAGAATTTTTCTAATGTTCATGTTGTTATATATGCATTATTTACAGCGATAGTGAAAATGACAACAAATTAATTTGGGTGAAATGTCGAATGATCTTTCATTTCTTACGTTAACCTTGTGGTTTTTCTTCCGGAGATATCAACATTGTTATGGTATCTGCTTGATTTCATAGGCCTGCTAGCAAGCTAGTCTTGGGACATTTTCTGAAAATATTGACCTTATTAAAGTGTGTAAGTTATGGGCACATTCGAGCTAGTGGAATATGAATTCCTTTGCTGGTGGGGGGGGGGGGGGGGGGGGAGCATTGTGCTACTCTAGATCTGCCTCCAGCTCCGCTGGCTTACATTGTAGTTGTAGTATGGGTAGGTACATGTTGCTACATAAAGCCGCAATGATTCTTGAAGCTAGATATGACACTTTTTGTAAGAAACAAAGGGAAATTATAGGGATAAGGGTACACTTATTAGATGAAGAAAGTGAGCTTATGAGAGGTGGAAAGGGTCATTATAAGAGGTGAAAATTAAGTAGCTTTTGTGAGAAGAAGAAAAGGGCATATATTAGATAGTAAAAGTGACACTCAAAAGTAAAGACGGGGAACCAGATTAAAAAGAGGCACTAGAAGGGGAAATGTGCACTTATTAAGGAAAAGGGGCACTTAACAGATTTAAAAAGAGGTACTTATCAGAAGGGGGAAATTTGCGTATTGGGGAAAAGGGGCACTTTTCATATTTAAATGAGGCACTTATCAGAAGGGGAAATGTGCACTTATTGGGGAAAAGGGGCACTTACAGTAGTAAAAAGGGCACCTGTCAGAGAGAAAGGGGGTATTTTAAAAAGCGTGGTGGCACTGTGCCCCCTGCTCCAGGTGATTTTAAAAAAAAATTGTTTCTCGGAACGAACTTGACTTTTACTTATTGACGCTGGAGCCCCGAAGATTAATTTTTGAATTGGGCCTAATGAGATTGTACTGTTTTATCTTACAAAATACATGTAGCGGACATGGAAATATTTACATAATTAAGTTATTACGTACGTACGTAATAATACTACGTACGTACGTATTATTATTACGTACGTACGTAGTATTATTACGTACGTACATAGTAAATATTACGTACGTATTGATGACGATCAATGGCAGCGGCCGATCGAGAGGGACAGACTCGTGCGTTTGTATTTTGAAATTGGTTTTACTCAGAGGGAAATACTGTATTATTTAATTCCCAAGCAAAAAAATAATCAAAAGCCACAGAACCCTTAAGCGTGTCTTAAAAGGCCTTGCATTATTTCGAAGAAAACCATCAATGTCAGGCTCAGCATGACACTTAATTATGTAAATATTTTCATGTCTGCTACATGTTTTGCAAAACAAAACAATACAATCTCCTTATAGGCCCAATTCAAAAATTAATCTTTGGGGCTCCAGCGTCAAGAAGTAAAATTCAAGTTCGTTCCGAGAAACAATTTTTTAAAATCAGAAGTGGCGCACCCGGGGCAGGGGGCACAGTGTCAACTCTAGTTACTGGAATTTATCTAGGTAACACTGTAATAGATTTCGTTCTGATAAAGTGAAAGGGTAACTGCAAATAAGGGCGACTTCACACAAGAATATACATTTAATAATTTTTATTAGAGCGTCGAATTCCTGCTCTTGTTCAAAATCAAATAAATATATACATGTGGAAAATCAATACGAAACTTCATGTTGCACAATAACGTATACGACTGTTGAAAATTCATTTATACGAGTCGCAACAAACTATCATTAATTCAGAAAATACTAGGTTGTGGCAAAACAGTTGAACAGATTGATTATAAATTAGAGAATTACATTGGTTGTATAGCACCTGAAAAAGGGGGAGTTATAGGATTCAGCACATCCGTCCCAAAGCCTTGAGTTCATAAGTCCAAGGTGCTGAACTACACAGAGTGATGTGGCCATTGTCTTGAAGAGTGAAGAATGAGAGATGTGATCGCTGTCTACGGCGTGAAGTAAAGACTGTTGATGGACGTATGCAATAAAAAACTGGCAGATGTCTACGAGGTGTATCGAACTACGTCTGACCGTATTTATGAATGGTGTCCTTGGCATGAAGATAACGGTGAAATCGATCATGAGCCCAGCTCATCCAGTTCATGAAGCGTTGACTCAAGCTGGGGAAAGTGGAGGTTTCTCTTGGCCTGTGGCTACCAAAAGTTGCACTAAAGCACAAAGTAGTAGTTTTGTCTGGCTCACAAAACTGTACACAAAATCAGTGTGCCTCATCCTCAGTGCCTCCAACAATCACACAACAAAACTCACACAGGAGCCTGTGGCAGCTCCCGAAACTTTGCAACCTGCTTCTATAAAATCATGGTGTCCACTGCCTACAATCTTGCTAGCTTCATCTAACAATCAATACACTAACACTCCCTCTCATGCACAAACACAAAAGAGCCAACCTCCCATACAAAAGAAACAAGCTGTGTAACCCATAACAAGTTATGTAAGGTATGCAAGCAATCTTGGCTATATGTAAATTACCCTATCCACTTAAGACTGGTGGCAAACCCAATTAATATGTAAACTGTACATGGCTCACTAGTCCAGTTCCAGGAACAAAATGATAGGGGGGGGGGGTAAACTATTTACATTGTGACATATCTCCCCTTCCTTCAAGAAATTTCTATAATTTCAAAATGGGACTAAATTAGGGAGAAATTATCCGTTAGTTTATACTTAAAGAAAAACATTTGAGCAAATTTAAATTTACATCAACAAGGAAAAAAAAAAAAAAACATCCTTTTTAGTGTTCAGTATTCAGTCATCTGGAATCCTGCTGAGATAATCTGCACCAACGTTCTCGCTGCTCTTGATGGCAATGATGGTGAATCGATATGGCTGTAGAGCAAGCGCCCATCGTAGGATCCTTGCGTTTGCCACTTTCGACTTCGCTATACACTTGAGTGGTTGGTGGTCAGTTTCCAGTTGAAAATGCTTCCCAAACAAGTAGGCTCCGAATTTCTGGGTTCCCCAAATAACTGCCAAACACTCTCGTTCCATGACTGAGTATCGCTGTCCTCGTGGAAGAAGCTTCCTGCTGGCATAGGCGATGGGGAATTTCCGTCCATCTCTCTCCTGCAGCAGTATTGCCCCTATACCAACGTCTGAGGCATCTGTCCTCAAGATAAAAGGAAGAGTCAGGTCTGGAAGGTGAAGGATGGGCTCTTTCTCCAGTTTCTGCTTCAATGTCTTGAAAGCCATCTCCTCCGCATCTCCCCATGTAACTACTGTAGGCTCTCCTTTCTTCGTGCGATCGGTCAATGGAGCTGCTATTGCGGCAAAATTCGGAATGAATCTACGATAATAGCCTACCAGTCCCAAAAATGAACGAAGTTGTTTCTTGGTCTTCGGCCTTGGTGCTTCCTGGACGTCGCTGACCTTGTCTTGTACTGGTCGAAGTTTGCCTTGTCCTACACAGTGACCAAGAAATTCTATATTTCCATACCCAATGAAACACTTGGTTGGTCTTGCCGTCAGATTTGCCTTCTTCAGCCTTTCGAACACTTCCTTGAGAATGACTACGTGATCCTCAAATGTAGCTGTATGAATAAGGATATCATCAATGAAATTATCCACATTACTCAAGCCACGGAGTAAATCTCTCATAATGCGACTAAAGCTTGCTGGCGCATTCACCAACCCAAACGGCATAGTCAAAAATTGATACAAACCATCTGACGTCACAAAGGCTGTGAGTTCCTTAGCGTTATCAGTGAGTGGCACCTGCCAATACCCTTTTGCTAAATCGATCTTGGTGAAGTATTTGTCGCGAGCTAACTTTGCGAAGATTTCCTCTTGATCTGGAATTGGTTCTGCATCAGTCACAGTGACTTGATTCAGCTTCCTATAATCGCAACAAAATCTGATAGTCTCGTCTTTCTTCTTGACCATGACTATAGGTGATGCATACGGTGAAGAGGATGGTTCGACTACTCCTAAATCAATCATCTTCTGAACTTCCTTTGTCACCTCACCTCGCAAGGCATGGGGTAATGGGTATGGTTTGCTCTTGATTGGTTCCTTGTTTAGTAGTTTGATGTCGTGCTTTCCCAAATTGGTCAATCCGGGCATGTCAGTCAGGACTTCCTGATACTCCTCAAGTAGAGAGTTGATTACCTGTTGCTGACTTTCATCCAGATGGGAGTTTATCTGCACATCTTGTAGAGATTCAGTTGGAGTTAGGGTTGGGAGATGAAGAAGATTCTTCTCCGATGCAGGCTGATTGTCCTTGTCATCTTCTCCCATTGTGCCCTCATCAAGAACTGATACACAAGCGACATCACTATCGTCATCGTTCCTTCTGAAAAACTTTTTCAGAAGATTTGCATGGAAAGTTTTCACCTTTCCGTTCATGTCGATCTTGTAATCCAGGTATCCAACTCGCTGAACTACCTTGAATGGTCCTTGCCAATGCATCAACAGTTTGTTGCGGTCACTTGGGAGTAGGAGCAGAACCTCTTCACCAACTTCAAACTTCCTATTCTTTGCTTTGCGGTTGTATTGTCTGCGATACTTTTCAGACGACTTGCACAGATTCTCCTGTGCCAGTTGACACGTTGCCTCCAACCGATCCTTCAAATCCAAAACGTATTGGTACGTTGTCTTAGTATCCGGCTCGTCCACTTCTCCTGTCCACAACTCCCGAAGAATGGCGAGAGGACCACGGACTGTCCTTCCATATAGAAGTTCGAATGGTGAAAATCCTGTACTCTCCTGGACTGCTTCCCTGTATGCAAAAAGCAAAGGATTAATATACCTGTCCCAGTCTTTGGGTTTCTCTTCACACATCTTGCGAAGCATGGCCTTCAATGTGCCATTAAAGCGTTCAACCAAGCCATTACACTGCGGATGGTATGGTGTAGTCGTCATCTGTCGAATGGACAACAATCGGCTAACCTCCTTCATCACGTCAGATGTGAACTGGCTTCCTCTATCTGTTAACACTTCTCTGGGTATACCAACTCTTGAGTAAATGTCAACCAATGCTTCAGCGACTGTCTGCGTATCGATTCGACGAAGAGCTACTGCTTCTGGATATCGAGTTGCGTAATCAACTACGGTAAGGATAAAGCGATTTCCTTTCGCAGTCGCTGGCTCAATCGGTCCAACAAGATCTATGGCAATACGCTTGAAAGGTTCATCAATGAGGGGCGTTGAACCCAAGGGCACCTTCGTCACCTTGCCCTTTGGAGCTGTTCGCTGACATGGCCCACATGAACGGCAGTATCGTCCCACATCGGCATGCATTCCTGGCCAGAAAAAGTGACATTGTATCCTATCACAAGTCTTTTTGTTGCCTAAATGACCTCCAAAGATGGACTCGTGTGCTAGTTTCATGACTTGATTACGAAACGGTAAAGGCACTACAACTTGCATTACAACATCTGATCCAGGGTTTACATCAACAAATTTCCTATACAGCACATTATCCTTGTACAAAAACGAAGTAGTGTTGCCTTTCTTTGACATCCTTTGATCTTCCCCGTCCGCATGTTGTCTCAAAGATTTCAAAGATTCATCTTCCCTTTGGGCTTTCATTAGATCATTAACAGACACACTGCTTTCCAGTGGCTCAGGTACTCGAAGAGGAGGCCTTGTTCGTCTTGCCTGCTGCTTCTGCCCTCTTGTTTCCACTGCGTTGGCTTGATGCTCTTCCGGTGTCCAGTCTTCTTCTGGATCAGCCGGTTGTCGCGCTCCAGGAATGTTACCCAATACAATATCGTAAACAGGGGTTAATACACATAAGGCTTCAACCTTACCCTTGAAGTAGGGAGTGTCCAGATCGATCTTGGCAACTTGGAAGGTCCTCATCGTCTGATCGATGAGCAAGCATGTCCGCTGTTCTCCAGTGAACTGCTCCTCCAAAACCAAGTCACGTCGAACGATGACAGTTGTGCACCCGCTGTCACGAAGAACATCAACCAGCTTTCCATTCACCATTCCTTTGATGACTGGCATCTCCACTGGTGAACCGCTCGCTGCTGCTGACAGTACTGGAAGGGTATCGCCTGATGCTAACTTCACTCCGGTTCCGTCTTCGGTGAGGTTCTCTTCTATGATTAAACTCAAACCCTTCTGGTTCTCATGAGCTATCTCCTTCGCATCAGTAGATCCTGCTGGAGCATCGCCTCTGACTGATGAATCCTCTGACCTCCCGTTGACGAGACTTGAGCCCATCTCACGTCGACCTTTCTTAGTTGGGCAATTAAAAGAAAGATGTCCAAATTGATTACAAGTGTAACACTTCCTACCATCAATTTGGGGCTTACTTGATTTTTCAAAACCACTTGATCCTTTATTATTATTATTAGTTGGATTAGTATGGCTTTGACTCTTATTGAAGTTACTGTTAGTATACTTCTTAGAACTGGACTGCTGGGCTTTCATCCCCCGAAATCTTATATCTGTATGAGCATCCTGATACTGATCAGCTAAAGTTATAACCTCATTCAAATTACTAGGATTTCGCTCCTTAATGAACATCAATAACTCCTTACTACAAGTATCAAATATTTGCTCCTGAATCAATAACGACTTAAGTCCCTGATAATCATCATTAAATGGACTAAGTTCCACCCACCTATCAAGATATTTCTCAATCCTGGATGCATATTGCACAAATGTCTCACCCTGACAGAGTTTAGACCGCCTAAACTTTAACCTATACCCCTCCTCTGTTAAGTCATACCCCTTCAAGAGTGATGATTTGACAATTTCATAATCCTTAGCTTGCTCAGATGTGAGCCTAGAAATTATATCTAGTGCCTTCCCAGATAACAATGCAGAGAGTGCCAATGCCCAATCGGCCCCATCCCAACCTACGCTGGAAGCATGTCGTTCAAATCTACACAAATAACTGTCAATATCATCTTTACCTTCTTGAAATACAGGAAGAGGAGGTATACTTGGCCTTTGAGTATGCCCTAACCTAGGTATTGGTCCCGACCCAATCTCTTTCCTAATCTCTTCTAACTTTATTTGCTTAGTCACCAACTCGGCTTCTACTTTCCTAGCAACTCTAGCTTCTATCCTTTCCTCTCTAGCTTCTCGCGCACACTCATCAACATACTGTTTTAATTCTTGCCCACTTAAACCAAATTTTTCACCCTGAGCTATAAACTGTTCCCTCTCCATAATTATTGTTAGACACACACAGGATGAGATTACACACCTACCAATAAATTTCGGTTTTTGCTGTGCAGAAATCAAGTGAAGACTTGCCCTGAAGTATCAGCAATTGGTGAAGCCTCCTTTCCCCACTTGAGTCACTGCCCTCTATGAAGTGTAACCTGCATGTAACAATCCTCAATGGAGAGAAAAAAATAATTAGACAGGTGAAACAAAATCACTGAGTTTTCATATATAAATCTTGATTTGACAGGTTAACCATTCACTATTATTTAACCTAACCTATCACAAAGAAATAAAGTCCCTTCGTGGTCGCCATTTATGTCAACTCTAGTTACTGGAATTTATCTAGGTAACACTGTAATAGATTTCGTTCTGATAAAGTGAAAGGGTAACTGCAAATAAGGGCGACTTCACACAAGAATATACATTTAATAATTTTTATTAGAGCGTCGAATTCCTGCTCTTGTTCAAAATCAAATAAATATATACATGTGGAAAATCAATACGAAACTTCATGTTGCACAATAACGTATACGACTGTTGAAAATTCATTTATACGAGTCGCAACAAACTATCATTAATTCAGAAAATACTAGGTTGTGGCAAAACAGTTGAACAGATTGATTATAAATTAGAGAATTACATTGGTTGTATAGCACCTGAAAAAGGGGGAGTTAGGATTCAGCACATCCGTCCCAAAGCCTTGAGTTCATAAGTCCAAGGTGCTGAACTACACAGAGTGATGTGGCCATTGTCTTGAAGAGTGAAGAATGAGAGATGTGATCGCTGTCTACGGCGTGAAGTAAAGACTGGTGATGGACGTATGCAATAAAAAACTGGCAGATGTCTACGAGGTGTATCGAACTACGTCTGACCGTATTTATGAATGGTGTCCTTGGCATGAAGATAACGGTGAGATCGATCATGAGCCCAGCTCATCCAGTTCATGAAGCGTTGACTCAAGCTGGGGAAAGTGGAGGTTTCTCTTGGCCTGTGGCTACCAAAAGTTGCACTAAAGCACAAAGTAGTAGTTTTGTCTGGCTCACAAAACTGTACACAAAATCAGTGTGCCTCATCCTCAGTGCCTCCAACAATCACACAACAAAACTCACACAGGAGCCTGTGGCAGCTCCCGAAACTTTGCAACCTGCTTCTATAAAATCATGGTGTCCACTGCCTACAATCTTGCTAGCTTCATCTAACAATCAATACACTAACACTCCCTCTCATGCACAAACACAAAAGAGCCAACCTCCCATACAAAAGAAACAAGCTGTGTAACCCATAACAAGTTATGTAAGGTATGCAAGCAATCTTGGCTATATGTAAATTACCCTATCCACTTAAGACTGGTGGCAAACCCAATTAATATGTAAACTGTACATGGCTCACTAGTCCAGTTCCAGGAACAAAATGATAGGGGGGGGGGGGTAAACTATTTACATTGTGACACACAGTGCCCCCACGCTTTTTAAAATGCCCCCTTTCTCTCTGATAGGTGCCCTTTTTACTACTGGAAGTACCCCTTTCCCCAATAAGTGCACATTTCCCCCTTCTGATAAGTGCCTGATTTTTCCCAGATACAAGTAAAAACATGTTGGATATGAAAGAAAACAATTGTGATGAGGATATCGGACGTTACAAATACTTCCCTACTTCCCCAAAGAACTTTGTTGATTTTTTGCCTGAGCCTACCCTGGACAGTTTATTTTTATTTCCTATATACTGCTGAGGATGAATTGTTTGATATTGTTAGATCTCTTAAAAGTAAGAAAAGCCCTGGCTTTGATTATATTAAGAATGACCTTATTAAACATGTCGTGAAAGGAATTTTGAAACCCCTCACTCATATTTTTAATTTATCTATGTTAAATGGTGTTGTACCTAGAAACATGAAAATTGCTAAAGTTGTACCTATCTATAAGAAGGGAGACCCTCAGTTATTATCTAATTATCGCCCTATTTCTTTATTGACATCTTTTTCAAAAGTTCTTGAAAAAATTGTTTATATTAGAGTCATGAAATTCTTTAATAAGGCTAACATATTTTCGCATTTTCAGTTTGGATTTCGTGAGAAGCACACAACTACACATGCTATATTGCACTTTATTGAGAAAATTGGTGCTGCCTTGGACAATCATTTGCATACTATTGGTGTATTCTTAGACTTTTCAAAAGCCTTTGATACAGTCGATCATAAAATTCTGCTACATAAATTATCCCATTATGGGGTCAGAGGCATTGCCCTGGACTGGTTTAGAAGTTATCTCACAAATAGGAAGCAATTTGTTTCTTTGAATAAGAATGATTCTAGTTTACAAAAGGTCACGTGTGGCGTACCACAAGGGTCCCTTCTGGGACCACTCTTGTTTATTTTGTATATAAACGATTTCCAGCATTCATCAAGCGTGTTGTCATTTATATTTTTTGCAGATGATTCTAATGTATTTTTTTCTCACAAAGATCCTCAAACCCTATTAGAAACCGTGAATCTTGAATTGGAAAATATTACCTCGTGGATTAATGCTAATAAGTTATCGCTTAATCTACAAAAGACAAATTATATGCTTTTTAGTAACTCAATGAAAATAGTACCTGGGGATGTCTTATTTAATAATGTTTGTATTGAAAGGGTAACATCAACTAAATTTCTTGGGCTACATATCGATGAGAAATTGAATTGGAAAATTCATGTACACAATCTTTGTAAATTGTTGTCAAAAAATGTTGGTGTAATATACAAACTAAAGTCAGTTTTCCCTAAAGAGGTTCTGCTTATATTGTATTCAACTCTAATTTTGTCTTATCTTAATTATGGTGTGTTAGCGTGGGGAAACTCACTTAAAACAAACATGGAAAAGTTATTTATTGTTCAGAAAAGAGCTATTAGGAATATATGTAATGTCCATTATCGTGCCCATACAAGTGTTCTTTTTTATGATAATCATGTGTTGAAAGTAGAAGATATTTATTTTATGCAGTTAGGATCTCTCATGGATGATTTTTCTCTCAAGAAGCTTCCTGTAGCACTGGCGCAAATGTTTAAAATAAATAATGAGGTTCATAAATATAATACTAGACAAGCCACCTCCTTCCATATATCTCGTGTAAGGACAACATTTACTCTTGACACAATAGTCTGTACTGGACCCAGGTTCTGGAATGCACTCGATTCTAGCATTGCACATGCTGCCAGTATTTCTGTGTTTAAACGCAGATTAAAGTCTTATTTATTAAGTAAATATAAAGATGATTTGTGAAACCTTTTTAGTTCATGCACTTGTATACGGAGTCAGTTTTGTTATTTTTTATACTTAAATTATCATACAGTGTACTAGCAGACCCTTCCCCCTTCCCCCTCCATTTTGGGCTGGCTTGTGTTTCTGTGTGGCTTGTGTTTCTTGTGTTGTTTTGTGATTTTATCCCGTCCTCTGTCCTGTCCTTTCTTTTTTGTCATGTCGAACTGTGCCACATTGTCTTTTGTGTCTTTTCCATCTTCACCTCTTTCACTTACTTGTATCCTGGATTATACCAGTAAGTGATCTTATTTTTTTTCCGTGTTAATTGGAAATAGTTACTAACATGCCATGAGGGGCCTTAAGTTTACAAGCATTGCTTTCACCAAGGTCTCCTCGTCTTTCTTTTCAACTATTTACAGTATAAAAAAATTTTGCATTGTTCATTTGTTGTGCCTACACTATATAAATTTCATGTTTTGCTATTTCACAATTGTACATGTACAATGATTTGAAAGACAAAATAAACTTGAAACTTGAAACTTGAAACAAATTTATGACAAAGTGGCAAATTTGTCTAGTGATTTTCTTTGCTTTCAATAGTTTTCAGTGTTATAAAGATTCATAAACTTTCAGACTATACAGTTGTCAGATAATTTTTAGTGTTATAAAGATTCATAAACTTTCAGACTATACAGTTGTCAGATAATTTTTAGTGTTATAAAGATTCATAACTTCATTTTGTTCGATTTTACCCGAACAGAGTCGAACTGCTTTATTCTGTTTTGATTTGTCTGGGACCGGACTTGCCGCTGGGAAAATGAAGCGACACACACGTGCACTTACACATCCACCAACACACGTCACACACACACATCACACAAATGTTGAGAATTGACACTGCGGCTAGAGCCCATGCACAGGCTCACAATATTGTGGCAAATCAACGGGAATCGACGGATATTAATAAGGCAGCTGTGTAATTTCAACCTTTTTCATGTATTATTTATTACGTACGTACGTAGTATTATTACGTACGTACGTAATAAATATCACGTACGTACGTAGTATTATCACGTACGTACATATTATTTACGTAGGTACGTAGTATTATTACGTACGTACGTAATATATATATTTTTTTACGTCGTCGGTTTGGCCCTTTCAGGGCTTCGTAGGATCTGATGCAGTCGCTCAATCGACGTACCTGTACGTACCTGTAACTTTTTAAACAATGTTTTTTTCAACGAGCTGACTAGCCGAAAATAAATCCATTATTTCTTCAGAACAGTTACAAGTTACAGAGATCAGTGATAATTCAAGAGGTGTAACATGTCAACGGTAAGATTTGATTTTTCTCGAGAAAATGTCGGCAAAATGTCTTATTCACAATATGTCATGTACTGAAAAAGAATATTTGTAAAGAAGTTTCAACTCAGCGCTTTGGTGCAATAATGAAGCTTGGCTTCAACGAAGCGCTCGGGCTGGCGCTCGGGCTACAGCTGGGCAGCGACGGATATAGATCCCGCTTCTCGGCCCCGATGTTGCATGTTGACAGCCGACTGTTTACGATCTACTCAACTCTTAATAAAGAGGGAAGTCCTCCCTGGATGTATTTGTTGTTGTTGTTGGTTTGATGGCAATTTCCATCGGTGAATTTAGTTTATCTTTAAAAAAGTACAAAAATTAGAGGAAAAAAATCAGTGAAGTTTGAGCGAAATCCTGTGATGTGAGAAATGAAGTTGAACTTGACATGACTTGAAGAATTAAGAAAGTTATGATTTTTTTAAAAACTTGTAACTTATACTTGTAGCAAGTTAGATCTAATCAATCGCAAATTGTATGCATAGAGAACATTTTTTACTTAGCCTAGCTGAATAAAAAATGAAATTACTTTGACAGTTCTTTTCAAGACATTAATCAGACCTCACCTAGAATATGGGCAGATGCACTCATAGCTAAATTCCTATACTTCGTGTGTATAATGTAGGCAGTCATACACCTCAACTTTTTAAAACACCACTGCACAAAGGTCACAAACATTCACTCAAAATCGGCATTTAATTTACAAAAACCGACCACTAAATATCCAAGAAATACAATAAATTCAACTCACCGATGTTGGAAAAGATATTTCCAAAAATCAAATCCGTAATTTACTGTTGATTCTCGCGAAATGAGCTATCGGAGTCATTGTGTACATTTCCTGGTCGCCGCGGGCGCTGACATCTCCCCAAAAGAGTTTTGTCCTTAAAAATTCGGTCCCTATGTGGCATACACGGAAAGTCCCGATTTTCTGTTTGCGCGATCGTAAAGATCGATGTGCGCTTGCGATCCCGAGTTTCTTCGTGGACAAAAATTTTATTGGCCGATTTTAGTCTAAGACATCGGCAGTATGTAAACAACACGCGATCGCAAAACAAATCGGCGGGGATTTCTCCGGTTTTGGACAAGATTTTGACTTTGGATTTTGCTGAAAATATCAAAAGTTCTTCCTAACGGCCATTTGAGGTAGGAGTGAGATTTTTAATGCCTGAATTTGAAAGCAAGTATTTAAAATATTTATCTTATTTTTCCCCCCATACCTTTACTACACGCGACAGAAAATACGAACTATTTTTGCATTTTGTATTCGTAACTTAGTGGTCAATATTACCACTATTCGTGGTGTGGGCAGATGGGATTGTCTTTTGGAACCACAGTCACCATGGTCACAGATACAAATAACAAGGAGGATGCCCAGAATTGCAGAAGATCAAAAGAGTTCAGAGAAAAGCAACCAAACTTGTGAGCATGGACATGGTGAGAGAGTTAAAGGACTTGGGCCCATATGAAAGAAGGCTCAGAGAACTCAATCTGTACTTGCTGTACTACAGAAGGAGAAGAGTCATCACTGTCCACCAGATCTGAGATCATGCGTGGACTAATTGACATCCCTTCAGAGTTCAGACCACTCGTATTCATTCTTCCAAGTAGGGTGGCTGCGGCCGCGGGGTTCACGGTCAGCCACTCGTGATCATGCATGCTTTTCAAATGCTCTGTAATTTCCATTGCCAATTACTTTTCATGATAAATTTTACATGAGAACAATTGTTGTTTGTATTTATTTCTCTTACGTTTCACAAATGTAGTAGTGAAAGTCTGTA
This sequence comes from Heliocidaris erythrogramma, assembly GCA_025617745.1. Lineage (NCBI taxonomy): Eukaryota > Metazoa > Echinodermata > Echinoidea > Camarodonta > Echinometridae > Heliocidaris > Heliocidaris erythrogramma. The sequence continues at coordinate 13,403,001 of CM046861.1, forward strand.
TGTCTGATAAATATCCAGGAAATCTAGCGCAAGTTCACAGAGGTCACGTAGTAAAACGTATTTCGGAAGCAACTACTTCCGTCACTGGTCAGCTGGCCCTTTGTTTACATTTCCACCTCACTTCTTGTGAATGAAATTTCATGCTGATGACATCACCTGAAAGGTGATAAGATTTTTCCTAGAATGATATGTGGCACATATGACAAAAAAGAGGCTTATTTTTTATTAAAACAATATATTTATCAAAAACACCTTTTTTCCTATAGTACTGTGCCATATTTCAAATAAAGGGGAAAAAAATCAACGATTTTTTTTTTGGTAACAAATTTGGATCGATCCAGTTAAGTTTTGCCAGGTGGCAGAAGCATTTTTTTCTTTTTTACGGTTTTCCTCCCGAGAACTTCCTTATAAGGTCAAGTCATGTGCTCATGGTGTAATATTCGGGTCTTCGGGTTTGCTGTAGATTTTCCTACTTAGTCTCAGAAACTAGACCGTTTTATTTTTTACAGTGCGTGCTGATTATATGCGAGCGGCCGCAGGCGCGTGATATACATGTACAAAATTATGCAGCGCAAAGGTGCGTATTATTATTATTAATTTAAGTCTTGGAACATATGGGATGACAAGAAAAACTCCAAGCGGCGCGACAACATTACTGGCACTAGTCCATGGGCACTAATCCTGTCTAGGTTTGTTCCGCGCGAAAGCTAACTGTATACATATATGTAAATAAATTTTAGGGTCTGCCAGGCGAATTTAGCTATACTAATAGTAACCAAGTCAGCGTGATCGTGATGACGTAATGTTTTGGTGGGAGATTTGAAAATTGGATTGTGGGATTGATATACATGCATGTGCAATGATTATATCAGCAGTGCATGTATGATTGAATATTTTTTATAGGGAAAATGGAAATTTATGATTATTTTAAGGACATGGGTCATGGGGAACGGGAGAGGAGCTCGCAAGATACATCACAGAGTTGTCAAACTTGTGTTTTATTGATTACAACTGATTACAAATTCATAACTTTCTTATTTCTTATCAGATTTTGTTCCAACTTTCTCCAATCTTTTTCTCTCATTTTTCTTCATTTATTCAAATCAACTTAATACCAGGGTGAAGTTCAATTTAGTCCTTTGGTATCTTTATGTATTAAACTTTTTGTGACTTTTCATTTTTCATATTTATTATAGATGTAAAACTTACAGGAATGCAGGAAAATCTAATGTCTATTGTCAGTGTAGATCTAGACAGATACTACCATTGTCTAGCATAATTAATTGATTATGATACTGAAAGAGGGTTCTATTAAATGGGGAATTCTTTAAATTAATGACATTTCAGTACTTTGGCATTTTCTAAAAATATCTTATTCTCACTTGGAACTCACTTGATCCAGGATTATTCAGTCTTATAGATTGTTCCTATCCATGGTTTCCTACCATAACCTCACGTAGTGTATGTGGGTTTCCTTTGCCTTGGTTGGGGTTGTCGTCATATTTATCTGTGTCATCTTTCCATCAGTTTTTTCCAGTCCAGATAAGAAGCGGTTGATTGTGGACTTTGTGGTACTTTCCATAACATGTCATCATTTTTTGTCATCAGAAACAATGACACTAGAGTCTTTCAAAATAAAGCATCATTTATGTCTAATCATATTTTATGTCTAATCATGTTTGTTTCCATGAATAATGCAATTGGCCCCATCACTTATTATTCTCTTGTGAGTTGTGATAAAAGAAAAAAAATGTCACCATATAGATCTGCAAAGATATGATACCTGTAAAGTTTATTCATGAGAAATAAAACTCTATTGAGGTAGGTCCAATAGAAGTTCATTGCCATTTTCATAAATTAATTTTTACCTTCAAATATGAAGACGATACATGTATGTTTCAAGTGATGTATATTGCTAAATGTGCATGGGGGCTTAACAAGACTATAGATGTATAATAATATGATTTACGACATGAATATGGTATTGTGAATTGGAACTACAATGTTTCATTGGTAAACTTTATAGACTATCGATCCAGATTCCAAGTAGAATAAAATTACATGTACATGTATCTTTATTTGTCTACCAGCAACTCTACTGAACAGGTTCATCAATCACTTTCACCTTCAAGTTTCAACTACTTTGAACAAGTTATAAGTGGAGCTCAAGTTACTGTTTGGCAGTAAGAATAGCATATTTTGCATACTGTGCAGAATGATACTGGAATTTCAAGAGGAGAGAGAGAGAGAGAGAGAGGGGGGGGGGGAGGGTAGGAAATAAGTATGTTTAGAAAATAGGTTGGCCTGTATAAATACATGTATTTACATGAGGAAAATAAGTAATATATCCTCGTAGCATTGTGTAGCCCAAATTTTATGAACAATTTCAAATGAAAGTTTCTCTGTATTGATGCGAAAAATGTATACATGTACGTTTTTGTTGTAAGCATCCATAATGTTTTTGTTTGATTATATTTGTTTTTACAGATCTACACAATACTCAAGTGATAGGGTATATTGATCAATTGCTTGATTGATTGATATCTTGATTGATTTTGTTTAATTTCATGTCAATTCTTTCTTTTTTTTAGGGGGGGGGGGGTCTGGTAACATATTAGGGGTTTAGTGTTCCCTGAAGTAATAATTGAGGAAACATCTACTGAGCACAAATCATCATGGCCACTCAAACCGTTCAGATGGATTATCTTTCAGCTCAAGCCAGTTTAGACAAAGATTTACAACAATATTACATGTAATATTCTTCCCACAGCATATGGTTTTCAGCAAGGTCAGAGTACCCATGTCTACGCACAGGCTTATCTGCGCGATTCTGGAAAAAAAACTTGCAATAAACGCAAAACATAGATAACACACTTGGTGCTTATATCTAAAAGTGGTTGACTTCAGAACCCGGGGCCTAATGCTTTATAGTGCTCTGTTATCTTCATTAGATGTAGATGTATAAAAAGTCCTTGGTTTGGGTTTTTTTTTACATTTTAGGGTCTAGAGCGAAATTTAGGGACCCCTAGTGTAGCGGAATCCTGTACTGTCTTGCCTGACTATATTGTTACACATGTACAGTTACATATCTTCTTTGATTATATTTCCCCCATCTCTCTCTCTCTCTCTCATTTCCTTGCTTGCAGCCCTTGATAGACCCTACAGCACATGGCAGTTCTGCTGGTACCTTTAAAGTGGCAGAAGGGGACCCAGATAGCAATGTAGACAAACCTGGCACGTGGTATGTAGTTTTACTGCAAGCATGTCATTTAGTTGAATTTAAGTGGCACATGGTCAATTTGGAATCTTTCAATACTGCTTTTACGAAAGACCTAAAGGTAGAATGGTCCATATGCTACTTATTCTGTTAAAAAAAATTAAAGTCGGGTCAAACAAAAGGAAAACTTAGACCTTGGTCTAACTTTATTTGTTAAACTCGACTGTAGGCTGAGCTTAAACCCAGCATTATATTTAACTTTTAGTATAATACGGACCAAAGATTTTGAAGTAGAAAACTTAAAATGTATAACAACAGAATATATATATAAATTGGGAAAAATTCTTATTTGTTGAGTTTGCAATTTCATTAAGGTCAGGCATATTAAAGGGCGAGTCAATTAGAATTACATTTCATGATAATATCAAAGTATTGTGTCAATATTGCTAGAAATCGCATATACTTTTTATTAAAAAGATCTGTGTACTTCTCTAAGCTTCGTTGAAATTGCCTAAATCGCACGTTTATCAGCTAGTCTGTCACGCCCCTCGAAAAATAGGGCCCAGTCACGTGCCTTGTCAGGTGACCTGTGACGTACCATCGGGAACGTCTAGCTAGCGGACGACGCTTGTCTGTGTATATCCAGTGCAGGGAATTTTGGATAGGCATGATAGGAGTGCATATCTCAAGAAAATGCCGCGGAGATGTGTTGTTGCTGGTGCAGCAAAGGCACCAGCGATGGTGTCAGTCTGCACACCTTTCCTAAAGGTGATGCAACTCAAAAAATTTGGATTTCAAGGATCAAGCTGACGCGAGCTAGCTCAGTGGGATGGCCCTTCCGCTCACACTCAGTCACAGTACTGTTTGCAGTGACCACTTCAGGGAGGAGGACTTCGATAGTCAGGCCCTCAGGCCAGGGGCTGTATGACCAGCTAGGATTTGCGCCCAAGAATAAAATGCTGCGGCCGACAGCTATCCCTGTCATCAGACTGGGAACTGAGGGCTGTGGAACTGGAAGCCAAACACAGGGAGCTAAAAAAAACAAGAGTCGGTCTGCAGTTCTGAAGCTGGAGTCACTGGAGAAAAAGAGGGTAGGTCTACCGTACCGTACCGTAGAGCCCCGGGGGGGGGGGGGGGGGCACTCAACCTGTTTTTGGATGTGGGTGTGCCGCTGCCAATCTCAAAACAGGGGGCTAAGGAGCTAAATGGTTAATTGAGGAAGCTCATTTTTGAGGGTCTAAGGAGAGAACGGGCTCATGGGCAGAGCTAATTTTAGCTGCTCACTACTCTGGTACACATACGGTGCATGAACTGAGTCAGCGGTCGCAGCGCTGTTTTTAACGCTGTACATGCCGCGCCACTGCACTGGCTCGATGTCGCATGCAGATTGATCTCGCTGAGCCGCCGCTAGCACTAGTAATACCGTGTTCAGTTAGGGGGCACTAGGTCGCCCAGCTCCCCGCTGCGCTGGCCTGGGAGGCTAGGGAGCGACCGTTCCCGGACAATGGGCTGTGCGCATTGTTTTCTCATATTCTAGGGAGCGAGTCGGAAGCCAATCGAGGTGCGGTTAGTGAAAATCTGAAAATCGCATATCATGGGAGCGACCCGAGAAGGTTGAAAATGGGGGACGTCACAGCGGCACATACATGTGTGACATATATATGTGAGTGCCCCCCCCCCCCCGGGGAGGCAGCTAGCTTGCAGCACACGATTTTGCTGTAATTGTTGTAATATATTTAGACTTTCATCCAGTCTTTCAGTGTACTTGGTTGTTATCATAAGCACGCACATAAAGATTCGCAAGGTACGGTCAGCAGTAAAGCGACTGTCCACACGTCTACTTGTCTGTAAAATATTACGTTTTTCCAAAACATAAACCTAATCCAAAAGAGGAATTATCATGGGTAAAGTGTTTGAAAAAATGCCAGACTTGTCATTTGACCTCTACTAAAATGTCTAAACAACCTATTCAAATCCTTTTGGGGGACTTAAAGATTGTCGAAATTGTATAAATAGTGATATGAAAATGGATAAATTATCATTCATTTACATTGCCAACATATTAGTCAACCTTAGTGGCTTCGCGGGGACTTCCCGATGCTACGTCAAATCGCTCTAGCCAATCAGCTGTCAATTTTTGGGGGCGTTCCCAAATTAGTGAGTTTTTTGACCAATTTCTTGTTACTGGGCAATTTTTTTTCTTTAAAAATGTCAGAATTGTGTCATTGGACCTATGTACTACATTTTTAGCCCCAATGTTGATTCTAATTGACTCGCCCTTTAAAGGAAAACAAAATGCATTATAATGTGTGTCCCTAAAATTCCAGGATGCATGTACCAGGTACTTTTTACATGTACATGTATGTACCATACTATTTTGATTTTTATTTTGTAGGTGGTTCCAGAAAGCAGAACTCAAAGAGTACAGAAATTCTCTGCTGGTATCTTTTATATTGCTGGTAGTTGGTTCAGGTGAGATTGTTTCTATGTTGTTTTGTTGTTGTTTTTTATTGTTATTCAGGCCTAATAGTAATTCTTTATGTTAATTTAAAGAAGGGATGTAGGAAAAATAAGAATAGTGTTCTGTTATATTTTATTTGGATTTGTGAAGCCATTCACTGAAACTATAAATTCATGCAATACTGTACCAATATTTGTAAATCATGGTGTTGATGAGGTCATTCTTGGCCTGTGCAAGTTGTTATGTTGACCACTGAATGATCATGTTACCCTGCACGTTTACATCAGTGGTCCAACTGTGGTAGAAAATCCATGGCTGCAGCTTAGTGTACATGTTGAAATTTATGAATTTTGACCGTTTGCTCTTTTCTCCCCCTCTCTCTCTCTCTCTTTATTGTAGCCCTTATTCTCATTGGAATCGTACTTGAAATAGGCCAGACAGGTAAGGTTGAGATTATTTTGAATTTGTACTATCTCACGTTCAATTTATTTGTGAAACATGTTTCAGTGAAGTAAAGCATGTTGTTTAGTCTGGCCTCCATATGGAAACACTATTTCTCCCCTCAATAACCATGACAATGAAATAATAAACTGGAGCAGTGATCAGCTCTGGAAAGCTGTGGAAAAAAAAAACCCAGAAAGAGCTCAGATGGTAAAAAACAATAAAAAAAAAACAAACACATAAGAATTGCTGTGAAGAAATATTGCTTTTACAACTGCAGATCTAATTTAATGAGTTCCTATGCACAGAAAAGTAATTTTTACCTTGAAACATGAGTGGACATTTAACTAAGTTTCACTAGTTCTATGACACATGCTCTGGTAGCAGTTGCTTTGGGGTCAATATCCTGGGAGCATTTCATTAAGCGTTTTGTCAGTGATTTTTACCGACAACTGTTATAAGCTACTGAAATCCTTGCATCTGATTGGGTGAGAGCAAATTTGTCAGTAAAAATCACTGACAAAACGCTTGATGAAATGCTCCCCACGTATTAACCAAATTCCCAACTCCAACTCTGAACTCTACCCCTAAACCCAGTTTGGCACTTTCCAGTTGTTCCAATCCCAAATATTTTGTATTTTTTTACATTGATTTAAGTGATCATAAACATTTCTTATTCATCATAACACGACATGCAATGTCATTCAATCGATTAACAGTCACTGCCTTTGATATAATCATTGAAAGAAGTTTTATCTTAATGATGAAAATTTCATTATGTTTTTCCCCCATAGGTCATGCAGCTGGTACTGTCTGTATTGTTGCGGGCGTTCTCATGTTTATTCCTGGATGTGAGTATCTTTTAGTGATCCCCAGTTGTCCCTTCATTTTGCTTACTTTAGTCCAGGTTTAAAGGGAAGGTTGAGTTCTGGGAAAGGTCAAAAATCATTTGTGAGCTTTCTCATTCCTTTTATGTCAGTTTGGAAGGATATCATAGTCAAAATGTCCCCTGAAAAGAAATACTCCTCAAATGCTCTCATATTCCAAATATGACGAGAAATAGCTGAAGTGTTCAGGCCGAACATTCATGCCACAAGTGTGTACAGTCCCATATACCCATTTCTTTGTGCGGTGCAAGTGCTTTTCAGCGCAAATGTGTCAACTTCTTATCCTTTCAACGATTCGAAACGTGCACAGTATATACCGATTCTTATGTATACATGATCAACCTTTCCCAATTGCTTTGAGATAGTTTCTTTCACAGTGTAATCACATGACCAGAACTCGACTTTATCTTTAAACCCTGACTACGTGGGAAGTGTTTTGTCCACTGATTTATGAAGTGCTAAGTGTCAACCTCTTTTAATCCGAAAAAATTATCATGATTCTATAACTTAATGAACAAACAAAATTATTTCAAAATGAAAGCAATCTCTCATTTTCATTTCATGAATAAATTAATTCCATTTATTCATTTTGTTGTAGAATTACATTACAGCCATTGGCAGATCCAGGAGATCCCCCATAGGATCTACGGCCGGACGTCCCCCCCCCCCCCCCCCCCCCCCCTTTTGGAAGAAAAGTATGCATTTTGACCTTAGACGATCTGCCATTTTCTCGATTGTGCCCCCCCCCCCCCCCTCCCCCCTTTAGAATGAAGAAAAAAAATACGGGCCTACCTTTTCCAAAAGTGGATAAACCGTCATTTGTGTGCCCACTCTCATACTCAATACTGGATCCGCCCCTGATTACAGCATATTGAGTTTGACATCTGGGAGGCATTTCATCAAGTGTCTTGTTGGTGATTTTCACCAACAAATTTGCACTCAGCCAATCAGATGCAAGGATTTCAGTAGCTTATAACAGATATTGCAACTTGTCATTGATGACAAGGTTTATGAAACAGGGCCCGGATACTCCATGAATCAGTGGATGAAGTTGAACACGATTTGAATCAGTCTACCATTATGAATATGAGCCAAGGATCCTGTATAATATAGATGCTACTATGATCATGCATTATGTTCAAGATAAATGAGCCTTCAAGTTAAAAAATCAAGGTCTGTGAATAAAAAAGTGAAATAGAGCATGGTGTACATACATGTATCTCTTTACTACCAGTTGAATGTCAATGAATAGATCATAGGAGTTGTCATATAGTATGTATGTACATTTATTTTCATTTTTTTTTAATTCTCTCTTTTCTTGTAATGAATGTCCTTGTGTATTGTACTCGATAAATTTGTCGGATTTGATTTCATTTTATTCAATAATCATTTCAAGTAATTTATTTTCCTGTTTGATCTCTTCTATTTAGATGTTAAAAAAAATATCTGACCCCCCAAAATCATTACCCAGTACATAATTTATATGTGACAAGGCAATGCAGTGAAGTTGGTTTAAATTGCGTGATGAGGCTAATACCATTTATATCAAACAGAATAGTTGAAAAAACATTCAGACAGGCCCGCATTCAGATTAAAGTGGCAATACCGGTTTCTTTTCTTTGATCATGTAAATTATTAGTTGTCCTTGTACTCCTAGCTAGAAATCTATCAGTTTTAACTGCCAATTTCTTCTTCCATGGCCATAAATCAATGCTTTGATTTGCTGCATAGGAATTAAGAGTGGCATTATTACTGTTAATTTTGCAGGTCAAAGGTCATAGAGGTCAATTTCCCATGAAATGTCCGGTTGTTAGGACCGTTATCGCAATATCTCAAGAACTGTTAGAGATATGAACTTCAGACTTGGTACTAGTGTGTATCACCATAGGAAGACGATGTGATTATATTTTTTGGTGATAAGTTAAAGGTCAAATGTCATAGAGGTAAATTTCCATGAAATTTCAGGTTTTTAGCCATGTATTCTCTCTCTCTCTCTCTCTCTCTTACAGTATACTACACGGGCTACGCTTACTTTGCAACCAAGGGCTACCAGGGATTTGATCTGAGTAATCTGAAATACTTCCGACTCAGCAAATGACGACATTATCACCAGTTATAAGTACAGTATTAACAGAAATATTTAGTCATGGCCTTATAACCTATCTGACCTTTACATATCATATATGATTACATCTGTCTTTAATAGCTACCTCCTCTATATAAAGGCCAAATGTCTGTTGTGATCACCTATGTTCTCTCTCTAGAAAGAAATATGCATTACAGAACCTGCCTAGAAAGGATACCTGGCTACAGTGGCCATTTTCTCCCGGATGGCCTAGTAGACTGTGATTTGATGTGCTCTGGGCCCTGTTTCATAAAACTTATTATCAATAACAACTGCCACATATCTATGACAAATTTGCTCTCAGCCAATCATATGCAAGTATTTCAGCTTATAACTCTTATTGTAACTTGTTTTAGATATCAAGTTTTATGAAACGGGGGCCCTGGCACTATTAGCTCCAGGCGTTATTCCTCAAAGATATAGAATGAAGGCTTGAGTCGAGGGATTTGGTGTTGGGTTAGATATAGGTTGGGTATGGTTTTAGATGCAAGGTTGGAATTAGGCATTCAATAAGCCACTTCGGAGATGCAATCTGAGCATGAGCAGATAAAGGTCATCTGTACCAAATTCTAAAACCCACTGACACTAATATTCGATATGTGCTCATGAATGTCATGTAATCATTATTCAATTATGCACTAATGGTGCATTTCATGATATCCAGGTGGAAGTATTCTTTTTAAAGGGGGAAACAAAAGCTATTCATGAGGCACCTCTATCACTCCCAGAGTTATTTTTCTGAAGTGCACATAAAGGGCCCTCCATGTCTAAAATATCTGTGGATATTAATGGGGTCATTTGTACCATGCGCTAACCCCGAACTGGCTTAGTACTGTACAAAATGGCAATAGGGCAATTGCTACCATAGTGTGTGTCGTGTCAATCTCCTATGTTTGGCTGTACATAAATTGTCATTCATAGACAATGCAGAGATTTATACTTCTTTTGTATTTCTTCTTCACCTTACTTCCATTGTAAAATGTCTGGTATTGCCTATTAATGCAGTTATGGTTTGTACAAGGAGAATAATGTATTTGTTCTTTTTCTCTAAATTGCATAAATTAAACATTTGAGTTAGTGTTGTATGATGCAAATGCATACTCTACTCTTGCCACTTTTGAAATATGAATGAAATGAATCCTAACATTTACAGAATGTTGCCCTTTTATTGATATGGAAGGATACTTCAATATATTTTATTTATGAAGTAAAAATTGAAGGAAATAATGGATTTCAACTTGAATCGTAGGGGGAAAATTATAGTTATTGACATCATTAGTAAGAAAGACATGTCAATCATCATTCGAACTCTTCTAAATGCCATGTTAACCCATTAAAAACAAGAATTGGGTGGCTCCTGTATAATGTCTGTGGAAATCTGAGAATTTAGTCGTCGATGGGTTAAATGTAGACCATAGAGGTAAAGTGAATGCAGATGGATAGCTTTGGGTAGCTATGTCATTTTAAATTTGAACATTCTGGTTACAAAAACTGCCAGAAGCATATATTGAATAGAAATTAGTCTTGAAATTAGTCTCACTCCAATTAAATGTGCCATATAAAGTATTGTGGTGTTTAACTTGCCTATTGCCTTCTAAAGACGCTCAATATAATTGAGGACAGCCACTGAACAAAGAAATTCATTTTGAATTTTCATGTTTAGATCAATTCCTTTAGCAATAAGAACATATCAGAAAATTCTGATATTAAGCAATATCAGGTTTACATGATGAAGGTTATTAAAAGTGCATTAAAGAACTGAAATTCATATATTGTTACATTGAAATTGTCATGCATTAATGAGGCACTTTGCTAGACCTTTTCGTCTGACCTAATATGCTGAAAAGTTTTCAGAAAATTTGCAAAGTGCCAAAAAAAATATATATCCTAACCTACGATGTCAAATTTTGCTGAAGGGATGAAGAAAATTTAATAAAAATAATCAGAAAATGTTTTTTTCTTAATTTTCTGACAATAATTCAGGATTTGTCGACAGAAGTGGGAAGTGAGGTATCATCCCACCTCTCCCCCTCTGGCATAATAATTTATTGTCGTTTTTTCATAATACTCTGGATAATTCTGACAAATCTTTGTTGTTGCTACAAAACTATACTGAATGCATAGTTTTTGTTTTTTGTATTTATTAACCCTATACCTACAGGAACCAGATATTAAGCCTATGGAAATTAGAGAATTCAGCAGACATTGGGTTAAGGAAGGATATTAAAACTTGGTGTTGATATTCAAAGGTGGTGGATTAAAGTGATGTGAATTTCAGTACTGGTAGATGGAAAAGTGCAATTTATATTAGACTTGAATATGGGTTTTCATTTGTATATATCTGGAACTACTTTTTATGCTGATTTATGTATATATTATGTGTGAAGAAGGTCGGTCGCATTTGCTGTACCAATGCATTCAGATTTTATGCATGTACCAGTAATTCTTCATCAGATGCCAAGTGAAAAAGTAATTGCATGAATTCACCTGTTAAGAGCTATTGTATTTTAAAGATAAGGGCGAGTTCTTGTCATGATTACATTGTGAAAGAAACTGTTTCGAAGCAATAGACCTGTTTACTAATGTATTTATGCACGTTTTCTCTCCAGAATCCTTAGTTACCAACTATTTAATGCACCTGCTATGCATAATAGTATCTCGGTAGATGGAACCATTTTGCATGCAGTAGTTTTTGCTATGTCGGGCAAGCCTTTAGCAAGCTCTTGAGTCGTCAAGAGAAACTTTTGTTCAAGAAGTATTCATAAAATTAGTGAACAGGTCTTTTGTGAAAGGTCGAATAGTAAATAAGAATAGGCCATTTTCGTAACACATTCAAATTTAATACTTACCTCTTTGTCAAACTTTGTCAAACTGTGAGGCTGTGGTATCATCAAAAGGAAAAGCATATGAACTTACACAGTAATGTTCATATGGGACACATGTGTCATGAATGTGTGGTCCAAATACTTCAGCTAGTATTTCTTGTCATATTTCGAATACCGGTATGAGGGGATTTGTATAGCAATCCTTTTCAAGGGACATTTTATTATGATCTTCTTCCAAACTGACATAAAAAAGAATGAGAAAGCTCACAGATTATATTTTACCTTTACCGAACTCAACCTTTTCTTTAATAGTCAGAATGCAGTTTACACATATTAGACATTGTTCTGTCAGACAAGCCATACTGTTTGTCCTACCTAATATACGTCGCCTGCCCGGCAGAAGGGCCTTAGCATGGAAGCGGTATGTGCATTTATGTTCCCGGCAGAAAGACCCTAACAGAAAGACCCTAACAGAAAAGTGGTTGTAGCGTAAAAACTACTCAACATAATAGATTCACATTTTGAAGAACAATGTAGAACAATATTTACTAAATTCAAATAAATTTTCAGCCCTTAAGAATAAGAACTGTTTTTTTAGAGACATTCAAACATTAAAAATGTGATTATCTTGAAAAGCATTTTCTCATGCGCGCAACTGCTAGGGCCCTTCTGCGGGCAGGCAGAAGATACTAGATAATTTATCTAGTATGCAATCTTCATCATTCTGGCTATTGAAATTCATTGAATCAAACAGGTGAATGTAACAGTTGTGTCACTAAGCAAACATGTATAGGTATGTGTAAAATATAGAAATATGCTGTTGCATTTACAATGTTTAATATAATATACAGCCCTGGAAAAAAACGATTAGACCAAGCTTCTGTAATATAGGTACTGCGATATGCATTCAACTAATGAAAATGATTTGTCTTTGTATTTCATTGAATGAATAACAAATTCCAGCAATTGTACCTTGCTTTTATGATATTTTATTTCCTTCTTACCACAAATATAACACTTTCAGTAATCATTCTTGGTCTAATAATTTTTTCCATGGCTGTATTTGCATGCATTCTATCGGCTGATTATATTATTCTATGCAATATCTTGTTGGTACTAATAGGGTGAAACTGTAGAAAGAGATATGGTACCAGTATTAATCACCTTGTGTCTTCTCTGATATCTCTGATATCTTCAATTATTATTGCAAGCTTATAAAGGTTAAAGGTATTTCTGAAATCTAAGAAAAGCGCATAAACCATCGACCATTTGGTATAAGAAACCTTTTTCTTCTCTGCCAAAGAACAAAAGTTTTTTAGAATATGTATCAGTTTAATACCTTTATGTTTCCATTTAAGTGTTTAAAGTGGATTCTTTTATTTCATTTACTACAAGATGATTCATCTTATCTATTTTTACAAAATCATACAAAATGTATTATGTATGCTTTAATATTTAGGGAGTTTTGAAAATATTTTAGTTAATACGATTTGTTCATGTGCTATACCTTGATCAACATTTGCCTTTATTTTCAAAAGTTATTCATGTTATTAGGTACATCAAGCTTTTTTTTTTTTTTTTTTTTTTTTTTGGGGGGGGGTCTTTTTCAGCTGCTTTTAATTAAAAATGCCATGGTACTGTGTCTTATATTCACATTCTGTGTCTTTCAATGTTCCTATTGTAGTATCAAGTTGTAGACAGTACTTTCTCTTCTATTACTGCATATCGACTTCGTGTGCATCATTTAATTTTATTTATTGCAATACTCTTATGTAGCAGTGCTATTCATCAGGCTCATACTTGTTTTTAGACATCAAAGTTTATCTTAAGAAGAAGCAGTGGAAAGTGAAAATACATTATGACGTTGGCCCTCACAGCAACATGAGGCTGTCTTTATGTAAAACCCCTTCAGGACAGGAATTATATAAGGGCTCAATTGATCACATTTCGTTCTTCAAATTGGCAACACTAATATTTTTTCTTTTAGTGCTACATGGTTCTAATAAGGTCTAATGTCTTTAAAAACAATATACAGGGCTACAAATTTTGTCGACAAGTTGAAGAAATTGCCAATTTTGATAAAACAATGATTTTGAACCTCTCAATGTGTTGCCAATTTAAGGATTTTAAAGCTTATTCTCGTTTTTTAAATTCCTGGCATCAAACGCAAAATGGACATAGTATATGCAGAAGTTTTTGCTCTTTCCACTCATGCATCTGGTATATTTTTTTGAGCTCTGAATCAAAAGTTATTGAGCCAAACCACAAAATGTGGTCAATTGTCTTGAAAGGGTTAACAAAAAATAAGGCTGTCTTATGGATTAACAAAGGAATAAGGCTGTTTTATGTGGTAACAAAATGAGGCTGTGTCTTATGTGGTAAAAAAAATGAGGCTGTCTTATGAGGTAACAGAAAATGAGGCCGTCTTATGTGGTAACAAAAATAAGGCTGTCTCAAACATAAGGCTGTCTGTTCTGCCTTTATATAAGGTCGGTAAGACTGAGAACGCCATGTGGCATAAACTGACGCTTCAAAACGGAGGACCAAAATAGGAAATCATGTTTATCTTTAATTTTTGTAAATCAGTCTGCATGACAACATATTTCTATTCAATCGCTGCTTTGTATTGTACCTTGAAAATATGTATTGGTGTCTTGAAATAGTTGTACTGGATGTGTTATTGCCAAATTAAGTATTTAATTCTTCTTCCATTTATGTACAGTTCTGGAAAAGCATTACTCCTTCATGTTTAGGACATTGTATTTGATAAAAGCAGGGAAGTGTAACGCTTACCGGATAAAAGGGTGGATCTATTTATTATTGTACTTGGTAGTTGTATCATTATACCTTGTGTAGAATAAAGTTATGCAAACTTTACAATTGAAGCAAAGTGTTCAAAAGCATTCTGAAATTATGGTGGAATCTCGGATTGTGAGAGGAGAAAGAGGGGAGAGAGAAAGAGACAGAATGACATAGAATATGGGAGAAGATGCATAGAGAGTGAGAGGGGAGGAAGACAGATCTCCATAGACATGGGAGAGGGGAGAGAGAGAGGAGGGGGGGGGGGTGATAAACCTGTGGCAGATTTGGAGAGAAATGGAAAGAGGGGCAGAGAGACACACACACAATAGTTTCTTTCATCTCGTTCCTCACAAGTCTTATTTCATTTTTTTGGATATGCTCTGCTAAACTATCTGCTCGCAAGAAGAAAAAAAATAAGGACGGTAAATGCAAAAACTCCAAAGTTGTAGACTTGTTTATTGATTGACATAAGGCAGAGTTTCGTTCACACAAACATTGATGAAAAACATGTACAAATTTATCAAAATATATACAATACAATGATTCATTTACAAATAGTGGATATTGACATATGAACAGAGATATACAATGAGCATTCGATTGCTTGAGGCTAGACCAATATAAGGTAATTTTTTTACAGAAAGCAAACACGTTGATTTAAGAAATCATCTTTCAGAGTTGTCCATGATCAACTGATGAATTACTAAATATCATCTCAATCTTTGTGTTCCTCAGGTGGGCTTCATTTTCAGAGCCTTTGTCCGCCGTCTTCATTTAATAAGTTTTGGAGTTTGTAGATTATACATTGTCAAGAAATCGTCGTATCTGCCATAGTTTGAGAAATACGTACTTGTATAAGATCCTTGTTTCGAGGGGAAATTCCCCTTAACCCCTTACTCTCATGTAAAATTATTTAACTAGAAAAAGGATGGGGCGAAAACTAATTCATTCAGACTAATGGATACATAGATAAAATAGTGGCGGATTTAGGGGCACGGATGCCCCCCCTCCCCCGGAACGAAAACCATTTTTTTTCTTTTTTTTTTGCTTGTCAGAGAATTACGGAGGGAAACTGGACCCCCATAACCACCCCCCCCCCCTTTTCCAAAAGTTGACAAACCTGCATTTGTGTGCCCCCCCCCCCTTATACAAAATCCTGGATCCGCCCCTGACTTAAGCATGTACTTATGATAGGTAGGCCCATAGGCGTACGAAGCCACGCCCCCCCCCCCCCCCCCCCTCGGAGAATTTGAAGGGGAATAATATTCGTGCAACTGTTACCAAATATTCAGGCGAGGTAGTTTCTACACCTTATCTAGTATATATAGAAATTAGGTTTGATATTTGGGCAAAAACGTCAGCCCCTTGGCAAATTAAATGTTGTGCCCGTACAACTACTGTATAGGTCTCTTGTCATTAAACCCTTTATTTGTCATGCAAATTATGATTTACAGTTACAAAAATCACAAATACATTGAAAATTCGAGGTACGGATACAAAATCAGTGGAATTTATGCGTGCATCACAAAAAAGGAGTATTTCCATCTGAAACGTGAAACTTGTTTTGTAAAACAGTTAATCCAAATAAAATTGTTTGTCAATTCATATCGATTCATCCATGTATTTTCTGAAAAAAAGAAATGTGCACATATTAAAAAAAAAGGAAGAATCAACTATCAAATTAAAAAAAAAAGGAATTAACAAAATGGTCAATGAATTCGATTAAAGTTTCGGAAAAAATTTGGTCCGAGGCAATTAAGAAATATCTTCCGACTGTTTAATGCCCATTCGAACTCAGACTCAATACATGTATATACAGCCACAACTGACGTGAGATATGAAACACTTTCAGAGATATTTTCAAATTCATTTTAACTATGGATGGATGAGCCAATGTATACAGGGGCGGATGCAGGGGGTGGGTCACAGGGGGTGGGTCACGGGGGTGTGGACCCGGTTTCATCCTCGATAACCCTTAAAATGTGATGGCATTTTCTCAATTTTTTCTTTGTCTATACTTGGGGAATTGGACCCCCTCCCCCCCCCCCCCCTCCCCCCCACCTTGTACACAATCCTGAATCCGCCCCTGGTATACAATACATCGATCATATTTTTCTTTGTATTTCATAATCCTCAAGCACAGTCTATAAGCTTAGTATTGTAGCCAAAGCATGTAGAAGTAGTATATACTCATTGCACAATTGGAAATTTTCATTTCAGAGTCTATACTCTATATGCACCAAGGAGACAAAAAAATAAGTGTTGGAAAATCTTTGTATCAGCCAAGCGCAATTTATAATCAGCCGTTTGCCTACATAGCAATGTCACTTGAATATATGCCTATAAATGATCACTTTGGTATTTCCATAATGGCTCGGTTCATTGAAGTATTGCTTATAGTATTTACAAACATATCAATACATCATTCACCCAAGTTATACATTATATTTAAGCTAACATTGATTATGCTCAGAAAAGACATGAATGATGGTAAGATTGGGACGAAACATAGGAAAACGATAGAAAGAGGGGGTGGGGTGAAACCCTCACTCAAAAATTTCCCAGCCATGTCGGAGAAAATCCCAGCGATATTCATTACCGACGAAAGACAATCTGAGGACTTTTGAGGCGTGTTGATATCCCAAGTTTCGGCAATGTGTTGGCAAATTTGGTCTGAGACACCCTTATACTTTCAAAAAGTTCTAGCAACGCCCGGACTAGTTTATAAAGATTCAATTTTTAAGGAGGCTCATTTTACAACTTATATGTCATACTGCATTAACAGAACATTAGTGTTTTTATATAACAGTTTGGCAAACATCAGACAGTTTTGCCTAAAAATTTGTTTACAAATCAGACAGTTTTGTTTGTTGTTTGGTTGAATGCCAATCATCAACAACAAAACTTCTTGAAATGTCAGGAACACCTGAAAAACTGTCTTATCACTTCTATAGCAGGGAAAACCGTTTATTGATTCGAATAAATAAGGCTATAATTTTTTTCTATTTATTAACTAGTGGTTGGGCCTATTAATATAATTATTTAATTTACCATTTTTCCGTCGTCCCTTCTCTCTCTCTCTCTTTCTCTCTCTCTCCCTTCGGGATTTCTCTGTTTTCCCTTATTGTCTCCATCTGTCCACCCAGTCTCATTATTTCTTCTTCCCTTTTATAAATTATAACGTATTACGCGTAAAAATACACTCCCAACTCTAAAGAGATTCAGTGAGCTTTCGAATGTGTCGACTTGAACGCCGTCCTAGACCCTCCCAGCTACAATGGACTGCTTTGTGTTAGCTGCATACCGCGCTTTGTGCAAGAACGGCTCACCCGTCCACTGGTTTCTCCCTCGTCCACTAGTCAGATCGAGAACGCATCAAACATGGTTTTGCCGTCTTCTCTAAAATGTGAACCTCGCTTCACCCATTGTTAGCTTCATGCTTCACCTACTTTGTATGCAGTCAACACAAAGCAGTCTATAATCGACAAAATCTTGGCCACTGGGTGTAATAAAGTTTCATTAGCTCTTTTGTCTGTGTGATCGGTCTCGCGGTGTGACTAAATGGTATTACTAGAGAATATTGCATTTCTCTTTTACGATAAATAAAGAAAATAAATTTTAAAAAAAATGATGTATGAAGCTTCATAATAGCCATGATTAGATGATTTCAGACTTTGCTGTTAGCGTTATGAACTTTCACGTCTAAATCAAATCTGTTATGATCGACATCAACATTTTTACTATGATAACATAACATATATTATCTGCGCATAGTTTATACATATTTTAATCTGATCATCATTATCATCATCATCATCTGTCGGTCTGAAAGACTGTACAAAGGATGGGTTTCTCCGTGAAGATTCTCATCATGAAACGGAGCGAGATGTCGGGCTGAAAGGTGGAAGGTATCACGCAGTAGTGACCGGGCTCGAGAACGAGGCGGCACACGACCTCCCGATGATTGATGTATTCGCCCGGTCCGCCCACGGAGTGCATGTACATGATGTCGTCACGTGTCAGCGGCCTGTCTATGCTATTAGTCTGAGCATTGTGTAGAAAATTAATAAAAAGATGAAAGAAGTTTTGGTATTCAAATAACACTTTTTGACGAAAAAAAGTCAATTTTCTGTTCCTGACAACACGATGTACGACCATCATTATTTTTTTCCAGCGACAGCTAGATTACTCAAATCTTTCTTATTATTAGGGCAAAATTCTATAATTATATTAAACTACAATCAAATTCGTGGACTATGATATAACTGGTACAGACTAGATTATGTAAATTGAAATCACGCATGATGTGAATTACATTTCTGATCACACATTATTTTAATCACAATATTAACCACACATGATTTTAATCACGATTCTTATCACGCATAGTTTGAACAACAATTGTAATAACGCATGATCTGAATCACGTTTATGATCACGTATGATCAGAATAATGATTCTAATCACGAGTGATCTGGGTCACGGTTCTTATAATGCATTTGAATCATGAAATTTCGCAGCTTTCAGTGACACCTAAATTAATAAAATATTTCTTAAATTAGGGCAAAATTATGTAATATATAAAATCAAAATACGTGGACTATGCCATTACTGGTACGGACTAGATGATGTAAATCATAATTACGCATGATGTAAATTACAATTATAATCATGCATGACATTAATCACGATTCCAATCACGCATAACTTTAAATAACAATTCGAATTCGAATTCGAATCACATTTATGATCACGTATGATCAGAATAATGATTCTAATCACGAATAATCTGAATCACGGTTCTGACAATGCATTTAAATCATAGAATTTCGTTGTCCACTAAAGTCCTGGGGAGCGTTTTATCAAGTGTTTTGTCAGTGATTTTTACCGACAACTGTTATAAGCTACTGAAATCCTTGCATCTGATTGGCTGAGAGCAAATTTGTGGTAAAAATCACTGACAAAGCACTTGATGAAACGCTCCCCAGGTGTTGCTGAAATCAAGACGTGACATCTGACATCGTACATGTAAAAAATGTTTTCTCAATACAGACGACATACAGATCCTTTTGCCGTCTATAATATTCCGAAGGGGCTGCCCCTTCTACTGAGAGAGAAAGAAGCATGGATAACCAGCGTTATTTGTTGAAAGACGGGAAGTCCCCACTTTCGGATCGTTGGAAGGGCCTTCAGAGCTTAAAGAGTGAAAATGGGTCTTAAAGATTCTGAATCAACATTTGTTTTTGTTTGCTTACAAAGTCAGAGATTGTTCTGACTTGTGTCCAACTAGAGATGGTCTGCACGATTTCCGAAATTGTGTTCCTGTAAAACATTACTGTCAGGATAAAAAAAAAATCATTCCCCCCCCCCCCCCCTTGGACAATCTTGCAGTGGCTCCTGCATCTCCAACGAAGGCCTTACCTTGTATATTCGGAAGCCTATTGAATGTTTCTTGGTTCGTCTTCTATTTCGTATTCGGCGGTACTCCTGCAGTAAGGTGACGATGAGGACACACTTTCCTCTGTTTTCACTTGGTGATCCTTTGTCCGGATGCCAGTCGTCTGAAAAAAAAATATTCCAAAGATTAGCATTCACCTATACGTATAAACTGAATTCTTGCATAGCATTCTGTCGGATTTTTACGTAAGATAAGAGATGTCATAAGGACGGGATCGAGGGACCCCTCCTCTTCCCTCTCATACAACATTTGTCGTCAATCCGTAATAAGTTTTTGGCAATTTTTTGGAGTTTTATGACTCGATCTTTTTACCAGAAGTTTGCAATGCTGAGGATCTTTAATATATGAACGTTGATTTTCTTCTTTTGCCTCTTTTTTTATTATTTGAAAACATTTCTTTCCTTAAACCTATACGGAAATTTTCTGAGATTGGGGCCGATTTCTTTTCTTCTAAATTTTGCACTTGTGGTGACAAACGCTGTGCCACTCGTCGATAACTCTCCCGTTCCCTCCCCATTTCAAAATTTTCTAACGGCATCCTTGATTATAAGGTTGACATAATATTGAATGGGTCGATTTCCTTTGGTCCTATGCCATATGGTCCATTGCCCAGGTCAACAAAATGATTATTAGACGAATTGATAATAGACGAACAGATGTTAGACCGAATGATGTTAAACCATAACGATCACTGGACTTAGTGGCGTTGGACCAAACGTCAATTTATCATTAAATGCAATCGTATTTTCATTAAAATCAAATCGTCAGTATTTACACAGACCTGGTTCTAAGAGAGAGATGATGAACTGAGGGTTAGAGCAGTACCCTTCCTCAACATAGTTCGGGCAACCTCCGGCGTTGATACCCGTCCTCCATTGCCCAGTCCGAGTCACAAGGTGAAAGCCATGGGCTAGATAAAAAAAGTAAATAGATAGAAAGTAAATGGATTTAACTATGAGCTCTGCTGATTACATAAAATTGGATATAACTATTTACAATCCATAGGCAGAACCAAAGAGCGGCTGCGTCTCTGATTCTATTGGTAAAAACAATAATAAAAAATAGCTTTTGGGAGCTAGTCTGGAGACACAATCCTGCGGCTCCCCTCCCCTTTCGGGTCTTGGGAGGGCTGGAGGGCTTCCCGAAAGCATATCCCCGGGAAAAGTTATTTCCTATAAAATGAAATGAACTTTTCTGCGGGGGAAATATGTGTTGCTCCTATACCACCCCAACTTTAGAGCCTGAAGAGATCCAGTGGGATATCCGAAATGTTCTCGGGTGAAAATATTTCTGGAGGAAAAATGCGGGATTCTTTTTTCTGTCTTTTTTTTCTTTTTGGAGGAGTGGTTGGGGCTCGTAAAGTAAGTCCTTTAAAAATGCGTCCGGAATTATCCCCGCTCTGGGACATTTTTTCCGCTTTTCACAATAAACCCGCAGCTGCAGATGCTAAGCTAATAATGACATAAATGCTGCTAAAACCTAATGTGCCCCCCGTGCCCCACCATCGAAGCTACGATGATGTATGAAATACCTGAATTGTTTACGACATCTGCTATCCCATCTCCGTCGAAGTCTGGTCCGACTGTGGAGATGACCACCTTGGTGAACTCTGACATAAAATCCTTGTACGACATCCTGCGAATGAGAAATTGACGAAACTTCGTCTTATCGCATGCTGTGAATCTTCAATATCACATGTCACATTAATGTCCGATAACAATACGATAACATAACAGATTTGCGATAATTATATTACAGATAAACGCTACTGTTATGTTGTGTAAGTGACTATCTATGCTTAGTGTCTGTTACTATAGCAGAGCAGCTCTAGAGTGTTCCTTTAATGACAAATCTCGTTATCGTTGTCATTATAGGACAAGTCTGACCAGCCCATTATAATAAAAGCGCCAAAAGACCTTAGACTCAACTACACTATGTTGGCATGTTCTGTTCAGTATGCATACGTATCAATATCCCGGTCACACTAACGAGACAGACTTGTCTTAGAAGCACTATGACTGATCAAATTTGATTTTCAGTCACGAAATCACTAATTAAAAAAAATGTCGATCCCAACATGAGCGAGTCTCATGCAGCCTCGTTGGAAACTTTTTGCTCATCCATTTTATTGCTAACTTTTTGTACATTTATATACTGAACTACAAAAGAAACGTCGCACATGTATGTGTTTGAAACTGTTTTATTAACAATGAAACACATTCTTTATTCAAGAGTGAAAACTGAGAAAATGTTTTGCTTTGTTTTGATTAACAAGTACAGATGTGCAATAACGACTCTCGTCGTTGATAGCGCCAGTTCTGACGTTGTTAGGCCCACAGGAGACGTTCCCGACGATGTCGAACGGTGAGGATAGGGCCCCGAGCAGGACGCCGACAAGACAAGTTGAAGCTTCTCAGCCGACAACAAACAGTTGCTGCAGAAATTGGTCTGTTGTTTGTGCCAATAGTCTGTAGAGCCGATTCTGCTGCTCTGCGGAAGCGATCCTGCAAGTGGTCCCGGTGAAGATGGCGATCTTGACGTGCTGTTGTCACCCTGGGACGACCACTGCGCTGACGATCGTTGGTGCTGTTGGTTGCATTGTATCGCTCCCGCAGTCTCTCTACTGTCCGAACGCTGCATTGAAGTCGTTGGCAATGACTCTAGGACGTTGGCCAGCATGAAGACGTCCGATGGCTTGTTCCCTCTGGTTTCGAGTCAGACGTGGCATGGTGACAGCGCTCAGGAAACGAATGACAGGATGAAAGTTTTGGGTCCCTTTTAAACCCACTGGATAGAGGATGTGCATGTGCCTCATGCTTTTCAAAAAGCTGCGCTCGAGTGCACTACCATGTTCACGGAAAGGATATGAGTTTTAATCCTACACAGAAATCACATTTTGTTATGATGATGTGTTATGGACGGTCAATGCCATATATGTGATGTTAAAAAAGCATAAAATGTGATTTTACGTATCAAATTCCAATATCATGTGTAAAAGATATCAATTTGAAAAGTGCGACGTTTCTTTTTACGTTTCATTACGACTGATAATGGCACTTACCAAAATTCGCCGTCACTCAAACATCGTTCTTCATCTTCTCCGAACTCGCCTTTATTCGTGAGATTATTCCAAAGTTTGGAGCTGTTTTGGTGGAAACGGAATAAAATCAGAAATGAACATAACGTAGAAACACGCAGTTTTGAGAGTAGTGACATCCTGGGGTTAGGTTGCTTTGAAACGTCTGTGAATTTACTATAACGCCTTTCTGACATGATGGCAGCTTAACTAAAGGCAAGAACACAACAGTTGTCTAAATAGAGAAATTCAATGAGCCATATTTTTATGAGCGGATTTTGTACGATTTCTTGCTGTACAAAGAAAATGCTCTTAATTGACCATGCTGACAACCTCACATGCTTGTCAGAGGTATGTCTTACTTAACACCTAATGCATGCAAAATATCAATTATCAAAAGATAACTGCCGAATGACAATATCCCCTTACTATGAACGCAACATTTACAGTGGCGAATCCATGAGCCTTTGAAGGGAAGGAAGGGGGACATGACTGGTCTCTAAAATCCCTGAAAACCAATCAAGGTCTCGATTGAGCCGGGGGGATAAAGTTAAAGTAAACTTTTTTGTATTTTCATATTGACTTATTGACTGTCTCTTCGGTTCTCACCTATCGCTCCACTTCCCCTTCCATTCGGTTGAATTGGCCCAAGGATTCCTGATCTGCACCAAACGGACCCTGGATCCATCCTGAAGTACACCAGTCTGGATCCGGTTGATGGCGTACGAATGTCCCGTAACTATCCCGAGGTTGTTCGTCTCGCTCGCTCGCCAGTTGCCCTGCATAAATAACAAACATGTTAGCCATGCTGTTTAGTCGAATATAATATATTTTAATTTCATTTTTGTTCGTAAAGTGTAATATATTTAGAGTATATATGATATGTATAACATCAAATGGGCAACGGAAAGCTTTCAATCAGCTTATTTCCAATTTGTCTGAAAAGAACATTTATGCGAAAATGTAATATAACAAACATGAAAGAGGGAAGAAAATAAAAAATTTCTAAAAAGAAATAAAGAGGTAAAGAACAATATAAAATACCAACGTCTGATAAGTATATTTAAATAAATGTAGTTTCACTTTGAAAAGTTTGATTAATATCCCTGCATGTATTCGTGCGAAGTGATTCAATTTTGTTCAAAATACACTAGTGGAGATACACACTGTCTTTGTGCGGGAGGGAATACAGTGAAATAAAGACGTATTCAATTTATATGCAAATGTATAAACCTATAGAGGGCTGGTCACATTTGTCCGATAACGATAACGATAATGCATTATATGCTCATATAACGATGGCGATAAAAGTGGTCACGCATGACAGATAACATCTGTGGAGTTTTGTCAATCAAGCACGATGGACACTGACCATGGAGTATGTACCCATAGGCGGATCCAGAGGGGGCTCGCGGGGGTCCGGACCCCCTTTTTGGCGCCGGTTTTTTTTTTTTTTTTTTTTTTTTACTTGGCGCCGTCTTTCTTGGCGTTTTTTTTTTTGCTTGTCAGGGAATTACGGAGGGAAACTGGGCCCCATAACCCCTTTACTGAGCGTTTTTTTGAAGTTTGACGAAAATTTGTTTGTCCCCCCCCCCCCCCCCCCCCCCCCCCCCCCCCCCCCCTGAGCGACTTTTCGAGAAGCTGGCGAGACCAAAAAAATACGGGTCTATACGTTTTGACAAACTTTCATTTTTGTACCCCCTCTTTTACTCAATCCTGCATCCGCCCCTGGTACCCCCTGTACACCTTTGCCCCCTGCCCTCCCCCCCCCCCCCCTTGCTACAGCTGAAAATTTATTTTTTTCCATTTTACAAATACTTCAAAGTCAATGCATGTCGCCACTTGTGACTACCGGGTTTTTGCTCAAGCTTTGCTCGACATAGAAACAAATTATATATGCATTCTTAACTTTCATTTTCAAAATACGTAACAGGTGGATTTTTATAAAAGTCCATCGCCTGACTTCGTTTGAAAAGCTAAGAAGTATACATACATTTTGTGATCTGGTCAATGCTGTTATAGTCGCGAGAAGGGCGTTCTCTCTTACGTAATACTATTTTGCATGGGGCGCTTCTCCCTCGCCGTGTCCAGTGTCGAACTTTTCGCGATGGAATGCTAATGCAATGCAAATTACTTCTTCGACTGTCATATGCATAACATTTAAGCTAAATTTCTATTACATTTGGGAATCTTCCACCGAGCCAAGCGCGCGATCGAGGCCTCGAAAATTCCGTGGGTCACCGGCCGGAGGAGTATAAAAACCACAACCCAAAACGGCGCCTTATTCACTTCTTCGCTTCTTCGCCCCTTCGCCCGCGTTCTATCGAAGCGACTTCCTGATCTGTCGCCAGACCTCTACCGAGCTTTCACGTCGAATAGAACCAAACCAACCCGACCGACCACGCCCGCCAAGATGAAGTTGATCGTGTGCCTTTTGGTCCTAATCGCCGTAGCTTACGGCAAGCCAATCAGCAGCGATCAGGACGAGTCGGAAAGCCTCGCGGATACGGCAAAGTCACTGCAGAGCATCGCACACATGGCCATTGTCGACTCGATCTCGCCTCTCCATGTCTCGCTCTCTTTACTGGAATCTACGGTAAGCTCTTCTGGTAAATCCTGGTAAATACAGTGTCGGTGACTGATGTAACCCAGCTACTATCATTTTATCTTGCCGAAATGATGTGACGAGTTTTAGGAACCCTTGTCTATACAATGGACTTCTAAGTAAGTTCAGGATATCTACAGTGCGTCCCAGAAAAAAAAAAGTTTGAAAGATTCTCCCCAAATGCAAGATTTTTATACCTATGGATAGCTTAGGGTCATCAAATGACACCATATTATCTCGATTCATTACGCTGGAGTGAGCAAAAGCCAATTTTGTGAAAAGGGTGCAAAATCCAGTCTTGACAAGAATTTATATTGGCTCTGGCTGGTATCGGTCGAGCTGGAGTCGTGTAGGCCTAAAGGTTTAGAAATTTCCATATTCTGAATAATAAAGACCAAAAGGGCTATGTTCTCTGCACACATCCATCAACATATTTCAGTGATTTGAGTGAGCAATTAACTACTTTGCCGAGTGTTCAACATGTTACTTTCGGTGAGTCTTTTAATTTCATCTGGCTTGCTTAAGGTCTTGATGGATACATTAACAAAGTCTTTCTTTTATAGTCTTTCCATGATCAGAATATGAAATTTCGAAGTCTTGCGACTCTCAACTTAGCTCATACTAGCCAGAACAATGGATTTTGCGTCATTTTACACAGTGGCTTATGCTCAGTCAAGCGTAAAATATTGCGGTAAATTTTTTATTGATTTGGATTCTATAAGCTAACCACAGGTATGAAATTTTCATGAATATTTTGAGTATACTTGGAGACTTAACTGTCAAACGGTTCTCCACTGTTAACAGTCAAATACCAATTCTTGTCAAGTCTGAATTTTGCACCCTTTCACAAAAGTAGTTTTAGATCACTCTGGTGCAATAGCTGGTCAGATTTCGTCTTGTATAAGACGGTCAGCATGTAAGAGGGGCCCTAAGCTATCTACAAGAATGAAAATTTATTGTAAATTTTATTTGGAGACTTTTTCCTGCTGATTTTTGGGGATGCACTGTATATTCAAACCGAGATCACATGTATTCCCATTTTGAAATGCTTGCCAATATTATATGGTACTGAAATAGTAGCTTATAAGGGTTTTTTTAAATTTTATTTCGTTTCTTCTCCAGTGGATAAACCTCGTCAACATAGCTTCTCAAGAAGACTACTCTATCCCCAAGCTTAGCATTCCGAAAAGTAAGTCTATAATTTCTGATAATTACGAAGATGTGGCAGTTTTTTTATTATTTAGCTTGCAATGTGTGTAGCGAACTTTTAATTTGCGTAAACAATATCTTGTAATGACTCATGGTTTTGAAAGTAACACTGACTTTTTACAAACTTGAGGAAAAAGCATCACGTGGATAGTGTCAATGGTGTTGTGGGAACCCCTTGTTTGCTGTTACCATGATATTAAACAAATGAATTTTCCTAAAGATCTCGGTTTGAAGATTTTTTTCACTACATATCTGCGGTCTACTTCCGGGTTAAAGCCGAAAAGTTTCAGTAGATCGACATTTAAGCTATTTTGACAATTTTGTCGTAGAAATCATTACTTATTAATGTTGAATGGAATCTTCTGATTGGATATTTCTTAGCACTTTTCTGCTCCCAAACATTCTAATAAATCGGGTGGGGGACTTTAAAAATATAGCGGCGGAGTTAGGAGGCCACTTCATAAATGTGCCCTCCCTTTGAAACCAAATTAGACCCCATGACTTTTTTGGGGGAGGTCAGAATTTTGGAAGAAAACTGGACCCCAAATGAATGACCTTAACTTTAATTTTTTTTTTGCTTCAGATTTTTTGTTTGTGGATATGTGCCCCTCTTATACAAAATCAAGGATCCACCACGTACTGATCCCAACATCTGCTTTTAATCTGGCTTGTCAAACTTTTTTATAGTCGACGTGAAGAGCATCTTGACATGCAAGGCCAAGTCTTCTCCAAAGTACTCAAAGGTCCTGAAATACATCATGGACCACGAGGACAAGATCCAGGACCACATCACGAACGCCAAGGAACTTGCGGGAGGACTAAAATTCGTCTCTCAGCTGATCATGTACAATCGGATTGACCAAGGTAAGATGGAAGCACAGTTTATAAGCTATATAAGATAAGATTAGATAACTTGTCACGTTTGGATCTTGAATACATCTTGTTTTTACCAACTTTTTATCCAAGAGGTTGAATGAAATACGCCACCGCCTTTTCGGCCAAGAGGTGGCTTATACAAACGCCGAAGTTATGTTGCACTTCAAGTTCCTTATTTAAAGCTGAAATTCAGGCCCGTTAGTCGCACAACAAATTAACAGCAGTTTGCCAAAATTGCTTTATAAGAGCAATTTCAACAAGTTGTCGCCAGTCTCCATACTTACAAGTTTCCAACATAAAATTATGTATTCAGCAACTCTTTTTAAGAGTCATTTCTTTATTGATAGTATACGGCCTTTCAAAACTTGACCATTTTATATGCAAGTAATGTATATTGAAATTTAATTATAGCAGGTTGATAGTGTGAATCGGTGGGATAAATTATTAAATAACCTCGTCTTACCTTAAAGGAGAATTAACCCCTGAGTACAAATTTACTTATATTGAAAGGTGTAATATATTCCTACTTATTGGCCTAAATCATTTTCTAATAAGATATTAGAAAAGGGTATAAATAAAGATATTCCAACACCCGGTATCGTCTCCTACTCATTTACATGGGGGCTGCCATTTTCTTGCTGATTTGGATTTGTACATGAACCATTGAGAAATGTTCCGGTCAGGAAGATATTTTGAATCCAAGACCTAAATTGATTTTCTTCATTACCTAAAATCCCATATGTGACGAAAAATATAAAGTGGGTGTTTACATGATTTATAAAAATTAAATCTTTATAATGATACTTTTAAATTGTCTGGTTTTGCTTAACAAAAATCTATTTTCTTGGGTTTGCCAAACAGAGCAGAACATAATATATGCAGCATGCATTCTGACTTTTCAAGTCCCATTATCCGAAAGCAGGTGAATGCATAGTTTGCTGCTATAGATGCTCAGGGAAGAAGCATCCATAAAATTTGAATTAATTTGCTCCGTCCATTGCGTCACAGTGTCTAGAAAATAGATTTATATTAAGCGAATATCGATTTTCAACAGAAATATATAAGGAAATCTTCAGTTTAAAAATAAATTGACATATCTATTCTATATTTTTAATCTCAAATGGGTTTTAAATTTTGAAAAAGGCAATTGGGCATTTGGATTAAGAAAATCTTCTTGTACACATAAAAAAATGGCAGCCCCCATGTATTGCTAGCAGACGATACATATTGCTAGCAGATGATAAATTTTGCTCAGAAAATCTTGATTCGTATCGATCTCGTATATTTTGACGCGAAGCCATATATTCTAACAAGTAGGAATAAATAACACCTTTGAACACTATCGTCTTTATTGTTTGAGGTTAATTCTCCTTTAATTTTTCATAAGTTTATTTACATCACCGTTTTGTAAGATCGCATTCCGGCAGAGACGAAACTTTTTGAGAATTTAAATTTACCCAGAACAATTATAAAATGAGAAATCGCTTCTTGATTGGAAATTCGTCGGGGGGGGGGGGGGGGGGGACAAACTGCTCCCTTGCCCCTCCAGATACGCTAGTGGAAGTTTCAGTATCTATATAGAGTACCGAAGTGTGACGTCATCAAATTTTGATTTTTGTATTTTTATGACCATATTTAGGTAGAGCATGATGGAAAACGTTCACACATCAAATTTGACATGAATCAGTTCATGGTGGCCCAAGGTATGGCTATATGAATATCTAATTAGCCCCATTGAAGTCAGTGTAAATTGGCCTGGTTCTTAAAGTAGCTATCCAAAGAAAATCACAAATATGGCAATTAATGTATCACTAGAAACTGGGAAGCTTACAGATGGCAATCGTATAAGTTTTATGTCAACTGCGTATATGATGATTATAAAAACAACACAAAAGCTCTTCTCAGCATCTGGAATATCCGAGGATTCGCCAGAAATATAGCGATGTTTTGATGTCACACTAGGGAACAATCATGCTTAAGCAGACGACGTCTTATAATGAATAACGTAACTGCAATGCAATTATTTATCAAATAGAGTTTGGTACATTTAAACATGACCTTATTTCACACCATTCTAAAAGGGAAAGTGAACCGATTCTGATAACTAAAACCGTTTGATAGTAAATACACAGGAGAAGGGTCAATGAAATAAACCCCACTTTCAAATTGAAAAGCCCTCCGAATAATATCAGATTGTATTCGTTCCCTCTTGAAACGCCGAACATGCCCCGGTGCAAGCAGCTGAAAATACAATGGCGTCTTATTTTGTTTACAAGTGACTGATTCCTTTATTTTTTTAACGCTGCATTTTTCATCAAAATAATACCATACACGAAGTTAAGAGTGAGGCAACAGACTAACATTAAGACTGACGCTACTCAAGTAAGAGAAATAAGTGAAGAGGAGATGACAAAACAGGCACTGAAAAATGTGTAAGATGTTATGGGACATCGTCTGCTTAGACAGGACTGGTCCTTCGTGTGTCGTCACATATCTCAGCAGCGTTCAAGGAGCTCTTCAGCTGCTATATCGGGGGCTGTATTTTACCGTTTTATAATTGATAATAATCATTAATTCAAATGTTTCCAAGCGTTGAATTTGGATAACCTTGTGTAATTTATGCCATCTATGCAATAATAAGTATTAAGCCAATATTGATTTTGATGGAATTTTTTTGCAATGTGATCTTAACAGTTTAGAACCAGGCCAATTTAACACTGACTTCAATGGGGCTAAGGAGGTATTCATGCGGCCATATCTCGGGGCTCAATGAGTCAATTGCCATAAAATTTGGGATCTGGATTTTTTTTCATTATGTTTCTTTGAGATATGGTATAAAAAATGTCAAAATGAAAAAATAAATTTTTGTGACATCATCACTTCGGTACTCTATAGCCGTTAGAATTTGTGCTTTACTCAGTTCTGATGGAGCATTTTTATCCTATCGTGCCAGATTCCATGACATCGGTTTCCAGGAGGATGAGCGAGTACTTGACGGACTACGCATCAACCATCTCGGAGATCAAATCGACCGTCTGCCATGATCAACCATCTTCATCCTCGTCCTCCCGGTCCTCTCATCCCATGACTGAGTAAGTTTAATTAGTTTCGCTTCTTCCAAACATTAGTATGCTCGTTGAATCTAGTTACCATATCATATGCTTATTCATGCAAACGAGTCTCGCCTTCCATTTGAAATTGGACAGGAAAAAAATGACCCATCGTCTGGTTGAAAGTGTAGTAAATATTTCGGTTTTAGTAGTCATGATTGTCTGGTCCAATATTTTTAAAACTTAGTTTAGGAGTTGACAAGCTGTCTACGTGTTGATTAAATTTGTACATCAATCCATTCACTTATTCAGGGAATACATGGATACACCCCTGTCTGTGTTCTTGAAAGGGTAGGTAACCATACTTCTGCTTAAAGATAAAATCTATCATTGCTTTATTCAGAGTTGCAAGGGCGTATCAACTGAAATTAATATCCAAAGTACCCCTCCCCTCCCCCAGATTGAAAACCTAGCAAAAGTCTCGGTGCTTGATATTTGCCCCTTCCCCGAAATGTTCACGTACGCTCATTGTCAGGAACATTAAGCCCCCATTCCCAGGTCCCATCCATCCTTTACAACAATTAATGTAGCCAATATATTCAGTGAAACAATTTGTCCCTTTTCCCGATTCTATCAACAGCACTATGCCTACAGTAAGTAAAATATTACTATTTTATGAAAAAATGAATTGCATTTTTATGTAATCCTAAAACAGTTTCAAAGTTAAAAAATTAAACATGCATTATCGATTGTTTTAAATAAAGTGATTTTATAGAGTAAAAATTCTACTTTTGAATCTACATCTGAAAGTAATTTTAGCGTATTTGCAGAACGAAATAGATTGAATAATGTTGTCACGTTTGGACTTGTGATCATTCTTTCATTTAGTCATCGCTTACCCCCCCCCCCCCCCTTCCGAATTTTAATTACAAACTAAACTTTTTTCTTTTTTCTCCCAGGGTGGTGGTGTTAGCAAAGGGTGAGTATAAAATGAGTAACCTAAACTAACTTAATTAGGCGACAAAATGAAACTATGATTTTATTCACCGTATGAAAAGTGAAAGTGACATATAGCTAATTCCCATTTTCCACATTCCATTTTGATAGTTGAATTTTCAATGTCAATTTTCTTGATTTTTTACAAATCAAATCCGCTTTCTTTCACATTCTCTACAGGTTCGACCTGAGCGTAAGTATTTATGTTTCCCCTAAGTATTGTGGTATATTTTAATACCAGCTATGGACATTTTGAGCATATTTATTAAAACGTCTTTCTAGTGATACAGCGCTCCATCCAGTAAAACATAAAATCGTAAATATTGGAACTAAACAGATTTCCCCATTCCTAGTGATAGCTCTCCTCTGGCACTTATAAGCCACTTCGGGGATGCAATCTGAGCATGAGCAGATAAAGGTCATCTGTACCAAATTCTAAAATCCACCGACACTAATATTCGATATGTGCTCATGAATGTCATGTAATCATTATTCAATTATGCACTAATGGTGCATTCCATGATATCCAGGTGGAAGTATTCTTTTTAACCCTAATAGGACCGGGGGGGGGGGCGGATTCCGCCCCCCTCGACGTTTCGCGTAATATGTTCGCATCGCGAAAAGCAGTCACCACGCCGCTTCACTACTTTTTTCTTTCAAGTCTTGCGCAACTTTTGAGACCAAATTTGTGATGTCCACGCGTGCGCTTCCGGAGTTACGCAACATTTCGTAAGTGCATGTCAGACCCAAAATTGCTCAAACGTGATTTCGTGTACAAATCCAATGCAAATTGTGTTTCCAGCTAAAATTCATAAATGTTTCATTATTTTTACTGTTTAAAAATTTATGATTATGATTAAAATAGTGTCGCCGACGAATTCCATCTAAAAAACAATAAAAAACAAAGTCGAAAAACAAATACATAAGAAATTTAAAAAACAATAAAATACATAAAAGGATTTTACCGAATTTTTTTCAGATTTATTTGATCAGAATCTGACAAAGAGTCTCTATACACAAATAGCAGTTTTGGGGCTTTATTTAATTAATTAGAGCAAACCATTAATTTTATGCATAAATTAGCATAATTAATTAGTTGTGACATTTTTCGAAGAAACTGACTATACAGTTTGGTAGATTACGTGGTCGGCGACGTGTGTGCCAATTTTCGTTGCGAATGCGCGGTGGATGGCCGAGATCTTAGGGGGGCGGAATCAGCCCCCCCGCTGTGAGATGGGTCTAAATAACCCGGCTCTATTAGGGTTAAAGGGGGAAACAAAAGCTATTCATGAGGCACCTCTATCACTCCCAGAGTTATTTTTCTGAAGTGCACATAAAGGGACCCTCCATGTCTAAAATATCTGGATATTTGGGTCATTTGTACCATGCGCTAACCCCGAACTGGCTTGTTAGTTTCATCCTAAAATGTATTTTCTCCTTTTCTCAGGGCGGTGAAGTCGGCAAAGGGTGAGCGTTTTTCAAACCATTTTAGTTGCATAGGCCTATGGTATACATAATGTGGATTTTAATTCGCTTGAGTTTATTCCTCAACGTGTTTGACTTTAATAATATCTTCCCCCTCTTTTTATCCTCACTGCATGCAGATTCGACTTGAACGTAAGTATACACATTTTTTATCAAGTTCAGAATGTTAATATAAAATACTGTAGTAACAACTTTAAAACTTTTCACTCTTCTTAAATAACCTTAAATAAAATAACTTCTATTTTCTCCCAAATTTCTCCTCAGGGCGGTGGAGTTGGCAAAGGGTTAGTATTCAAAACAAGTTACATTGTTTCAGTTACACGGAGATTTAGTTCTGCTTTGCATTATACATTTCAATATGTGCTTTTAACATTTTATAATTCAAAACTGTCCTTTCTCTCACGTTCCCTCAACAGATTTGACTTGAACGTAAGTACAATTTTTAAACGATCTAAAGATCGCGGTATGAACTTAACCTGAGAGATAAAAACTCCGTTAATCGCCCTCCCAGAGGCTACATGAAACCAAATAGCTAGCCATTCCTTATATGGGTGTATAGTAAAAAGAACACCTTGGTCGAATTTCATTACACATACCTTGCTAAAGTAGCAATAGATGCAAAAAAATATGTAATTACATTTCTTTTTACTTCACAGGGTGGTGGAGTTGGAAAAGGGTGAGTGTTACGGCTGTAATCAATTCCATAATAAACCAGTTACATTTAACATTTCATTTGAATTGACTAATGTCCCTGTAGCATCTGTTTGACTGACAATAATTTTTCTCTTTCCAGTTTCAACTTGGGCGTAAGTATAATTTTTAATTAAATTTCTATAAACTTAAATAAACCGTATTGTATTTCCCGATCTCCGAAGATCATCAACATGCACTTTAATTAGAGCTAAATTTTCTATTTTCTCCTACAGGGCGGTGGAGTTGGCAAAAGGTGAGCAATGTCATAAAACTTATGCACACGTGTTAATTTTAAATTGCAGTAATGCCTCATTACCATGTATTCTCATTTTTCTGTTTCCTTTACTAGATTCGACCTCACCGTAAGTATAATACTTCAATATTTACTTTATCCTACACGCTAAGTGTTCACTTTTAATCCATTTCATGCTAATTGTGCGTACACTAACATTTTCATTTTTCTTTCACCAACAGGGCGGTGGAGTTGGCAAAGGGTGAGTATGATATACGTAATTCTTAATGCTGTTACTTCGAAGACGGAAAATAGATATCATAATACAGTATTATAAAGAATTCCCTTTTGTATACATCGTTTGTATAATTATCGTTTCATTCCATTTTCCCACTTTCTCTACTTCCCTCTCGACAGATTCAACTTGAGCGTGAGTATGGTATGATAACTGGTTTACTGTTTATGACACTATTTTTTAGTCCTTGCACTGGTAGTTTCCATGATTTCGATGCTTAGATTAATGACTATTCAAACTTTATTCAACAGGGAAGCGACGTCAATAACTGATCTGACTGATCATCAGCGTCCATTACTTCGCGCTCTGAGGTAATATTTGTTTACTTTTATACGTTCTAAATTTATTCAAAGCATGCTAAAACAATATTCAAACACTTTGAAGCTACATGTAGTACCCCTCCTAACTTCCTGAAATCAAGGAAATTTTACTATGAAATTTATCAGTTTCATTTTATCCGTTCTCATTGCAGATCTGAATGACACCTCATAACAGTTCCTGGATAACCGAATTCGCCTATTGCCCATTTTTACACTGATTTTAATGCATTGATCGCTTACAACGTGCAAGTGAAGCCTGTCCAATGTTATATAATAAATAACTAGCAAAAAACTAAAAGTTGTCAATTAGTTCATTCGGGTGGTTAATCGTATGCTTAATCGTAGAGGTTAAGTGAATGTTGGATTGAACGAAATGTTTTCCACATTTGTGTATATTGAATGAATTTGTTTTCTTGTCATACTGTATAGTGTGTATATATGAAATTGTGTCATGTGAATACGTACTTATTGCCGGTGTTTTTGTGAAAAGTGGAATGATTTAAAGCTGAACGATTAACGTTTTCTAAGTAGAAAAGTTTGCACATGTTTGACTCCATGCGTCTACCTCACTATTACCGTTCTCCAGCTTTGCTCCCTTGCCTTTCTCATACTTCAACTGCTATCGCTCTTTCTTACCTCTTTAAACTTTCATTCTTATCTCGCTTTCCTATTTTCGCTCGTCTCGTGTCACTGTTTCTCTTCAGTCAGTCTCTCCTGCCTCCTCCCTATTCTCTTCCGACATGTCTCGTTCCTGTATTTCTTGTTCCTGTTTCTTTTCTCTTCCCTGATCCTTTTTCTCGTCTCGGCTCGCTTTCCCTGTATCTTTCTTTCCTGCCTCTTCTCCCCTCGTAGTCTTTCTGTCCTCAATGCCTTTCGTTTCTTTGGCAGAGAACCAGGATCGATTTCCATTAGATTCCAATTTTAATCCTACATTACGACACTATATCTTGGATAAGTAATATATGCCATCAGAAAACTCTACTTCAAACTTTTTGGTCATTTGACATAAAGGTTCTTTCTTGTGTACGAGCACAATATCCTAAACATTTGAGCACTTCAAGACAACGTGAATCCTGAACTTTCTATAGAAGGCAAGATCTTTCTTTACCCACACTTGCCCACCTTGAATAACATGACCAAGGAGTTAACCCCCCCCCCCCCCCCCATTATATTAAAGTTCCAATGCTCTTTTCCGCACTGCTGCTTTCTAACATACTTGAATCGTAACTGCATGTCTTAATTTGGGCTGGCTCGAACACATAACGTTAAAAAAATGGTTTGTTTATTTTTACGTAAGAAGGTCACGGGTGTGAAGGGAAAAAGACTCGCGGAAGCATTGCCATTTTTGTAATGACCCCGACCTCCCCCCCCCCCCCCCAAAAAAATAACATTGAGGAAACAACCCGCTGTATATCAACATGGAAATGGAAAATAAAACTTAAAACAGATTCATTAATTTTACCTTTCTTGAACAGCACACAAAGGCTCCTGATCGTGTTCCTCTATACAGGATACCATATATATCATCCGGGTCATCTTCTGTAAGGTCATACACCTCTGCTATCCCACCAGTAAGGTCAACGAAGGCGTCTGCTGCCATCCCACCCGATAGGCCGTTGTAACTACCATGTAACCTAGAATGGATGGAAAGGATTTTAAGTTCAATTATATATTGATATAATTTAAGATGGTGTGGGACTAAGCCGTATAGATCGGACGCCAATGTCATACAGTGAACGCTCAAACCTTGCACACCCCTTTGTGTATCTAAAATTACTAAATTATTTCATATTTGAATATATGTATAACTTTATCCTTATAGTTGCGAAATAAATCGTTAAGGGACAAGTTAAATGTATAGTCCCAGATTATCAAAGAAGTTACAAGTCTTATCTTGGTTCCTATACGAAATAATTGATTGACATATTGAACAGAAAACGTACTCGCCTTAGAGCCCCGGCTCACACACGAGGAGTCATTTCGATTACGTCATTACTTGCGCTATATGAGCATGTGAAGGCATTTAACTCATACGCCAGTTATTGTCAGTATTTGTTTTTTTTCATTCCCAATCATTTTTATTTTAAGCTATCACTCTTTCATGACGCAAAAGACACATTGACCCGGTCCTTACGTCAGCAATTGACGCCTCGCGTGCAGCAAAGGAGTGAACTAATTGCATTGTTACTTCTTACTTGGCATATGCCTTCTCCACAAGTGACGGCCAGAACTCGTCACGATCGCTGGAGCTGGCGAAGACTTGCTTGCCGTGTTTCGCAGGAAGACGGTCGTCAATGACCACGGTTACCCATCTGCCAAAACGCCAGAACCGAAATCGAAACATGCCGTTGTACCCGTTGGTGAAGCTCTGACCGTCTGGTACGATCTGGAGGTTCGAAGGTATTGCAGTAAAGTTTATTCATTTAAACACTACTTGAGGATGTTTGTCTTACTTCTTTTGAACTTGCCTTTATAGACTGAGCTTAATACCAGCATCGGGTTTAAATTTCATACGGAGTTATAATTTTATTGTATTAATGGAAATATGTCCCAACATGATTTTATTCGATTTCGAGTTGCTTTTGTTCAAGAATAACGGTCTAAAATAAATTCATGAGGACTAATTTGTCATACTACGAAATAGTATAAGCCAATAGTACTATTTTCAGTTTACCCATAGTATATAAACCATATTGAAATTAAAGATATAAAAACTGTATTGAAAATAAAGATATTAAAAAAATTAAAACATTACATCGTCGGCAATAACGGTGGAAAACATGCTTATGATTTGGCCCGGCCCCCTTTTCATCACGATGAAAAATAAATTGTCTCCCGGGATGACGAAACGATATTGTGTCCTTCGTCTTTCTGACTCTCACTCTTTCATTCGGATTCGTTGTACTCTGCCTATTCGTTTATAGTGCTGTATAAATTTACATTATATCAAGTTATAAAGGCGCCATTTTGTACATTTCATATATCTTACGTTAAAAGTAAAATGAAATCGTAGTGAAATGGGTATGGAGACTGAGTTCAAGAAAGAGAGATGTAGAGAAAGGTCAACTAAGCAAAATAAGGGGAAGAGCTATCGAGACATGCGACGAGTAAACAAGAGAAAAAGAGAGGGAGATGGGGAAGGAGAGGGGCATTGACGGATACAGAAGGCTACACCCCCCCCCCCGAAACATTTGAACTATTGTCTGTCTTTTTTTTTTTTTTCTGCTTTTATACTTTTCCTGTCAAGATTTTTTTGTTACACATACTTGTGTCCCCTCCCTCTGGAGAATAATCCTGGATCTACCCCCGGGAAGCGTTATATAAGAATATCAAGAAAGAGTCAAGTGAGGGAGAGGAGGATAGTAAAATCCAAGATATTAAGCTACATTTACCACACTCGACCCAGGTGAGGTAAATGGGTACCTGGCAGGAATTAATTCCTTGAAATGCTAGAGCGCCGTAAGAGCAGCCATGCTAAGCCAGGGTAATAATTGTAGTTGTGGACATGGTGAAGCGCCAGGAGTGTCAAGTCTGACAGACATTTGCGCTATACAAGAACCCACTATTATTTTACAACTATATTTCGGAAATCCTATATAAACTATAGATCTACATAATTATGAGAGCAGCTCCAAGCTATTGTGTCCCATACGTTACCGATCACATCTAAGATATCAGTATATCTGATGACTGTATTAAGCTGATAACCCTCTTACAGTTTAAATCTGACAATATTTAGTAGAAATGTGAACATAAATGTCCACGGTTTCCTTGTAAAGTTCACCAATACTTGGTAACGTATGGGACGGACCTCGGACTTGCCCATGCGTAACTTTTAAACCAACCTTTTGAATGAGAGCAGGCATCTTGGCGATTGCCGAGAGTGAGGCTAAAAACCAGCAGTCTCCGAGGTTTCCTTGGACTACATCCTGCCTGCTGAACCCATCGACGACTAGGCGAGGGTTGTTACGAAGTTCCTTTATTTTGAAGACAATAAAGATAATGGTAATAATGATAATAATAATAATTATGATGATAATAACAATGATAACAATGAAAATAATAAAAATGAGTGAATTTACAAAATGCAGTTATACAATTATACCCTACTGCCCATAAAACCAACCTCTTAGAACTGAAAAAAAAATTCTTATGCATAATTTTTATGCTGGAGCCAGTTTGTTTAATGCACTCCCTGGTAATGCTTAAACGTGTACATCCCTTTAAGTTTTTAAAAAATATGCAAAGCTATAAATATTGACTCAATGAAATTATAACATTGCTATTCAAATATGTACCATATACCATGTAAACCACGTATGGTGCGAAAAAAAATATACTTGGGTACAGCCGAATTCTTGAGGATACTACACTTATAGAGCTAGAGGTCTGTAGAGAGGTCTGCTGTTTATTGTTTTTGATATTCTTGAAATAAGAGGCAACCACATTTTAATTTGGCATAAGTTTTACTTATTTTCCTCGAATACAGTCGGAAGAGGGGGGGGGGGGGTGGCATATGCCGGCTCTTTATTCAGTCGTATACCTTATATGATAATATATATATATATATATCTTATGAATAATTACATAATACAATTACATCATTACAAATACATACAAATAACTGGAAATGAAAATTACATGTGTGAGAAGACAATTGAAGGATAATGCAAACAAACTTACGTGAGGTCTCTTCCACGCGATATTGCTAGCGTCTCGTGAACCATCGGAGAAAATCGATTTTGGTTCGGCTGGGAAATCGGGATCCTCGAACAACCCATCGCTGTTCTTCGATGTGAAGTTACGAGCGTGCGTTTCGTAATCCTGAGAGTGAGAGAGAGAGAGAGAGAGTGTGTGTGTGTGTGTGTGTGAGTGTGTGTGTGTGTGAAAGAGAGAGGGAGAGGATGAAAACAGATTAAGAGGTAGGGAATGTATTCAGAAAGGTAGGGAACAAGAGAGGGGAGAGAATTCAATAGAAAGAGAGGAAGAAAGGGGTGACAGAGAGAGTGTGGTAGAAAGAGAGAGAGAGAGAGAGAGAAAGAGAAATGGAGATAAAATGTCAGTGAGAGGGTGAGGCGAGGCAGAGAAATAAATAGAAAGAAGGGAAGAGAGAAAGAAAAATAATATTGGTAAATTTGATCAATACATTGCGGCAAAACAAGTCGTGACCTTCATAAAAAAATAGGGGTCTGAGGGAAAATGAAAGATACAATTTATTGACGTAGAAAAAGCATAATAACCACGAATCGTGATATTGATATAACTGGCTGAATACAACAAGTAACTGGACTGCTTTAAATTTAAAAAGCAGACGTAAAGGACTGGTTTATACTGAATAAAATGTTTTGAAATCATAGAAACTAAACGATCAACGGCAAGTACAGGCTTTCATCAATACTGTAAAGAAGACTGCGTAATTATTGTCTTTCTCATCAAGTTGTGTCCATGGAGAATTATTTTAACGATAGTTATAACTGCTTCTCCATGACATCATTTTTTTTTATATAACAATTTCAATTTGTTATTGATCAGAACATAGTGATCTCTATCCCTTATACCTGAAGGACATAAAAGCAATTAGTAGGCATGTTTTGCGGGGTTGTTTTTGATAAAATCAGGGTTATACTTCAATGCAAGAATATCATATTCTGCCTGTTGTATAGCCACGTTATGACCATGGTTACTACACTATTCAACTGCGTAAAGCAGTGATAAATAATGGGTTATT
The DNA here is from genome assembly GCA_025617745.1 of Heliocidaris erythrogramma. Classification (NCBI taxonomy): domain Eukaryota; kingdom Metazoa; phylum Echinodermata; class Echinoidea; order Camarodonta; family Echinometridae; genus Heliocidaris; species Heliocidaris erythrogramma. Next base: position 13,443,782 of record CM046861.1, read on the forward strand.
ACGTAATCTCTTTTTATCAACGTCGTTATCATAGCCTCGATATAATTGTACCCTTTATCTGTATCAACCACTCAAGCAATAATATCATAATTTCTTGTCTTATCCATAGCTTTTTTCTTCTTGGTCATTGAAGGATTTTATGATTATTATTCAATCAACTACTGCTCATTGTCTCCTCACTGTTGTAAGAGCTAAATTTACCAAACATCTTTAACGAATTATATCTTTTATTTATTTATTTATGTATATATTAGAGTTTTATTTTCAATACAAGCAGGGTAGACGCGTTCAGTTATAAAGACTGCCTTACAAGCACGCCCTGTAATATAACATAATTATGTTATCCTGTTTGTGATTATTGTCCATATGCAAATTTCATTAATCATATATTCAAGATCACATTACAAGAAAATCACAAATATGGCAATTAATGTATCACTAGAAACTGGGAAGCTTACAGATGGCAATCGTATAAGTTTTATGTCAACTGCGTATCTGATGATTATAAAAACAACATAAATAAAAGCTCTTCTAAGCATCTGGAATATCCAAGGATTCGCCAGAAATATAGCGATGTTTTGATGTCGTCATACGAGGGATCGATCCTGCTTAAGCAGACGACGTCCTATAATGAATGAACGTAATTGCAATGCAATTATTTATCAAATTATAAAGAGTTTGGTACATTTAAACATGACCTTATTTCACACCATTCTAAAAGGGAAAGTGAACTGATTCTGATAACTAAAACCGTTTGATTGTAAATACACAGGAGAAGGGTCAATGATCAATGAAATAAACCCCATTTTCAAATTGAAAAGCCCTGCGAATAATAGCTGGATGGTATTCGTTCCTTCTTGAAACGCCGAACATGCCGCGGTGCAAGCAGCTGAAAATACAATGGCGTCTTATTTTGTTTACAAGTGACTGATTCCTTTATTTTTTTAACGCTGCATTTTTCATCAAAATAATACCATACACGAAGTTAAGAGTGAGGCAACAGACTAACATTAAGACTGACGCTAGTCAAGTAAGAAAAATAAGTGAAGAGGAGATGACAAAACAGGCACTGAAAAATGTGTATAATGTTATGGGACATCGTCTGCTTAGACAGGACTCGCCCCTCTTGTGTCGTCACACATCTCAGCAGCGTTCAAGGAGCTTTTCAGCTGCTATATCGGGGGCTGTATTTTACCGTTTTATAATTGATAATAATCATTAATTCAAATGTTTCCAAGCTTTAAATTTGGATAACCTTGTTTAATTTATGCCATCTATGCAATAATAAGTATTAAGCCAATATTTAAAATCATTAGTGTTCTACTTTCACTGTAAAAATTAGTACAGTAAATTACTGGCAACCCGGCTACACAGTAAAATACTGTATCATTTACAGTTAATTTTTTTTTTACAGTTATATACTGCTTTTTACAGTTTAACTGTACAATACCGTGAAAAATACAGTAATTTTATAATGTGCAGCGGGTTGCCAGTAATTTACTGTAAATTCCTACAGCAAATTTCAATATGTTGTACATGAATTTCGCTGTAATTCAGCATGCAAGGCTGCGAAAATTATGAATTTCATTGCAATATTCATCATTTCAATTCAGATTTTAATGTCAAGTAATCATAATGTATACCATTTATAGATTTACCTTTCTGCCCCTCCCATCAACGGGATTCCTCATCATAAAAATAAATGTTTGAGATTTGGCCTATCGTTATCAAAAGATTTATCGCTTCCGCACCACCGCTATATTATACTACTACTACATTATGACAATAATAATTATGATGATGATGATGATGGTGATGATGAAGATGATGAAGATGATGATAATGATAATAATAATAATCATAATAATAATAATCATAATATTAATAATAATAATAATAATAATAGTAATAATGATAATGATGATAATAATAATAATAATAATAAATAATTAAAGTATCAATAACAATAAACCAGTGGAGTTGATGTACCTTGTCGGAGGTTAAAACAAGCTGTCCATCAGGGTGCGTTTCAAAGTCTTCGACATCATCCCCGTTTTCAAACACGGCTTCGTCATTATTGTCGATGGGTGATGGCGGCTGCTCTGAATACAACCATAAGTCTCCAGGATCGTTGACCACGCTCGGTCTTGCATGGACGGCGGTGAGAGGAGGACCAGGGACGCGGCTACTGCCCGGTGTCCGCAGCGGCGAGGTGTATGGAGGGGGCGGTTCGTTGGGCTTGAAGACCGGGGCACGCTGCGGGTGGTGCGGATAGCCGCTGCGGTAGTTACCGTATGGGTTCTCGACGTAACCGCGGTTGGTGCTTGGTTGAGTCCGGCTATACGGTGGGGGCGGTGGACGACCGGCTAGAATATCATGGCTTTCCCTGGCATGTAATCGTAGTCCAAATCCTGGTCGCTGCTGAGAATGGGCCCGGGTATCAACCCCCGTCGTATCACTACCACAGGTGGACGGGAAAGAGCCCATGATCCAGTATACAGCCGTTTCAACTAATCACGCAGGCCAGGGAAATATATAGTTTGGCATTTTATATGATCATGATGGCAATTATAGCCTCCAACGCGAAAAAATGTACGATGAGATCTATAATATGTTCTGTAAACAAAATGAACCAATATACTCCTCACAAGCGCACAAGAACCGTGGCATCAATAACACACAAGCATGATTTTTTTGTTAAATGTTTTCCCAATGGTGTCTGTTCCGCTTCCTGTTTCCAAATCATAACATCATGATCCAATATTAAAATAACACGATGAAAATTATACATGCTCCAATATTAGACAAACAACGGACGAATATTATAAAAAACAGACATCAGCTGTCAGCGTTGAAGCTAGGTTATACTTTCCATTATCATTCAGTGTTGATATAATACTCTGCGCTCATTGCATGGCAGACCTTCTATTAGCAGGGGGTCGAAAGCACACAAGGCATTCACTTCAAGGTACTCGATTTTATTCATTGCTAGCGAAGTCGTATAGTTCTCTACTCCTCCAGTCGTTGCAGCGCAATCAACGTGTACAACAAGTGCAGCAGGTTCTACGGCGAGCTGCGGTTACTATGGAAACGTGACGCGCGCGAACGATTCTCGTGAATGGGATCATATTGCTGTCCGCAGCATAGGTCCGCAGACGGCTGTTTGCTCGATCATTGCAGGGACTCTCATAGCCTGAGCCTTCCCCACCCCGTCCACGGTTGGTCGATGTCTCTATGCGCCTCAGTACACTTCGATCTGTCACTCTCGATATAAATATAAAATTATTGCAATACATTAAATTTGGATATTTAAATAAATAAAATCTCCCATATTCAGGTTGTGAACCATAATAATGAATACTAAACATAGGCATTTGCTGCTTTGCCGACCTTCTAACCCCTTCTAATCGGAATATATATGCCAAATCATCGTCAAATCGTAGACCATGGCAGCCTTCGCAGGACTGTTCTGACGTCGCTACGATTCGGTGCCGATTTAGCCTTTCCTCCGACTCGCAGGCTTGCAGTGGGGCGTAATTTTGGTTTTCCTATTATTATACGCCTATTCATAATCTCAATCAAAACTATTTCACTTGTTTAAATGTTTCTACCAAATTTTATTACATTTTCTTCCGAAATCGGCTCGCAAACCGATCGTATATATAGTGTGCGGTCGGCTTACTTGTCTCTCCTTCTCTCTATCTCTGTACCCTATCCCCGTCACTATCTTACACAGTCATGTTTACCTAGAATGGTCCCCAGGGAATGGAGAAGAGCGCATACATTGTGTACGGGGCAAGCCATGAACATAATCAGATGGCCGGGGTAATAATTAGTCTGTAAAGTGCTTAGAGATATCGTAGATAAATTAAGCGCTATATAAATCCAGAATATTATTACTATTAATACTAGCTCTTTCTCTTCCCGTAGTCTCTCTGTCTGTCTCTCCATTTCTCTTTCCTCCCGTCTCTGTCTCTCCCCGGCTCCCCCTTCATTATCTCTTTTCTTTCTCCTTATTTTTCTGTTACCTCTCTGTCTCTATCTCTCTCAAGAAATAGACCCAACAGTAATAAAGGGGGAGGGGACATCAAGGATATTGAATATATATATTTTTTTGTATATAGAAGAAGGAGAAGAAAATAATATGCAAGAAGAAACAAACAAACGTCCGCTGAGAATTAGTTTAAAAGATAACTTTAAACAAAAAACGGAATAAATGAATAATATTAAAACAGTCATTGACCATTAACGTGATTTGTGTCTGTAATGTATATCAAAATATATAATATCAAATCTGGAATGATCCAATAATTTATGTCTGCCCAAATTCCTCCTTGAATATACAATACACTTTATATATATATTATATATATCTTTATGTAATCAAATTTCACGAAGGCATGTATGAAATAAAATAACACAGAATGACGAGGGCCTTTATTTAGATAACATTCCTCTGAACGAGGTAATGAATCAATAAACACCTAAAATTCATCTGACAGTGAATGAGTGTGATATCGAAAACTAAATCAGTCTACTCCATTCCGTGCCGACCTCCGCTCAGATTTCTGAATCAATCATCCAGTGGCGGATCTACATGGGGGAAACCCGGCCCGTGCCCCCTCTTTTGAAACCCGACTGCCACCTTAAGTACACATGAAAGAAAAGGCCCCTTAATTGTGTGCCTTTTCGGCTCTGCGCTCCCTCTTTTACAAAATCCTGGATCCGCCCCTGAATCATCAAAAAATTACTTGACGTTTGTTGACTTCTTGCACAGCAAACACATTTCCGAACATGATGACACTATCAAAAAGGCTAATGGAAATATGTATGTGAAATTGTGCATGAACTATGTAACTGTTTGTTGTTATGACTACATGCACATTCATTATCAGATGATATTGCTTATACAGCCCCCCCCCCCCCTTCTTGGGCTGAGGTCCGCTTTTTCATGAAGAAAAAAAACACACCTTTAATCTTTGTTACCAGAATTACCCACACGCTGTCTAGCTGTTACAAGTGAATGTAACACACACTCTAATAAATATTTTGTTTCTGCGACTTCAAAAATGTGTGTTCAAAATCATCATTCACAACCCCTAAATTTCCCCTCGGGAGTCCTCAAATTGCAGCAGAAAGCATCTAGATTTCAAAATTTTCCGGGGGGAGCATGCCCCCGGACCCCCTAGCAAGGACCGTATTGATTATGACAAAAAGGTCCACTTTTCCCCAAAACGACCCACTCCTTTAGAAACCCTGGCTACGGGCCTGTTATATGACATAATATGACAGTGGTGAATGATAAGTGTGAAATAATTAATGCATGTTCCATGGTGAATTCATAAAATTTTTATTAGGTCAAGTTATGGAATAGTGTGATGGTTGTTTTTTTTAAATGGCTAAGAATGATAATTCGGAGGGAATTGATCCCCCTTGAACTTTTCTTCTTTATAAAAAAAAAGCCCACGAAATTGAATGACAGAGACTAGAGATAGCCGACGGGATTACCGAAATCATTTCCCATATCTTATGACAATCCTGGATTCGCCAGGGTGCAGAAATTTAGGAAGCTTTATTTCAGTATTAGGATATCTAGGGTCAAATAAACAACCTTTTTTTATGCTGGAATGTAATTATTCTATCATTCACCAGCCTATAGCATCCGATGATTGTTTGTTTTGTATTTCAAAATATTGATTTGAGATATCTTGTCACGTTTGCTCAGCGGCGTCGCTAGACCATATTTTGGGGGGAGGGGGGGGGGGGGGGGGGGGGTGGCGCCGGGCCAAATTCAACAAACTAACCAAAACTAATTCCATCAAATAAAGACACGAAGACGTAACAGACATTTTCTGACGAGGCTCGATAAAATCAAAATTTACTGATTATTTTTTTTATTCTTATTTTTTATTTTATTATTATTTATTTTTTTAAATTTATTTATTTTTTATTTATTTATTTTATTGGGGGGGGGGGGGGGGGATGGGAGGGGCACAACCGGCCCGTAACCCTTTTTGAATCAAAGGTATCATACCTTATAATGACACTAAACTCCTTCCATATGCTAACCCCCCCCCCCCTTTTGCTTCTTAGAAAATATTCGTAATTGCGAACCCCCTCCCCCCCCCCCCCCAAGTAATATACCGTTTGAAGTAGGTCCCTTGCATTTTTTTTTCCAAATGCTCTGTAGTTCCTCACTGATAGTATTTTACTTTTTGCTGAATTTTAAAACAAATCCTCGAGCAGTGTTTAATTGCTTGGGTAAAGTCGATTCTACATGTTGTAGTCCCTAGCCGGGCTTTCAGACTTACATGTATAAATATTTTGTATTAGCACAAGTCTGCGTAAATATTCTGCGAGTAAGGGGGAGGGGGGAAGGTGTCGGGGAGAACAGATAAACAAGAGAAGAGAAGGGGAAAAATGGAGTTGGACAGAATATGAAAAGAAAACAACAGGACCCAGGCCTCCCACTGCCTCCCATTTGGTTCCTTCAATTCATATTTCATCAAGTAAAATTACCGCCCATGTCAGTGCCCCCTTATCAGAGACTTTTGAAGGTCAAATAGACCCCAAAATGTGTTATGAGTGACGCTGATGACCATCAGAAATTTTTTTCTGAGATTTGTGCCCCTTTCTTTGAAAAATACTGGATACGCCGCTGCCTTGGGAGCCTGACTCATTTGTCCATTCAAAGATAATCAAAAAACAGGAAATAAAATGAAAGCAGAACACAAATTTACAAGTGACCACATTTTATTATTATCAATAATATTGACTGAAATTCATATTACAATAATAACCAATTATACAATGTTTAAAATAACACATTCACAATTGAAATGGCAAAATAAGCAATGGGGAATCCCCAAATAATGATGGAAAATAAATTCAAAATTATTAAAAGAACAAATTTACAAGATACACATTGTGCAGTGAAAATACAACTGTACTCACACGTGTTTAGCATATGCACTATGCATATCAAAATAGACATATACATTTACATGTATTATAATGACAATAATATTGTTTTGGGAGAGGGGAATGAAGATTTTAAAACTTATTTTCATCCATTTTGGAGCAACACTACTCTCTTAAACCGCTCTGGTTAACCACTAACAAAATTCATCACATTTATCATTTTCAAATAAGACTTCCATGAATATCTATCTTTAAGCCTTGTATGTTTCATTAACATTATGGCAATATATTGCAATATAAAACTTTATTTCATTCATATCCTTGTAAGGAAATACACTTACATTGTAGATGTATCATTAATTTCATCAATTGTAATTAATTTGTAAACTTGGTTGCGAGTCTTAGAACAAAACTCGCATGGTACCCTTGCTTGCACTAATACATACTTGTACACGATAACAGAAAACATGTAAATATGTATAAACAGAGATGCACAATTAAAGTGAAATAAAAATACAAGTGAAAGCTACCCCGCACACAACCCAAACAACATTTGCGGCACTAATGTCCTTTGGTAAGATATTAACCTACATTTGCCACTCTCGACCCAGGTGCAGTAAAAGGGTACCTGGGAGTAAGAAATTCCTTGCATGCTTTCAGTGCGTTAGGGAAGCTGGGCTAAATCCAGAGTAATACATTGGAATCTCAATATAAAAATCTCCGATATAACAAAATTCCTGATAAACCAAGGTAATTTAGCTGGTCCCAGGGTTTATTTTCTTTAGTTTTGTTACCCTGATATAAGGAGATTCCTGTTATAACAAGGCAATTTTCATGGTCTCAAGGTCCTTGTTGTAGTGAGTTTCCACTCTACAATGTAGTAGTACTTTGTAAGCGCCTTCAGCATCCCCTGGGATGGAGAGGTGCGCAATATTAAATGTAGCTACAGTCAAATCTGCTTTAGCGACCACCTGTCTATAAGGACCACCATTTTTGTTTACCTTGAAAAGTATTTCTCATTGAAACGTGTATTAAAGGAACCTGTGCATAAAGACCGCCTGCTCATAAAGACCACTTTTCTTGTCTCCCTTGAGCGGTCTTTATAGACAGGTTCTACTGTATTATTATCATTATCACTATTATTCCACAAATGCACAGACTGGTTACTGTCAAACCAGACACTCCTGTGACATAAAACTTTCGCAAATTGTTAATGACAGCCAATTCTGCTGCAAGAAACTTTCGCGAATTGCACTAATTTTATGTTGTGTCAATTGTGATTTGATTATTTCGCAGCATGAAACCTCCGCGAATCTCGAACACTCGCGAAGGTCGCGAAAGTTTCATGCACGCCGAAATTTCCGGTTTGAAAGTACTGGGTTTATGAACAACCCCTATTATTTCTGCCATTCACATGATAGACTTTTTGGAGCATAAATGCAGATGGTAATCCCGACAGTGAACTACATTTAATTATTGTAGCCAAGGTCCAAATCCTGACTAAGTAGGTGGAGTTACTCCTCTCATTTATGGAATGCCAAATATCTTTATCTCCAATCTGTAGGAAATACTGAACAATAGTTATACCTAATTCTGTTATCAAAATTCATGTCATCATAAAAATTGATTTCTCATTTCAATTTTAAGACTAATTTATGTAAGTCATTCACGACATTACAGAATTATAGCAAATTCGACAGAATAGAGAGGTCGACAACCTGACATTTGGCACTCCATAAATGAATACGAAAACGATTACTGACCATATGAAAGGACTGTCAAATACTAAGTACAAAAATAGCTCAACTATTCCTACATACATTTCATTATAATCTGAGTAAATTCATATTTCTTTCCACAAGATAGCAGTGACAATATGAGGTATATTTTTGTAAGTAATTCAAACCAAAAGTTGGTATCATGGGATTAAGATTCAGACAGTTTTGACACTTTTTCTACCTCAAATTTGATGCATATCTATGTCATAAGATGTCGAGTGTAACCAACCGATGTATGTGCTCAGTAAAATCACAACACAATTTGTTAGTACCGTGTACCGGTATATGCTGCCATCTTTGCTCTTGTTAGATTTTTTCATAAAGTAGGCTGCAAGCAATGATAATTCAGTCTGAAAGCCAGGCTAATGTGAAGCATTTCCTCTAATTGATCATTAAACCAACAGTAGTAAAAGCAGCTTTCATTCCTTTTAAAATGTCCAAAACATGCAAACTTCAAACTTATCACATCTTCTTCTTGATCTAACCTGAACAGTTTTTCCAACAATAGGTGATATGGAGCCATTCATTGAAATGAGTCCTGAGCAACACAAGTTTTCTTACCATTCATTTTATTGAAAAAAAAGGGGGGGAGAAGAAAATCGCTTGATATGACCCTTGATCAATAGTAGTACAGTGTAACACCAGAGAACAATTATTCAATGGTCATATTAGAAGATTTTCATTTTTTGAAATGAAATAAATGGATAAAAAACTTGTATCGTACAGGACATGTTTCACAGAATCGCCCTGTAGCACTCTGTATAACACAGGACGTCTATTACAATGTAGGTTTCAAGGCACACTAAGAAATATGTTATTCCTTTCTCTTAACGAATACTGTCCTCTCGACAAATATAGAGTTGAATATAAGGGAAATGCTATCACTGATTGCAAAATCTTGCTCCAAAACTATGTTGTTCCATATCACTGCATTAAATGAATTTTATTAGATGGATGGGATAGTTCATTGTTTTGAAAAGTAACATTTAGGGCAACGTAAGTATGTATATCTTTTGGAGATATGCCGCAATCTTTCCGAGTTTTGTGGAAATCATCAAATTTTTTTATAAAAGGCTGCTAGAATTGCAAATTCATACTGAAGAATAAATTTCTTACAAAAATAACTTCTCACAGAATAGCGATGAAAATATCTGAATGCTCTAGTACGATAGATTCAATTACTTACCAATTTCAAGATCCTAATCTCAGAAATTCTTCTGCAATAAGCCAGTTCGTGATTACAATGTGTGCAAGTGCAGATAAAGGTCAATTGCACCAAGTATAATTGACCTTTATATGCCGTGATAGTGTGCGCACCATGATGCGCGCACCAGCATAATTTCAGTTGTTAAAAGAAGTAGCGTGTCCATGAAAACAGATGCCCCTACAATTTGAGGTCATTTGTACCACGTATTAATTACGAACTGGCTTTCTGTTGTGATTGTCCTAACTAACATTCTACATCCATTTCAGGCATCTTTACGTAGCCAGAACTACAAAGCCATCAAGCTTTCATGGCAATATTCAAACCAACTCTTTCCCCCAAAGTGCCTACATTCCTATTTACAGCTCAATATATTCACAATAATTTAAAACAGTTTGCATCAATGTACATATAAATATACTGACACAGACAAGGCCCCGCCCTGCTCAGTTCAATTCAATGATTGTTGAGGTACATCTCGCATTCATCAGTCGCGTTGCATCAACTGTTGTTGCTGACTTGAGATTCTAAGCGAGGTTGCTTGGAAGGTGGTTCATCAAAATCATCCTGTAGCAAGAGGTATAAGGTCATAAATTATTAAAGTGAATAAGTGGTACAAGAAATGAGGGTTCGATGCTTATGGATGCAAAGACACTGGAAAATTATACACAAGGCAACAAGTGCTGAAGGCATAGGTATTAAAGATAAAGTTGAGTTCTGGTCATGTGATTACATTGTGAAAGCAACTGTCTAGAAGCAATTGGGATTAGATCAAATGAATAGAAATATTATTTATTTATTTATTCCTGATATTCATAAAGGGTAGCACATTTTAACCAATAGTGGTGGTCTTCCACGAGGCCGTGTTGATTCAAAATAAGAGAATTCGCCCGATCACTTCAGCTGTTTCTTGTCATATTTTGAATATAGGGCATTTGAAGAGCAATCCTTTACAGGAGACATTCTTTCTATGATAACCTTCCAAACTGACATAAAGAGAATGAGAAAGCTCACAAATTATTTGAATCATGGCTACAAAGTCATCACAAACAAATCCAACAGTTATTCGAATTTCTCAATCTTTTCTAATATTTTTCATATAAAATCATCTTTTCCACATGAATGGCAAAATGAGATAGACCTTTAGATAATAAATGAACAAAGATAATTGGGAAGGGTATGAATTAAAGCTTCTACTTAATAGAGTTATACACATAAGAGATGAAAAATTAAGAAAGAGAGAAAACATGGATTCAGACAGATAAATGAGAATGAAAATGCAAGGAATAACAATTTTTTTAAAGAGAAATATAAAAGCTTCTAGCAAAACAAATAGAAAGACCTGTGACCTATAAAAGAGTCAACCAGAATTAATGAGAAATTTTATTTCATTCCATCCTTTTCAGTAAAATCTCAATAATTTTTTAATTTCCAGGTACTAACCATTGCTGAATGCGGTCTAACATTTTGCTTGGAGACTGGCTCTTCTGCTGTCAAAAGAGGGGGCTCTTCATTCTTTGATGGTGAGTCTATAGGGAATAGGAATACGACACAGGAGATGAAGGTTACTATGTATATTTAAGACAGGAGAATTATCTTATAATATCCATTTTCTGAACCAAAGACAAACACAGACCTGCCAACCCTGAAACCCAAGAAATAGGGACAAATGAAAAGGAAGAGGCTGAAAATAAGGACATTTCTGAGCTTCCTATACATTACTACAGACAGATTTTTGCAAAAATAGGGACACAGTGGTAGAAAACAAAACCAAAAATCGGAATTGTCCCTGTTAAAAAGGGAGAGTTGGCAGGTATGCAAACACTTAAGCTGTTGGACAGAAAGTTTCAGGTACATAAAATGACATTGGAATTGTTAATATGGCAGGACGTCAACTAATTCAAGCATTGCTTTTTGATACAAATCAATAATTTTTCAACTTTGGCTCTGACATCCACTGAAGTACATTTTTATATCCATTTCTGTTATGTGATATTTTCCTTTGGAATTGTGTAGCAGTAAAAGCAGTTGGAAGAGGAAATATTGATACATTAAATCTCCCTCAATGATGGAAAAATTAGTTCACCCACCCTTATTACAACACAATGTTATACTTGTTGGCTTCTCATAACATTTGCAATGGTAATCTAATAATAATAATAATAATAATATATAACATTTATATTGCGCTTAATACAAATGTTTCTAAGCGCCGAAGTATTATTACCCCGGCTCTAGCTAGGCTACCGAATTCAGTGCTCACAGCATTCAAGGAATAAATTCCTACCGGGTACCCATTTACTACACCTGGGGTGTGTTTCATAAAGCTGTTCGTAAAGCTACGAATGACTGGAACATGTTCTGGGGTGCTATACTAATCAGATTCTCAATCATTTAGCACAAGAACTGATCACCAGTCGTGCGTAAAGTCGTGCGTAACTTACGAACAGCTTTATGAAACATCCCCCTGGGTAGAGAGTGGCAAAATGTAGATTAATCTAAGGGGGAGGGAGAGTAATATATGAAAGCTTCAGGCTTCTTGGCAGAAAATAGTTCAGACATGGTTCAAAATGACAGAAATATGGCTTTACCAAATTCCATGGGGGTGATCTGAGAGGACCAAAGCAATTGTGCAGGTTTAAAGTATGCACTGACACATTTATTGGTCCATGTTGAGTGAAATATGTCCTTATGGCATTCCAGGGAGGTGGTTTGGGAGGACCAAAACCACTTTGTCTGTACCCATGTTAGGGGTGGGAATTTCAGGTATTTTAATTTTCGGGAACCCGACCTAATTTTCGGGCGGGAACCCGGTTACCCGAAAATCAGTAAACAAATTTTTAACCCCTAAAAGGTATATAAAGTGGACAAAAAGTCTACGATTCATGGTTTCCTGTAGCCGTGAAAAAAAATATGACATGATTTTAAACACATGGGACTGATTACAGTTATTTTCTTAAGAGTAAGAATTGTCATTAAAATGTCAACAAAATGAGTTCAACTACATCATTAGACAAGTACTACAAGTGGTAAACAACAGTAAAATAAATAATAAATTCAAATCCTTACAAGAATGATAGAATTTAATTCCAGGTTTTCGACTTTCAAAGTTTGTTTTACCTCTTTTGGTTTCCGAAAAAGTAAAAAACTAACTATATGGTATTTGAAATTAGAGGGCGCTGGACCACTATAAATCTCAAGACTGTGATTCAGCTATACACATGTAGTGCTCTGTAGATCGTAAGCATAAAATCTGGTGGGGAAACGGACAATTAAAGTCCAAAATGATGGAAAATAAACATCATACAGGAAGATTTTAGTAAGTGTTTGATGATTAATTGCTATTGATTACTGATATCAATTGTAACAAGTACGAATTAAATGGGTTTTAAGCCACTTTTAGAACTCATTCCTCATGATCAGTCCCACATGTTAAAAACTTTGTATTTTCGGGTAACGGGCTTCCAGTATTTTGACCCGGGACCCGCAGCTCTCAGGCCCGACCCGATTTCCCGGATTTTAGTCCCAGCCCTAACCCATGTAGTGGACAATCTACACTTGGTTTTTCAGAAATCCCCCACACTTGGTCTGGCAAAAAAACCCTACTAGTTATACTTGTCTGCTCCTTGTAATGCACTTATCAACTGTAGTCCCGACCCATGGGTACCAGGGAATGGCCAGGACTTGCATAGAGGTGCATTTTTAGGATGTTACACCACCTGGCCAAGTCCAAGACAGGCCAGGCTGTATTTGCGAAGAAATCTCCGGGCAAGTCCCGACCCTCGATAGCGGGGCATTGCTTTGCAACCTCCAGCAATCCTTGCACAGTGCCGTGCTATTGAGGGTCGGGACTTGGCTGGGGATGTGCCTGGGTTTTAAAAGGCCAGTTTCAAAGAAATACCCGATAATAATCATAATATTTCCTTCACCGAATGTATCGAGCATTTTGGACTTGATACAATGCAATGTATTTTATGCCTATACCGTCAGTCCGTCACGTACCTCGGATCGATTTTAGACTATGATTCCTGTGCAATTCGTTGCACCAGGCACTGCCAGGTCCTCAGTGGTTTCGGGCCAATTCAAGTCTGCTGACGTATCATTATTTTCCGTAAATTTGTAATTGAAATTGTCAAAACAGCCCCGGGGGAGGGGGGGGGGGGGGGGGGGGGGGAGGTACTCAGATTTGATTTGTTGTGTTTGAAATGGAAAAAAAAAAGAGTATGCCAGAAAAGAGAAGCAAAAATTAATGAAATATCTGGTGGAAAAAACCCATTACTCAATGCAGGACTCCATAGATTTTTGTTTTATAAATTCTGTTGAGACGTGAAACACCATGACACTACAATATGCTGGACAAAAGTATATTTCAGAAATACGAGTTTTGCATCTGGAAACTTTGAAATTGGCCCGGGGAAATTGGTTGTTATCAAACCATGATCAAACTCTGGTCAAGCTACCATTGTCCCGCACATTATTTCAGTTACTTATTTTATAAATTCTGTTGAGACGTGAAACACCATGACACTACAATATGCTGGACAAAAGTATATTTCAGAAATACGAGTTTTGCATCTGGAAACTTTGAAATTGGCCCGGGAAATTGGTTGTTATCAAACCATGATCAAACTCTGGTCAAGCTACCATTGTCCCGGCACATTATTTCAGTTACTTATTTTATAAATTCTGTTGAGACGTGAAACACCATGACACTACAATATGCAGGACAAAAGTATATTTCAGAAATACGATTTTTGCATCTGGAAACTTTGAAATTGGCCCGGGGAAATTGGTTGTTATCAAACCATGATCAAACTCTGGTCAAGCTACCATTGTCCCGGCACATTATTTCAGTTACTTGAAATGCTACGACAAGTCACGGTCAGCTCCCGAGCAAAATCTGGCTCAATCCTGGCCAAACTCCCCGCTCCAAATCCTGGCCTTTTGGACAGAGTGAATTTCCTCGACAAAATTCGGCTCAATCCCGGCAAAACTCCTCGCCCCCAAATCCTGGCCTTTTGGCTAGAGTGATTTTCCTCCACAAAACCCGGTCAGCTCCCTAGCAAAATCCGGCTCAATCCTGACCAAACTCCCCGCCCAAAATCCTGGCCTTTTGGCTAGAGTGGATTTCCCCAACAAACCCTGGTATATTCCTGACCCACCCGGGGAAAAAAAATTCTAAAATCCCCGGCCAACTTGGATGCAAGTCCCAGCTATCCCCGGGTATCCAGGGGTCGGGACTACAAGTGACAAGTGCATAACATTTGCAATGGTAATCTTATGGGGGGAGGGGGGAATAATTTATTGATGTCTTACCCTCTATATCGCTTTGTTTGTCTATACTGGGTTGAACATCAGGTGGTTGAATCCTATTCTCACTAGATGATAACCTGCTTTTCTCAGCATCTGAAGGATATGAAATGAAACTTTCTAAATCCAAAAGAATCATGACAAATGAATGCACATTTTTAACCAAGGGAACAATAAACCCAACATTCTGGGCTCCAAATTAACATCTTTCCAAGCGGCCTCCAGGAAAATACAAAAGGTCTGTATGCACCAGAGCCCCCGTTTCATAAAAGTTTTTATCAGTAAGAACTGCTATAGATCTATGACAAATCTACTCTAAGCCAATCAGAATCAATGATTTCAGTAGCTTAGAACAATTATCGTAGTTTGTTATTGATAACAAGTTTTATGAAACGGGGCCCAGATCTGATAGTATCGAGTCCTACAATGTAACCTATAAATTGTCGCGCATCAGTGTAAAAAGGGGATAATGCCCATGTATTGTAAATGTGTATCAACTGTACATTCCATCTGCCAAGAGCCAGGCAGGTGTTAACTCCCTGTCAAGCTATATGAGTTAATGCAATAAGGCTCGAAACGGACGATTTGTATGTCTCAATCTTTACTCTGAGGTAATCTTCATTAAACCATTATCTACATGTATGTGTGTCATATTCATCGTCTCTGCAGAGTATACAGGACATGTGTCTGTTATTCATAATGTAATCAATTTATACTCCAATTTCAATATTTTGTCCATACTATTTATGTCATATAATTGCAGTTGGGCCCAAAAGTTACATACACCTCGGAGAAAATGGGCAAAAAACACGTCACCTCACATTTCCTCAGATATTTTACTTGATGTATTATTAAGTAGAACTCAAACATGTCTGTCCTGCTCTGGATTTTTTTTTGCAGGAATGCATGAACTTGAGAAATCATATTTTTTTTTCTAACAGATGTATTCATACTTTTGGGCCTGAATGTATGTTTTCTACAAGCAATTCAGTGATCAATAGGAATGAAAAACTGATGGATAAACATTTAAAAGTAATTTGCAATTAAAAAATAAGACAATATATGTGACCCGACGCCTCAAAACCTACAATAAGTCGCCAAAATTATTCTTTTTGTTTTATACATTTTCTGAAAGTAGAGATTCTCAGCTTTCCAATGGTATATCACTTCCCTAGTTCGCTCAATAATAACACCTTTAAATATCACATTTAGGATCAGTATGTAACCAGCAATCAATAACTCCTATTCAGAGAAAATGGCCGTTTAAATTCGGAACAAAAGAGTGCTAAACCTTCGCTCTCCGTGTGCGCCCAAGTAAAACTGGGTATTCAAATGGCCATAGCAACCGGTATGAAGGGATTGTCAGATTAGGCTGAATTTTGGCAAGCTGCTCCAGGAGGATCTATTCATTACCCACTCCAAAAATCAATTTAATACCTTTAGAGGTAAAGTAGTAATTTGGCATTGAATGAAAGTATTACAAATTTCGGCGATTTCGATTTTTTAGCTCGACAGGTGAAAAAAAGGAGTCGTTTTAAAATGCCACAAAAACATATTTCTAAGTCGAATTACGACTCACAAACTTGAGACATGATAGAATGATAATGAAACTACCCATTTCTGTCAAAAACAGAAAATCGACTGATCCAAGCAAATTTACTATTTTGGGCTGTTTGCTACGTTGTGGTCCGTGCGACTTATTGTAGGTTTTGAGGCGGCGGGTCACATATGTAATCTTACCCTCTGTGGGAGGCCCTTGATTGCTACTTTCATCTAAGTCACTACTCATCATGGAATCCATTGTTGATTCATCGTAACTCAAGGCTGATGATGGCGCTATCACAGAAGAAAAAAACAAACACATAAATTTGATGTGAAGCATTCATTGTTACATGTAGCCTTATACTTGTTTACTTTTATAATGTGAAAGGATTAATCTGCTCTGTGATCTACATGTAGTACTGTGTGTTCAGTATACATATCTGCTCATTGGTAGAGTAACATAATTTTCCCTCAGGACCCACAAATCTACCCCTAAGACAATTATCCCCAAAACAATTATCCCTTTAGGGCAATTACTCACTGAATTCTGACTGCTGATATCTCATCTCTTCTCTCCTTGCCCCTATTCCTATTACCACTTGGACAAATACAAGTACATGTACCTAATAATAATAATAATAATATTGGGCATTTTTATAACACTCATATCCACCACGTATAAGGTGCTCAAGGCGCTCCAATATTACCCCCGACCTAGACCGTAATTGTCTATGATTAATTTTCTGGGGGAAGGCATTGATATTCCAGGGGCAGTTGTGCTAGAATAATCTTTACCACAGTCACAGAAGTTGATAGTTACTTGAAAGGCTTTAGTTTACAACCCCAATGTTTTGGGCAAGTTAGAAAAAAACCCAAGCATCTTACTCAGAATTGCAATTCCTTTAAAAAAGAAGTTATGACATAAACAGTACAGGAGGAACTGCCTTACTTAGTCTGGAGTTGGAATCTTCTAGGTTGGGGATGTCTCGAAGCTTTGATGGAGTTGTCTGCTGTGAATTGCTATCAACTGCAAGAAGAAAATATCAAGCAAGGGATTAAGAGAAAATGTAACACTGTCGGGTTCCCAATGAAAAAAAGAGGAGTCTTCACAATAAAACCTAATACATGTATCAATACAAGATCTTATAAATGAAAATATCTTATGATACATTTAAATTTTAATACAGGGCACAAGATCCTTAACATTTCCATTTTTTTCTTTTTTCTTTTTCTTTTTTTTTTTTTTTTGGGGGGGGGGGGGGGGGGGAGACATTTCGAACTATAAAAAAATAAGTATCAGTCAAGTCAAGATTAAAAAAGGAGGAAAGAAATAAAAAGGAAGAATGCAATGCTACTACTAGATTTTCTTTGGTTCTGATGAGCTCAATAATATGCACTTTTGTCATCAAGTATAAGTTACTGTATATATGTGCCAGACTGATATCCTCTTGTGAATAACAAAATACAACAAAAAATACAAAATAAATAAATTAAAAAAAAAATCATGCTTTATGGAAAATTGCCTGCATTATGCAAGATATCTTCAGAAGTTCAAATGATGTATAAAAATATGACCATCCAAGGTTTCCATAATTTCTTTCCATTTAATATGGCAAACTTAACAAGGAGTCTTCACAATAAACTTAATACATGCATCAATACAAGATCTTATAAATGAAAATATCTTACGATCAGTGTTATAGCTACGGTGGTCGGCGGTGGACGGGCCCGACCAGCACGGGGGATTTCCGTCCACCACTCCGGGTGAAAAACACTGCTTCCGACCGGCACTAATTTCACATAAGAAACAGCATTAAACGTAACTGTTTGTGAAGAAACGTGGTACTTACATTCATATTTCCATCTTTATTCTTGTTTTATTTGCAATCGTACAAGAATCATGCTTTCTATTCGACAATAAATGATTATTTCTTAAAGATTTGCCGAGTTTTGTTGTCTTTTGTTACGCACTATACTGTACTACTGTTCGTAATTTGCACGTACAAATAGATATCATGTTTTACGTAGCGTATACCGGAAGCTGCTAATTGCGAGGCTCCGTTCGCTAGAATGACTTGTTGCTTGTCAGTCGGTGAAATTTGAACCACCACTAAAAAGTTCCTAGCTATAACACTGCTTACGATACATTTAAATTTTGATGCCAAACTTACTTGTACATCTATTTTCCTTTTCCTGTTCACCATTGATGCTTTTTGTATCTCCCTGGCTACTGGTCTCACTAGTCTTGTCATCATGTCCATTCTGGTCCTCTGCCTTCTTCTTTTCTACAATAGGAACCCACTTGAAGATCTTTAGCGATGTGTCACCTATAGTCACCCATTTCTTTTCCCTATCAAACAGTAAACATAATAATAATTCATAATTATGAGAACAATAATGGTAATAACATAAACAAAGACTACACTAATAATACTAATGCAAATATTATTAATAATAACATGAGACAGGCAGAGAAATAGATAAGATGGGTGGACAGAAATGAATAGGGAAAGAACCAAGGAAAGAGGGGAAAGAGATGAAGAAACAAACAGAGGGGGAAAAGAGAGGAGTGAATGGAAGGGAGAAAGAGGGAAACATGAGAAAGGAAGGAGAAGATGGAGTGAAGGGAAGGAATGAAGATGGAGAGAAAGGAAGAGAGACAGATTGGTATAAAAGGAGGGTCTAGGGGAGAAAGGGAAATTGAGGGGGAGAAAGAGGGAAAGAGAGAAATTGAGAGGGAGGCAGAGAAAGGGAAGGGGAAAATAGGGGGAAACTAGTGAGAAAGGACAGTAGCTAGAAATAGAAGTGAGAAAGGGTAAAAGAGCTATGAACACCAAGTGTTTACCAAGGAGACTACTAGGGCATGAAATAGGCCCACAGCGAAAGACAACAACAACAATAAAAGAGGTAGGAGAAAAGGAGAAACAGGGAGTGACAAATGAGTGAATGGAAAAGAATGAGAGAGTGAATAGAACTGAAGGGCAAATATGGGATTGGGAGAAAGGGGAGAAAGGTGAGAAATGAAAGGAAAAATCTTTGGCTATATCACTCCCGGGTACATTTCTGTAAAATAGTTGGTATTTTCTGTCGCATGTACTAAAGGTATGGGGGGGAAAATAAGATAAATATTTTAAATACTTGCTTTCAAATTCAGCCCTTAAAAATCTCACTCCTACCTCAAATGGCCGTTAGGAAGAACTTTTGATATTTACAGCAAAATCCAAAGTCAAAATCTTGTCCAAAACCGGAGAAATCCCCGCCGATTTGTTTCGCGATCGCGTGTTGTTTACAAACTGCCGATGTCTTAGACTAAAATCGGCCAATATAATTTTTGTCCACGAAGAAACTCGGGATCGCAAGGGCACATCGATCTTTACGATCGCGCACACAGAAAATCGGAACTTTTCCGTGTACGCCATAGGGACCAAATTTTTGAGGACAAAACTCTTTTGGGGAGATGTCAGCGCCCGCGGCGACCAGGAAATGTACACAATGACTCCGATAGCTCGTTTCGCGAGAATCAACAGTAATTGCGGATTTCATTTTTGTAAATATCTTTTCCAACATTGGTGAGTTGAATTTATTGTATTTCTTGGATATTTTGGGGTCGGTTTTTGAAAATTAAATGCCGATTTTGAGTGAATATTGGTGACTTTTGTGCAGTGGTGTTTTAAAAAGATGAGGTGTATGACTGCCTACATTATACACACGAAGTATAGGAATGTACCTATGAGTGGGCTATATCGCGGTTGAGGAAACATTCTTTTGTTAGCACACACACAGCTCAGTTGTCTAGATTTGAGATGAAAGAGGACACGAATATTGTGACATAGTCCGATATTTAAAAATTAGAAATAGATGAAGCAAAATCTATTGACTATTGTGCCTTTCATCATGTTCATCATTACTATAACGCTCCCTGGAATTACAGAGTGGCTTAAATTTCTGACAAAATTAACTCTGAGTCTGAATAATGCTCCGCTCCGCAGTTGACTTTAACACTAACACTGTTATTCAACTTTCAAGTGTTAATAACTCCTTTAGACATGTTAGACACTTATTGTTAGAGACTACTTTTAGGCTTTAGGCTTTAGTTTAGGCTTTAGGCTAGGCCTACTCCTTTCGCTTTACTTCAGTCTTTCACTTTTCAGACATTTTACTTCATTTCATTTATATTTTTTTTAATTTTATTTTTATGTAGGTGCATATCACGATGTGAAAAATAATGATTTATTTTAGTCTAGAGAATAGAGTACCACACAAAAAACTAGAAATAGAGTTTGTAAGTTAGATATTATTGATATTTTCTGGCACAATACAGTCCCATATGTTCGCGGCGGCGTCGGCGCTGGAAAATCAGCTCGCAGTTGTGACCTTTTTGTTCAGTGCATGCCGCCGGTAAACTCGCAACAGCCATTCACTCCACACACAACATACCGTATACCGCTGTCGCTTGTACATCTGCACTGCACAAAAATGAAACGAGAACTTACTCACCATTTTCTTACTCTGTCGATTGCTTGCATTACCCGTTTGATTTCATCTTTGGCGCGGCTGCGGGTCTCTGCGCGAGAGGACCGTGAAGAAGACATCATCATCCCACGTTCAGAAACAAAACAATGCTCGAAATGTGCGACTGCTCGAAATAATGTAGTGTCTTTCTTTTTTCGGCGAAACGAGACGTTCGCGACGGTCACTGCAACGCCGTGAAAATGGTCGCATTTCTTTTCCGTGTAATTTTGCACACAAAGGAAATCCATCCACGATCGAATAGGCAGTCTGCATGCACATTCTGCACACAAATTACTTTATACACAACACACACACACCCTTACACTCTCAACACACCCCTTGCCTGTACATGTACGGTGTGTGAGGGTCAAGCCCCTAAAGCGGCCGCCATTACGCTGTAACATTTGGGCACGATTTGAACGCGCCCGAAGCCCCCGATGCATTATTCATTTTGTACGATGCTCCCCTACAGTGTATATGCTTTACACACAGGTAAAATATAAATGTGGATCAGTGTCACGCATGCGCATTAAGAAAGGTCAAATCCGCCTAATCTATTCATGTATGCTAATGTATTCATCACTTGGCTAATGACGGCGCATCGATAATTGACGAATGGGCGTCATTCATATGGTGTCATTAAATCTTTATGATAATTAGGTCCCAACATGTGATCAGTCAGCACAAAAGGGTTAACGTTGTTCCACTTAAATAACGTTACTTGGTCGAGTTCAATGAATTGTATACCGTAGTTATGAAGAAGATAAATACATGTTGTTCACATTAAATTTATCACATCTCTTGAATTAAGAGAAAAAACTTTTACATTCATAATAAGTAATTTTTCAAATTACTTTTTAATAAATTTACTATCTTTGACCAGCAGGATAATGTTATAAAAAAAGGGGGGGGGGGGGGGGGGGGGGGGGGGGAGTGCGTATAATAATTGAAGGCCAAATTAAGGTAAGAATAAAATATCAGCCGGTGTAGGAGAAGAGGTATCCTTTGATTTTCTTGAGGGGCAACTTTCGCATTGATACCAATTTGTGAATCTTATAATTGTACCTTTCAAAGAGAATTATGAACCTTGAAATTTCGGCCATTTTAGTTGACCCGAAAACTATTACATTTTTATTCTTTACTTTCTTCCCCTCTTTCTCACCCCCCCCCCCCCCCCACTAGCATACCCGGGGTGGGGGTGGGCAAGGGGACAGACTGCCCCCTAACAGCTTTTGACCCCCCCCCCCTCTATTTTTTTTGAAAGACAAGTATAAGCCTATTTAAGTGTGCCACCCCTTTCTTTATAAAATATAACCTTTTTTGAAATTCATATTTTGCTTGTCAGAGAATTATGGAGGAAAACTGGACCTCATCAAATCTGGTAACCCCCGCCCCACCCCGAATTTTGGAGGAGGAAAAAAAATTCTCGAAGGGCTAGCTAAAAAAAGTTCCCCTCCCCCATTTTCATCAAATCTTCTTTCCTCATCTTTTTCTTCCCTCCCCTTTCTCTCTCTCCCTCTCTCTCTGTCATACACACACCTCGATCACACGTCCTGGTTCATTTTGGAGGGGAAAAAAAATCTTGGAGGGCTGGCAACAAACCCCCCCCCCCCCCAAAAAAAAAAAAAAAAAAAAAAAACATAAATCTCTATTTCACCTTTTCTCATCTTTTTTTCTTCCCTCTCTCTCTCTCTCTTTTTTATCTCTCTCTCTCTCTCTCATACGCACCTCGATCACACCCCCATCCCCATATGGTTCATGTCATTGATACAACGTGAGAGGACCTTTATCATGTTCACATGCAATTTTCAATAACAATTATCTTTCTTACAATCAAGATTTTAAGGTGCCTTTTATGCACGTCTCGGGAATGTTAGATTTTCTCATTTTTAAATATTTTTGTACATGCAGAAATGATAATAGTCTTTAGAGATGTTTAGACATTGTTATTACTTCTTAAATAAACCCATATTTATCTGCAGTCATACTCTTTCATGAGTTCTATTACACAACTGACTTGTCATGGTCAAATAATATCATTCTTTTCTTGACAGTAGTCCAAATATGTACATGCATTAAAAAAATGAATTTCATATAAATGAATCATACATTATTAATTTCAATCCCTATTCAAGAGGTAAAATTATGAATTTACATGGAGAAATAGATACTATTAACCTTTACACCACACCCCCACAAAAGAGAAATAATAAAAGAAATAATGACCATCTATTCCATGTTCAATACGCACACCATGTTACTCTTGAAAACAGATAATGTGAGTCTTTTAACGAAGAAGCTTGATGGGAGGAATTTTAATTTGTAAACAATTTTTTAGGCATTTTACTCCCAGTGTTAAAGATCGTATGCTCGATCTGTAATGAAAAACACAAGTCAGAAAAAATTGGAACAGCTGGTTCAATTTTTTCTGACTTGTGTTTTTCATTACAGATCGAGCATACGATCTTTAACACTGGGAGTAAAATGCCTACTTTAATTTGTTTACAAATTAAAATTCCTCCCATCAAGCTTCTTCGTTTACTAACCATTGTCTACGGCGGACTGTTGAATATTAATGAGTCAGAAAGAAGAGGATCTTGGGTATTTGATTCCAGTTCATCGTGACTTGGCCGTGAACCAGAATAGCCTGGTGGTTAAGTCGCTGCCCGGCAAGCAGTAGATGACAGGTTCGAATCACGCTGGTTCCAATTTTTTCTGACTTGTGTTTTTCATTACAGATCGAGCATACGATCTTTAACACTGGGAGTAAAATGCCTACAAATTTGTTTACAAATGTGAGTCTTGTTGACACTTCTAAGAAATATAAATCAAATGATTCATCTTCCTTTTAGTTGGTACATGTATATTGCATATTAATAGTATTAAAAGTCTAACTAAAAAGGGGGGGGGGGGGGCGGGAGAAACACACACAGAGATCTAATTCTATAGTTTGAATCTAAATAACAGGGATGCCAATTAGAATTGATAAAAAAGTGGGAAAATCATCTAGAATGGGCCCTTGGGTACTACATAAACAGTGGTTTTATGTGGCTAAAATTATGTTGAAAAAGTAGGAATTGCTACTTTTGTCTGAACAGTGGCATCCCTGAAATAAAGTGTTGAATAGTATGGATTTTCTCTGAAGATCAATAATAGAATAGTAATTAAATTAGCACAAATTCACAGAATCAGTTAATTATTATTATTAATTTGTTATACATGGTGAGAAGATTTAATAAAGGAGAGGCCAAGTGGCTGTGGCAGTGCTTATCTTTATTTTATTAGGGGCCATGTAATGTCACCAGGCCACATAGAAGAGGAAGACCTCCTCACAATAACGAGCTACTACACAAAATGGCTGCATGTGACTGCAACATTTGACATGGGGAGGGGGTGGGTAAGATGGTTAAGATATAATTGAAGAACTTTAACAGGGACCGCGGAACGGTGGGGGGGGGGGGGGGGGGGCCTGCAGCCCTGCAGCCTGCTGCCCCCCCTCCCCCCCCACTAAGCCCCTCCACTTTCCAAGACGTTCCGCAGCGCCCGTTTAAAACTCCTCTTCCGCCATTCTAATGATGCATATTAGACTGGAATCCAGGTATGATTTCAATATGAAGAAATTTAGATGTTTATCAAAGCAGGGGTCTATTTCACTGAAGAGTTGAAGTAGAAATCCATGTCTGTTGAAAGAAAAGAGGAAAGAGTTTAGAAAATAGCATCCATTGTGTATTTTATAATTTAGCAAGCAACAATTAGAATTTGCAAAAAGACTGAAATTTAGAGTTTCCTATTAATAGTTAACATCGACTCTTTAAATGATATTAATATAATAATAAGTGGGAATTCTCAAAAGTATTTAAAGAGGAAAAAAGTTTTTCCAGTTGGACAGATAAATAAACAGTGGTTTTATATGGCTAAAATTATGTTGAAAAAGTAGGAATTGCTACTTTTGTCTGAACAGTGGCATCCCTGAAATAAAGTGTTGAATAGTATGGATTTTCTCTGAAGATCAATAATAGAACAGTAATTAAATTAAGCCCCTCCACTTTCCAAGACGTTCCGCGGCGCCCGTTTAAAACTCCTCTTCCGCCATTCTAATGATGCATATTAGACTGGAATCCAGGTATGATTTCAATATGAAGAAATTTAGATGTTTATCAAAGCAGGGGTCTATTTCACTGAAGAGTTGAAGTAGAAATCCATGTCTGTTGAAAGAAAAGAGGAAAGAGTTTAGAAAATAGCATCCATTGTGTATTTTATAATTTAGCAAGCAACAATTAGAATTTGCAAAAAGACTGAAATTTAGAGTTTCCTATTAATAGTTAACATCGACTCTTTAAATGATATTAATATAATAATAAGTGGGAATTCTCAAAAGTATTTAAAGAGGAAAAAAGTTTTTCCAGTTGGACAGATAAAATTTTCAAGGCTATTCAAAAGAAACTAAATTAGTAAAGTCACAAGAAAATGGCTTCTTAAACCAAAAAGTGTGTACCTTGATTGTATTGAGGTACTAATAACAACCAGGGGCGTTGATTATGGGGTGGTAAGTGGGCAGTAGGAGGGCAAATAATATAGTTTTGCCCCCCCCCCCCCCCAAAAAAAAAAATAATAATAATAATTATACTTCCCTGACTCATGTTACCTTGGAGAAGCTGGCAATTAAGAGGCATTGAAAAAATCATGAAGGGTGCTATTAGGCTGTTTTGCCCCCCCCCCCTCCGAAAAACACATTGACGCCCCTGAAGGCTGATAGCAATCTTACTCTTAAAGCATATGCCTACCATGCAAAACTGAAGCAGCTAAGTAGTAATTGTTCCTCTCAGAATTTGTCTTCATTCTCAGTAGGTAAACATTCCTCTTCATCATCATCATCTCTTGTAGAATAGATGAGGTAGAGAAGCATTACCCTGTATTAAGAAAAAAAATCACACAAACACTCATCCTCACCCTCTTCATCTTTTCAAAGAGGAGACTAACTACAATAGATTTATGGACTGTAATCAATAGTGTCATATTTGGCCCTAATATTACTACTACTACTACTACTATTAACAATAATAATGATCATAATGATAATAATAATGAAAATAATATCATCAATAACATACATTTACCCATCTTATTTTGTTTTGTTTCTGTTTGCAGGAATTAATGAAATGTTAAATGTAATAATTAAGGGGACTAAAATTTGTATTTATGACATCCCACTGAATATCCCTTAAATATATCATAATTGATATTTAAAGACACTAAACAGCTAATTTCATATTACACTGAAAACAGATCTCAGTGGTGGATAAAGGAAAAATGACAAATGAATTGTCCATTCCTCAGAAAAAGAAAAAAAAATTGTTGTTTTGGTTGGACAATGTTAACTAAAAATGCCACTCTTTATTGTGAACACATTTCATCACCCCCCCCCCACCCCTCCCTCCCCAGTTAACTGATCCTGGATCCACTACCACCACCAGACCTAGTCTATAATTTTAGCTGTAATAGGTATAGGTCTAACTAGTTAGGTCTAGTCCCTAGCCCAGGGATGCTGCCACGAACGCTATGCGTTCAGGCTGCCGCAGTAAGGTCTAGACTTACCTGTTTATTTCTCATGTCTCATCAAGTAGGACTTTCCACTTCATCCGGCACCTCCAACAGTTGTTAAGTTATGTAAGGAGACCTAGTAGATCTTCAAGTAGATCAGCCACAGGTTAGTTCCTTGCCATGTTTATCTGATGGAAATCAAAGTCAACATGAATGAGACTAATGAATGCAATACTGAAACAAAGGCCATCCAGCTATTTAATACTCAGGGGAGATTTATTACCTCTTTAAAAAGGCCTTTGATTCTGGTCTATAATCAACACTAATTCATGTACCCCCTTCTCTCTCTCTCTCTCTTGAAATGTAAAAAATATAAAACCTCATCACCATGATGCTAGCCTAGACCGAAATTTCTCTCTCGTTCGGTCTAGATCATTAGATGCTTGCCTAGCTAGCCTTGGCTTTGGCCTTGGCTCAACTTTAGAAGAAAAAAGTGGGCCAAAGCTCATCTAACATTAGTACACCTAAGCAAATTAACTTTTACTAAGAACCACTACGTTAAAATTACAACCCTGCATTACCAAACTCTGTACATGTACACAAAGTAAACCTTGACCTGGACTGGTCTCTGGAAAAGACTAGTATCAACATGAAACCCCCTCTTCATTCTCAAAAAAAAAAAATCCTGACAAGAACAGCCTACGCTACAGAATCAATTAGCCTAATTAGAAAGGGTCTCACCAGGGCCCTTTGTCTTTCAGAATATAACGGGGTCTATGCGTCTACATCTAACTTAGATAACCAAATCATCGAAATACAGACTAAGTTCGATCTATTTCGAGGTTTACGAAATCTGTCAGCCATTGGCATTGACATCAATCAATAGATCATCTATCGAAACGTATCTAGATAGTCCCGCCCGAAAGTCCGGGTAAGCCGTCACGAGTGACAGGGTGGTAAGGGGAATCGAGCTGCAACATTTAGCTCATGACGATGAAAATTGAATTGAAAGTTCGAGAGTAGATTACACATTGTTTCATGACATACAGCTCTGTAGAATCCCTTCAAAATGTAGAGAAATTGAAACAGATTACTCACAATGGCAGAACTTGTTATAAATATAATCTAATTTTCGAAAATTAAGCATAAATACAGGTGTACTCACCTCTAAACTTTCCACAACTTTTTTACTTTGTGCGGGTGACGTCAAATTCACAGCGGAAGTGACGAAGAGAGGTCAAATCGTCCCTTTTCAATCACATTCATATTCATAAGGTCCGGTCCAATCAAAGTTTGATAAATCGAGTATGCAAAACAAAAATGAATAATGCATAAGGAGTTTCTCGATACTTTTCGATATTTTCTTGGTATCGGGGGCTTCGGGAAAATGAAATGTTACCAAATGGGCGTGGCCGAATCAGGGCCGAATACGCTTAGCCTGAATGGTGACGCTACAGCTTATATGCAAATGAGGGAAATCCGCGGGTGCTACCTTTCCGTCTATAAGTTTTAATTTGTCTATGGTGAGGGTGCGTGTGTGTACGTGTATGCCACTGACAGGTGTATGCACAGCATGTATGCACTGCCTCCAAACGGGGGTAAAAAACGATGGGTGATTTTATGGTGCGTTGGATGCCGGGGCGGGTTGTCTACTGTATTTGCAGAGAGCAAAGTCTTCGATGCGGAGATAATCGAATTTTGAATGAAATATTCATATTTCTAAACTTAATACTGACAATGCGAGAAGAAAATGCAAAAATGTAAAATTAAGAAGATCTGATGTCAAACTGAAGAAGTCTTCTTCTTTTTGTTTTCATTTCTTTCTTTTTTTTTCCTTAGGGGGGGGGGGGGGGGGGTCCGGGGGGAGATTGAGGATTGCTTTCACTAGATAGGCCTATTTGTCTTCGGTACCATTTACCCTAACTTCTGCACAAGCTTTTAGTTTTTGACAGATTAATCATATTAATCAAATATGATTATTTACGTCTCTGACCTTGGCTTTAACATCCAAAAGATGTGACTGAGATTCGAATCTTCACCTGGGTTTGTAGGCGGAATACAAATAGCTGCCCGTAGGCGTGTTACCGCTATGCTAGACCAACTCCAGGGTGGTATTTCATAAAGCTGTTCGTAAAGTAACGTATGACTTTACGAATTACTGGAACATGTTCTTAGGTGCTATACTAATCAGATTCTCAATCATTTAGCACAAGAACATATCATCAGTGCGCTTCATGGCGTTTTTACACACCTATCTTTATGATGCAGTGTTAACGCACCTGGTAAGAGCTCGTGCACATTTTCTTTTCGGCAAAACAGGAGGGGGAAAGGGAGAGGGATGAGAAAAGGGAAAAGGAGAAAAAAGAAAGGAGACTGCGTCGGAGAAAAAAGAAAATGGCCAATTTTTGGGGCTCGCTCTCTTCACTCTCTCCCCAAAATACTGGAAAATATTCCGGGTAAAAGGTGTCTCCCTTCGGCAATCAGGTAGCTTAAAATGCCTATATCTAAAGCCCGGCGCACACTATACGATCCGACTGCGACCCGATTTTCGAACAAATTGCAGTTTAAAAAAGTGAAATTATCTCAATTGAAGTTCGGAATAATGATACGAATACTAATAAACGTTACTACGATTTGGAATTGAATTCGCTTTTATTCCTACACGGGGGCTCGCAGTAGCCTGGAATTTCGATTTTAGTATTCATATACTATTCGGAACCTTGATCACAAAGATTTTACATGTTTGAAGGTTCATATAAAATGTTATAACAACGTTTCCCAAAATCGCATCGTAGGCAGATCGTGTAGTGTGCGCCGGGCTGAATGCTATTGCGATTTATTTCCAAAATCGGATCGTAATCGATCGTATAGTGTGCGATGGGCTTTAGGGCCTTCTTGGCTCCTGAGACCTAAATGAAAATTAATCAAATTTTCCAATATAAGTATACAAAGTAATAAAAGATTAATGAACAAATGTATTTTTATGAACAAACAAATATATATATATATATATAATTGTGATTAAACAGAATTAATCAACAATGACTTTTAATAGTGTTTCTATTTCGTATATAAACTCATTGGTTTAAAGTTTTGATTTTTATACTTTATAATTAAAAGTTTATTGTGCAATAATTAAAGAGGCGCGACTGAGCCCCCCCCCCCCCCCCTGCATATAATGATGCGTCTTACAGGGGCCGGGGAGCGTTTTGAAAGTGGGGGGGGGGGGGCTGATTTGATTTAACTTGAATAAGGACAATTTCGAACCTTTTCTCGGGGATTTTACGAAACGTGCCTATTCAAAAAAAGTGGGGCGCGGGCTGCACCCCCGCCCCCCCCCCCCGGTTCCGCGGCCCTTCAGGCCTACGCTTATAGGCTGTGACATTTTAGTTTTGTTTTAGTTTTGTTTAGGGTGTTATAAGATATGAGCCGATATAGGCCTAATATTTTTTAGTATGCCTATGACAAATTATCATTTCTCCCAACTTTTTGATGTACAATTGTACTTGCAATTAATGTGTTCTGATTTCTGAACACACAGATTTTGTGGCATATTTTAGAAAGTGAAAATCTAATTACATCATCATATTTAAAAAATGTTTTGTCATAAAACTCACTCCAATTTAATTTGAAACCCTTCAACTTTACAGTGTGAAAATCTCAGTCAGATGCGAATGGTGCTTTCGAGTTACATGTATTTGGGGAAAAAGTGTCAAAGATACGTGACAAAGTCATCGAGTATACAACTATATATTTTGCTTCTTGTTGAAACATTACATTCTACTTTTACATTCACAGCTTACTTAAATATCATTTTTGAATAGGAATTTGCAAACCTTTGAACAAAATTATAACTACAAATTAAATTAGTCATGCATGCCATGGAGTGCAGCGAACAAAATGATTAAAAATGGTTCTGTAATAGGCCTACTGAAACTTCATATTATGAAATATTTTGAGCACAAATCCCAGCCTATACATCACTATAAAATGTGTTTTTCATATGATTTATCCTATAGCTATATAGGCCTACAACAATGATGAGAGTCTCTTTGCGACCGCGGGGAGGGGAGGGGGGGGGGGTGGGGGTGTACAGTGGCATATCTATAGATGGCGCCCCCTTACCCCAAATACGTTGCTGCGAGGGAGCAAAGTCGACCGAGCGGCATTCAGGTGTATATTTTTTGATAATTTTTGTTTAACCTTTAAATAACCCAACACTATTTCTTATAATTTATGCAATGTGGAAAATTCGCAATTCAGTACTAAATGTAATCGAGTGGTATAGAGTTCCAAATTTTGAACATTGAATTAAACGTTGTTCTATTCACCCCCTTCTCAAACGGGGCGCAAAATTAACGAAACCCGTGAGCAATAATAGTCTAGGAATTCAGAAAGACAACCGAAGGTTAATATTTATTAAACCTTTGCAAATGCTATTTTATACACATCATCCTGTACTTGGGAGCAATATACCAGAGGTTAATGAAAATCCTATATGCCCCCAATAGTTTTATTTTTCTAACTTTGAACCCTTTAAAAACGCTCATAAAATATTATGCTACTTTGGGCTGGGAAGTTACGAGATCTTGAAGCAACATAGGCCTACATTATCATGATTACAAGATGGAGCAAAGCAGCCGAACTTTTAAAGATCACATTACAAGAAAATCACAAATATGGCAATTAATGTATCACTAGAAACTGGGAAGCTTACAGATGGCAATCGTATAAGTTTTATGTCAACTGCGTATCTGATGATTATAAAAACAACATAAATAAAAGCTCTTCTAAGCATCTGGAATATCGAGGATTCGCCAGAAATATAGCGATGTTTTGATGTCGTCACACTAGGGATCGATCCTGCTTAAGCAGACGACGTCCTATAATGAATGAACGTAATTGCAATGCAATTATTTATCAAATTATAAAGAGTTTGGTATTTAACATCACCTTATTTCACACCATTCTAAAAGGGAAAGTGAAACTGATTCTGATAACTAAAACCGTTTGATTGTAAATACACAGGAGAAGGGTCAATGATTAATAAAATAAACCCCATTTTCAAATTGAAAAGCCCTCCGAATAATAGCATGGATGGTATTCGTTCCCTCTTGAAAGGCCGAACATGCCCCGGTGCAAGCAGCTGAAAATATAATGGCGTCTTATTTTGTTTACAAGAGTGACTGATTCCTTTATTTTTTTAACGCTGCATTTTTCATCAAAATAATACCACACACGAAGTTAAGACGGTGAGGCAACAGACTAACGTTATAGACTGACGCTAGTCAAGTAAGAGAAATAAGTGAAGAGGAGATGACAAAACAGGCACTGAAAAATGTGTAAGATGTTATGGGACATCGTCTGCTTAGACAGGACTGGCCCCTGGTGTGTCGTCACACATCTCAGCAGCGTTCGAGGAGCTCTTCAGCTGCTATATCGGGGGCTGTATTTTACCGTTTTATAATTGAAATGTTTCCAAGCGTTGAATTTGGATAACCTTGTTTAATTTTTGCCATATATGCAATAAAAAGTATTAAGCCAATATTTACTTTGATGGAATTTTCTTGTAATGTGATCTTTAATTTTTTGATAAATTTGATAAAATCTTGCTGTGCTTCTCTTTCTCTTCTCTCACTCTCTTTTGCCCCCATCTTGTGCCGGGCCCGGGGCCGGGGCCCGGGGAACGTGCCCCCTTACTAGATACGCCACTGGCAAAAATGAGGCAGGACCATGAATCACGCATAAATACAATAATGAGGATAATCACAATTACGATCATAAAATCACAATTTTCTACCCAGTGCATATACGACAGCCCGGCAAAATTAAAACAGCCCACTACACTGACCTTAAAAAAGGTTTGCTAGGCCGAAAGTCCACGAGACCGACAAAACAACGAAACAGTATTTTTATTACATTCTAATATGAAAGCCGAAAAGCCCCATAAACTCTTGAACCACCTCCCTGAGTAATAGGTCAACAAGACCCACAGACAACGAGACCGTCTCACAGCTCATAAGACTATAAAAATTAAGAAATACGTAACTAAGGGAGATTTTAAAAAGGTCTGTCTCAAAGGCTGTCGGTCTCGTGAACCGTCGCGGTCTCATGAACCCTCTAAAAAGTGGCTAAAAGGCCCACGGATTGACGATGCTCTTCGGCTGCTGTCGGTCTAGTGGGCTGTCATGGGCCGTTGATCTAGTGAAATTAAAAAAGATTGGCTGTCTTGCGGGCTGTCGGAGGGAGAAGGTGGATCTATTGGCTCAGTGGTGGATCCAGGGGGGGGGGGGGCACTTCGGCCCGTGCCCCCCCCCTTTTGGAAGAAAAGTAAGCATTTTGACCATAAAGGATCCACCCTTTTGTCGATTGTGCTCCCCCCCCCCGTTTTAGAATGGAAAACTTTTTTTTTTTTTTTTTTTTGCTTGTCAGAGAATTATGGAGGGAATCTGGACCCCCATAACCCCCCCCCCCCCCCCGAACTGAGCGAGTTTTGGAGGTCTGGTGATTTTTTCCCGTATATATAAGTGGAGAGGACCTTGCAATATACGTCACGGAGTCGCCCATTTGTGTTTGAATGATTACAACTTCAAAAATTCATAACTTTTTCTTATTTCTTATCGGATTTTGCTCAAACTTTAATTGATCTGTTTCTTTTTTCACAAACTGATACTAGTACCGAGCTGGATCTGTGGCAGAAACACAAATTAGTGGAGCGCCATCTGTAGTTTGATGCATTATAGTGTTTCTGTACACATCGCATTGCGAGCTGAACGTGGATCCTTTACCCTGAAAAATACTCGTTTAATGACTAGATCTAGATCTAGGCCTACTATAGTTTTACTTGATGCAAGCTACGCATGCTGCAGGGAAGAGTAGGTATGTACAAATATCATTTAACAGCAAAATCGTTTTTAAAAAAGTTCTAAAATCATTATCCACCGTACATCATCGATGTGGGCGGAGCTGAATAGTATTTGAATTGTTATGGTCTATTTTCATGATTTTGTGTAGACCCGCTCATTGACTTTTGTATTTGTTGACTGTTGAATTTGCCTCTTGGGTTAGTTGGCAAAGCAAAGCCAAAGACACGCATAGTCAGATGTACAAGGTTGGTAGTCATGCAGTTTATTGAGATAAGGCAGTGGCTATTCTTACGACGAGTCGTAAGAATAATTTTCCGGCTATTCTTACGACACGCGCGCACGCTCCATTTTCGTACTCTGCCATGTCTGCCATGTGTCTGCGCTGTTACTTGTTTAGTTAGGGCTAGGGTTAGGGTATTTATATATAATATATGTTTTGAACACCTTCGATGTCAACTCGTTCACACAGGTACATCGTTAAGTCAGAGGACTGGCAATATCAAGGACCCAGGTTCGATTCCCAGATTTGTCATTTGTCGTTTTTTTCATTTGTTACTAACCGATGTTTTCTCTCTACAGAATTACAGATATATAATATGGAAAAGGCTGAGGAGACAGAGAAAACAGAGATAGAGAGATTTTTACTCAACAAGTGAAGTGTGCGCAGAGTACGAAAATGGAGCGTATGCGCATGTCGTAAGAATAGCCGGAAATTATTCTTACGACTCGTCGTAAGAAGAGCCACTGCCTTGAGATAAATTATTACTCAAAATCACTTTCGCCATTTAGCCTGTCAGTAATCCGGGCTAAGTATGGCATGTAAAGATGTATAGCTTTGGGAGTTTGGCATTGGCCATTGGCATTCCATTGACCGTTGGGTGATTGGCATTGGCCATTGGCATTGCCTTGGCTTTGCATTGTCATTACTTTATTACCTTTATTACCGGATGTACTGGAAATATGCAGAATTCTGCAGCCGAGTTTCCAGGTCTATCTGTCATCCAGTGCATGTCTTCTCATACAATTTGTTCCTGATTATTAGTTCCTGATGACATTGCAGTGTGACAGTGTCAGTGAGTCAGAGGTACATTCATTGCTTAAAAATTAAAGTATGGTCTAATCTGCCCAAGGATGTGAAAACTGTTGATTACACCAGAACTTGTCTAGCCTTGCTTTAAAAGAGTTTACAGATAAAGGCAGTGATTGTTTGTTTGACGAGGTCTGCTCGCTGAACGCTAAACTACATGTACGTAGTATAGAGTTCAGGGCCAAATTGGTGCCCAGCCACCATTATGCCCAGCCACCATTAAATCTGCCTGACCAAGTGAATATTTAGTCAAGTTTGGCTATTATAGCTAATATGCCCAGTAATCCTCAAATTGGCAAGAATCCTACCTAGGATATCAAAAAAAAACAGCAGAAC
Source organism: Heliocidaris erythrogramma (assembly GCA_025617745.1). Taxonomy (NCBI): domain Eukaryota; kingdom Metazoa; phylum Echinodermata; class Echinoidea; order Camarodonta; family Echinometridae; genus Heliocidaris; species Heliocidaris erythrogramma. The sequence goes on from CM046861.1 coordinate 13,478,879, forward strand.
GGAGGTATAGATAGGATTTGTATGGAGCGGAGGTATAAAGCCTTAATAAACTAAGTAATAGATCTAGTGCAGCAAGATCAGATTCGCTGTCAATTGCTCGTGGTCTAGTGGTAAAGCCGTCTGGTCAGACTGTCAAAGAGTATTCTCTTTCTACACTTCACTCGCGTTTAAGGTCCCGGGTTCGAATCCCGCTCTTTCTTGCTGATAATTTTTTTCAGTTATGAATCGATAACGATAGCGTTTATTCTGTTATAAATAACTGAATTTCAACAATGAAAACCAAGAAACTTGACTAATTATTCACTTGGTCAGGCGGATTTAATGGCGGCTGGGTATAATAACGACTTTGGCCATGATAGTGGTCGTATTGTCCACTAAGCACAACGAATGCAAAAAAACAACTACTCATTTTCTATCGCATGTAGACTACTACTACTATGGGCACACCATGAATAGTGGTCATATTGAGTGGTCATATTGACCACTACGCAATATGAATGCAAAAATAGTGGGTATTTTCTGTTGCCTGTACTAAAGGTATGGGGGGGGGGGAAATAATAAATATTTTAAATACTTCCTTTCAAATTCAGCTCTTAAAAATCTCACTCCTACCTCAAATGGCCGTTAGGAAGAACTTTTGATATTTCCAGCAAAATCCAAGTCAAAAGCATGTCCAAAACCGAAGAAATCCCCGCCGATTTTTTTCACGATTGTGTATTGTTTTCATTCCTCCGATGTCTTAGACTAAAATCGGCCAATGACATTTTGTCCACAAAGAAACTTGGTATCATGTGTGCACAATGATCTCTACGATCGCGCACACAGAAATCGGGACTTTTCCGTGTACGCGATAGGGACTGAATTTTTAATAACAAAATTCTTTTGGGGAGATGTCAGTGCTCGCGGCGACCAGGAAATGTGCACACTGACTCCGATACCTCATTTCGCCAGAATTGACAGTAAATTACGGATTTCACTTTTGGAATTATCTCTTCCAACATCGGTGAGTTGAATTTATTGTATATCATGGATATGTTGGGGTCGGTTTTTGTAAATTAAATGACGATTTTGAGTGAATGTTGGTGACTTTTGTGCAGTGGTGTTTGAAAGAGTTGAGGCGTATGACTGCCTAGATTCTACACACGAAGTATAGTCATGTACTGTAGCTATGAGTGGGTATGGGCACTCATAGCGGCATTACTATACTTCATGTGTATTTTCTTCATCGGACATCCGGGACATCTATGTGTGGCCGAAATGAAATGCGTGTGTGTTTACTGTGGATTGAGCTAATGGTCTACTATTTCAAGATATTGCTCTGTTATTTTCAATGCAAGAAGTGAGGTCATTATTTTTGGAAAAGTAGTAAATAATAGATCTACTTTTATTCAGAGTTCAGTTGAATTGGACTTTGAAACCCCAAATTTATTGTAGAGTCTATTTGAAAAAGCCCCAACCTGAATCAATGAATACATGCACTACGAGGCATGTACGGGTATATCTGCATTCTTGTACCTAACTCTGTCCTCTCAATCACAAGACTCATTGGCGGACCCAAGGGGGGGGGGGCACTTCCGGCCCGTGCCCCCCCCCCCCCCCCCCCCCTTTTGGAAGAGAAGTATGAATTTTGACTATTGACGATCCGGCATTTTCTCGATTGTGCCCCCCTTTTAGAATGAAGACCTTTTTTTTTTTTTTTTTTTTTTATTAATTATTGCTTGTCAGGGAATTATGGAGGGAAACTGGACCCCCATAACCCCCTACTGAGCGATTTTTGAAGGTTTGGCGAATTTTTTTTTTTGCCTAGTAGAGCTTGGATCAGAACAAGTATGAAGTTGTGTATTTGATGTCGTGTCAATTTACAATGAACAGGACAGGAATTATTTCAGGGCTAAATTGATCACATTTTCTTCTTCAAAATATTTTCTTTTAGTGCTACATGGTTCTAATAAAATGTAATGTCTTGAAAACAATATACATGTACATGGTTAGGAACCTTGTCGAAAGTTGAAAAAAATTGCCATTTTCGATCAAAAGTCAATGATTTTGAACCTCTCAATATGTTGACAATCTAACTGGATTTTAAAGCTTATTCTCTTTTTTAATCTTCCTGGCATCAAATGCAATGTGGTAATGCAACAAAAATGGATACAGTGTGTGCAGAATTTTTTGCTCTTTCTACTCATGCATCTGGTGTATTGTTTAGAGGTCTGAATCAAAAGCTATTGAGCCAAACCACAAAATGTGGTCAAATGTCTTGAAAGGGTTAATAACTCCAAAATAATTGGTAACTGATGGGACACAAAATGACCTACCTTCCCAGGGCCTTGTCTTAAAAAGAGTTGCGATTGATTCAGATCGATTGTAACTTAAAATCAATCGCAGCTATGTACTTAAAGGGCAATCCAACCTTGGTAATAAGATGATTTGTGTGAAAGCAGAAAAATAAGAAAACCTGGATGGTGAAAGTTTGAAAGAAATCAGACAAAAACTAAGAAAGTTATGGCTGTTTGAAAAATGAGATCACTAAATCTATGCGAATCTCAAATTGGTAATTTGGTGAGTCGATTGTGACATTTTTGTTGACAACTCTCCAATATCATTAATTTGTGGTTTTCTTCGAAGCACTTTTACCCTCGGGGCAGTACTCAAAACATATTGGAGATGGCATATTTTTATAGGTCCTCTTGAAAGAAAAAGTTCCTACTGAGTAATACATTATGAAACTAGATGAATATTCGACCGCGCGCGGTCGGAATTTATGCCTCCGCCATCACCAGATTGGAAATGTATGGCATACATGTACACTCTAAAAAGGACTGGTCCAACAAAATGACATATCTTTTCACTTAAAATGCACAGGAGACAGAAAAATTTATTTCATTTCATTTTCATATAAAACTAGAAATATTTGATAACAAGGCTAAAAACCAGTAATTTCATGTAATTTTATGTAAATTGACCTCTGTGACCTCTGACCTTTGACCTACTTACCCAAAAATCTAATCAGTTCATCTTTCTATGGGTATGCATACTGGTACCAAGTTTGAAGTTCTCACCTCAGATAGTTCTTGAGATATCGCGGTAACGGTGGTAAAAACCACTAATTCCATGTAATTTCATGTAAATTGACCTCTGTGACCTTTGAACTTTGACCTACCTACCCCAAAATCTAATCAGTTCATCTTCGTATACGGTAACATACTAGTACCAAGTTTGAAGTTCTTACCTCAAACAGTTCGAGATATCGTGGTAACGGTGCTAAAAACCAAGAATTTTTATGTAATTTCAGGTAAATTGACCTCTGTGACCTCTGACCTTTGACCTACTTACCCCAAAATCTAATCAGTTCATCTTTCTATGGGGATACATACTGGTACCAAGTTTGAAGTTCTCACCTCAGATAGTTCTTGAGATATCGCGGTAACGGTGGTAAAAACCACTAATTCCATGTAATTTCATGTAAATTGACCTCTGTGACCTCTGACCTTTGACCTACTTACCCCAAAATCTAATCAGTTCATCTTTCTATGGGGATACATACTGGTACCAAGTTTGAAGTTCTCACCTCAGATAGTTCTTGAGATATCGTGGTAACGGTGCTAAAAACCAAGAATTCTTATGTAATTTCATGTAAATTGACCTCTGTGACCTCTGACCTTTGACCTACTTACCCCAAAATCTAATCAGTTCATCTTCGTATGGGGATACATACTGGTACCAAGTTTGAAGTTCTCACCTCAGATAGTTCTTGAGATATCGCGGTAACGGTGCTAAAAACCAGTAATTCCATGTAATTTCATGTAAATTGACCTCTGTGACCTCTGACCTTTGACCTACTTACCCCAAAATCTAATCAGTTCATCTTTCTATGGGGATACATACTGGTACCAAGTTTGAAGTTCTCACCTCAGATAGTTCTTGAGATATCGTGGTAACGGTGCTAAAAACCAAGAATTCTTATGTAATTTCATGTAAATTGACCTCTGTGACCTCTGACCTTTGACCTACTTACCCCAAAATCTAATCAGTTCATCTTCGTATGGGTATACATACTAGTACCAAGTTTGAGGTTCCTACCTCAAATGATTCTTCAGATATCGCGGTAACGAGAAGTGGGACGGACGGACACACGGACGGACGCACGGACGGACGCACGGACGCACGGACGGACGGACGGACAACCCGAAAACATAATGCCTCCGGCACCCACCTTCGGTGGGCGGAGGCATAAAAAGTTGACAGTTTAGTCATTTTGTGTGTTGGAGCGAATGGGGGGGGGGGGGGGGGGGGGGGGGGTTGTGCACAGCTACATCACAGTAACATTACCTATTCGGCCAATTTGAAATTCCCGTATGTATAGTGATTACAACTTTCAAAAATTCATAACTTTCTTATTGCTTGACCGACTTCATTCAAACTTTCACCAATCTGCTTCTCTGATATTTCCTCTTTCTTTCAAAGCAACTTGCTATTATGGTTGGATTTCCCTTTAAAGAGATCTAAGAACTTTGCGACAGGGTCCAGATCTACTTTTCTTTTTGCATTATAATTTGCAAATCAGTGCTACTTCTTACTTGACTTCCTGGATATTAAAGTCCCATTTGTTGATCTCTTACAGGATGAACCACTTAGTGTTGTAATGGGACAGGCCAGGCACAAAGGACAAGGATCTTGTCAATAAAGTTCTGCAGAACTGACCTACTTGTAATAGACTGTGGACTGTATTGTGCTGCAGCATTTGGTTATCCAAGGTTTGGCAGTAGATGGCAGATGACATTGACAGTGACGAAGAAGAAAGGAATATGGTAAGAATTAACATTTCATTTTCATTCATTTTCAGGGCAATAAAAAGAGTACAAAGAGTGTTGACTCATCCCATTATTATCAGATGACACCCCACTTCATTAATTATCTACATGTACCGGTATGTCCACTGCCCTGGGCTGAAAATTTGATGGATCTTGTAGACAAAGATTCTCAGTAAATTCCCGTCTTTACTCTTCAGTTGTTCTAAATGTCGTTAGCTGCTCAGTGGAAATTTCTGTCCACTTTGAAAATTTAAACTTTGAAAAAATAAATGATTGACTAGTTAAAAACGAAATCTTGTAGTGTTGGTTACGGTCATGGATTTGTTGAATTATCTATAGTTGGTCTGGGACCAACCTACATGTATCTTCAATTAACTTTGAAAGCTGTAGGAGGACAAAATAGGTAGGGATGATCTGTCTGGCAGGACGAAACATGGTGTTTTTGTGAAGCCACATGTAACATGTATAGGCCTATATACAGTGTGTCCCTGAAAAAAGGAAACCAGATTTTTATATTTTTTCAAAATAATTACGTTTACTACCCTAAAAACTCACTCAAAGTCTTAATTTGTGCATGCAAATGAAATTTTGGTAGCACCACTTCTCATCATTCTTAAATTATGAATGATGAGTAGTGCATCAAATGAAAGAAGAGAAGCAAAGCTTTTTCATCAAGGAAATTATTTATTATGATAGAAAATTTCTGCAATGAAATGTGGTTTCCTTTTTTTGGGACACAGTGTATAGTGATGGTTCAGACCAACTTTTGAGTCTGTTGAGTAACATTTGTTGACAAACAAATGATTAAAAGTTTTCAAGTGGGTTCGTTGTCATCTCAAGAGGATGAATTTCCATTAACCACTCTACACCACTAAAACAGTTCCACTATCTGTGATTAATCATTAATTCTCCTTAGCAGGTCGAGACTCTATTGTTATACAATATTTAATTTTGTTAAAAAATATAGAATTGCAGAGAGTTCTGAATATTAGTGGTACATGTAGCATGGGGATCAGGGTGTTTGTTTTTTTTGGTGGGGGGGGGGGTCAAATGGGACAAGTGGATCATCTAGCCGACTAGCCCCAGTTTAACTCCTTGCTAACTTTTTTGTTTTTGCTCCTACTCTCTAGTCTTTATCCCCTATTCCACCCACACTGAGTGAGTTGGGGAGAGCTGATGATTTAATTTGCACTAATACAAAGGAATTAATGACTAAGGTTGAATTCCTTGCCCTCATTTTGCCCCCACTTTTGAAAATTCTGGTGCTGATTATAAGAGGAAGACCGCCTACTGTATAATCATATTTGAAATCTGGACTGATTTCAGTTTTCATGTTTATCATTCATATTTGGAAATCAAATATTTAAGTGATGATTAGAGCCTTAATTGAAATCTTTAAGTCAATGTTTGTTTTTGTATACGTGACAGAATAGTCTCACCCCATTGTCCTAATAACCCCCATTAACTGTTGCAATATTTTAGAAAGGAAGCATAATATATAAACAAGAATGTGTTGTTCACTAAAGAGAAGAAGGAGAAGGAGAAGAAGAAGAAGAAGGAGAAGAAGGAGAAGGAGAAGGAGAAGAAGAGAAGAAGAACAAGGAGAAGGAGAAGGAGAAGGAGAAGGAGAAGGAGAAGAAGGAGAAGGAGAAGGAGGAGAAGGAGAAGGAGGAGAAGGAGAAGAGAGAATAACAGGAGAAGGGGCAGCAGAAGAAGGAGATCAAGAAAAAGGAAAAGAGGAAGAAGAAGGACTAGAAGGAGAATGAATAGATATCATGCATGTTGAGTAAATACATGTAGATCTGTAATAGTGAAAAACGGACAATAATGCAATTACAGTCAAATGCAGAAATTTATGTCAGTTATCCAGTAATTTATTTACTGGCCTCATGATTTAGGACCAAAGAAATCTTACAAAGAAAGCAAGAATAGCCAGGATATGACTGACAGACTAAAAGAAAGAGATCTGGTTTTAATAGGAATTGCGACTTGAGTACCGGTAGTACCCTGGTAACATAAATAATGGATGTATATTTGCTCTGCCAATCACTTCCTTAATTTATTTCTTTGACTTTGGCCTTGTTGACTGTTAGACAATCTTGCAAGCTCTCACATTCAAGAGCTTGATAAGGAATTGCTGTAGTTTTGACCCCGACTTTAATGATCATTTGTTGCACCCATTATGCAGCCTTGAAAGTGCATGCTTTTCTACTTGGAATTGATTGTACATTCTTGAGGGAGAGGCATTGTTTGAGGCAGTTAAACAATGGATTTAGACACTTTTGAAAATGAAGTGAGTATAGTCATTAAACATATTATGTGTATGTGGATGTAAATAACACTGAAATAGTGAGTCATTTTTTTTTCTCTCACGTTATTGACTAAAGCCCACTGCACACTATACCATTGGTCTGCGATCCAATTTCCAAATTAATGTAATTAGCATTTGATCATAATAAACACATAAAAAGAATTTGAATTGAGGTTCTTCATATTATTAAAGTCATACATATAGATAGTAAAATAAAAAATACGGCCTACTGTGAGCATTCTCGATCTCATCGAAGGAAAGGTTATAGCGGAGCCTCCGAGTTGTAGTGACATCAGAGCAGTCCTTATGATTATCTACGATTTGAAACTGAATTGGCCTTTATTCCGGATACACATGTAAGTCTGACAGCGCACGAAAACCCTACATGCATAGGATAGTATTCATATCATTGTTCAGAACCTGAATCAGGTACATATTATTTGTTAAAAAGCCCATATGTAATGCTAATGCGATTTATTTCCAAAATCGGATTGCCGTCGATCGTATAGTGTTTGGTGGGCTTTAGTCGTATTAAGTAGTTTTGCAAACCCTACATGTAATTTGTATAAAGAGTACTTACACATTCATATTTTTGTTTTTGTGCAAAGAAACATGACAAAAATCTGCTTTAGCAATCAATAGCTGAAATAATATTTGTGAGTGGTCATATATTGAAATTTTATTGTGGTTTGATTTCAATTTAGGGGATCTTGCAGGCAAGTGTAATTGAATGAGATATGACTGTTGACAATGCGTTGTCACATGCAATGATTAATTATTTTTGCCAATGTTACTGGCTCACAGGCACAAGTGTCAGTGCAGTGTAGAAGTGTATGTCTGCCAAGGCCTGGAGATCTGGGGAGCGTTTCATCAAGTGTTTTGTCAGTGATGTTTGCCAACAACTGTTATAAGCTACATACTGAAATCCTTGCTTCTGATTGGTTGAGAGCAAATTTGTCGGTAAATATCACTGACAAAAACACTTGATGAAACACTCCCAAGATGAAATATCCAATTTTCTTTGTACTCTTTGTTTATGTACTATTAAATGCAGAGTAATATTCAGGATAAACTGTACGATAGTCATTAAAGGGAAACTTGAGTTCTGGGAAAGGTAAAAAAATAATTTGTGAGCTTTCTCATTCTTTTATGTTAGTTTGGAAGATTATCATAGTCAATATGTCCCCTGAAAAGGATTGCTCTTCGAATGTCCTCACATTCAAAATATGACAAGAAACAGCTGAAATGTTTGGCCAAACATTTGTGTATAGTCCCATATTTCTGTGTGCAGTGCATGTGAATCTCAGCAGGATTGAGTAAATTTCTTATCATTTTGGTGATTCCAAAACCTTACAGCATACACCAATTCTTATGTGCTATACAATCAATAGTTTCCCAATTGCTTGAGTTTCTTTCACAATTCAATATCATGACCAGAACCCAACTTTATCTTTAATATAAGGCAGACAAGTTAAAATGGCATTAAACTGGCAAAATTTGAACAGCGCCACCTTACAGTAACTGCTAAATTGAGATTATAATTTGAAAATTTATTGCATTTTATTTTGAATTTTGACTAATAACAGCTGTTTGGAAAATAGGCACATTTTATATTTCAAACTATTATTTTTGCATTGCACATGTGGAAAATTGCCTGCAGATACATTCTAAGCTTCTACAAACTAGAATGGGGCATCATGGGAAACTTAGAGGCACAGACACTTTTCAAATCCTGTTGAAAGATGGCGCCATTAGGAACTTCAATTTACTGTCACTTTAACAAGCCCATGTAGGCCTACATGTATGTAGTGGCGAATGAAGAAGTTTTCATTTTATCCTTTAATTCAAGTAAACATGTTTGTTTTTTATGTCACACCCTGGGATCCCCTAAATGTCAAAATATAAACAGGGGCAGTGTGCTCAAAAGCCCCACCTATGTGAGTTTTGATCTTGGGGTTGTACTCTTAAAAGTATGTTAGCTAAAATCAGTATTCAGAAAACTACATGTATTTTATAAAGTCCCAAGCTACACATTTATGTTAATAGCGTTATTTTGGCAGGAAGATGCAATGTGCAGACAGCCAGACACATAACCTTATGCAAGCCTCATACATGGACTTTATAATACATGTACATGTAGTTAACGTCTACTAGAAGTTAACGTAGAAAATAACATTGATCCAAGTGTTGACAATTTATATGTGGAATGAAGTACCTATATTTTTCAAGATTTGGTTTCTGTGAAAGCTATAATTTGATTTGTCCAATCTACATGTATAACTTTTGAACAAGAAAGCATAAAAAACAGAAAGGAATCTAGTAGCTTTTCATGAACAAACATGTACCTTTGCAAGAAAGGTATTGTGTACATTATGAACTGATGATAACTTTTAATAGTTTACATAGCTGTAGGCCTTTATAGGCACTATCAAACATGACAGGTATTTGGTTAAAAAAAAAGAAGATAACATACACCAGGAAGAAATTAGCCTGGAGCCCTGGGGTGGTATTCTGAGATTTATTTTATCTTGATTTTAGTGAAAAAAATGATTTCACTAAAATCAAGATAAAAAATAAATCTCAGAATACCACCCCTGTAATAGAATGCACATTCTTGTATAAATGAAAATCTATTTAGTATGTTCCTTTCAAATCAGAAATTGTCACAAAACAACATTTTTGTCTCGGCAACATATTGGTTTAATAGACAAGTTTATGAAATACACAAACATGTACATGTACATATGTCTGCCTAATGTATAAAAAGCTCAAAATTCTGATATACAGGGTATATTTACAATGTTTGAATTAAAAGAATTAGCTTTTAAATAGATTTTCACATGTTCACATATTTAGAATCTGGGCCCCGTTTCATGAAACTTGTCATCAATAACAAGTTGCAATTATTGTTATAAGCTACTGAAATCCTTGAATCTGATTGGCTGAGAACAAATTTGTCATAGAAATTTGGCAGTTGTTATTGATAACAAGTTTTATGAAACAAGGCCCTGATCTTACTTCTCTTAGTTCAAACTCACTACAGTTCTCTCCTCTTGTTCTGTTTGATGCAGGAAGATGAATTTCAGTGGCTGTTGAAGGAAGAGGTACATGCCGTCCTCAGACAACTCGATACAATTCTAGAAGTAAGACAATTTTCCTTCATTTTATACTTTACATTTGTATTTTTCCCCCAGCAGAGTTGATGATACATACATTACTGTAGTTTGGTGGTCCACAACCCTGAATTCAAATGTATGTAAAATTGGAACTTGGAAGGAGTATGAACTGGGGAGCGATTCCTGAAAGGAAGTTGTCGGATATTTTAATCGACAACTGTTATAAGCTACTGAAATACTTGCATCTGATTGGCTGAGAGCAAATTTGTCGGATAAAATATCTGACAAGTCCTTTCATGAAACGCTCCCCTGATGTGTCTGAAGCATGGGATCCCTTATGATGCGGTGGGGGGGGGGGGGGGTCCATGGCCTTAAAGCGAAAGTCCACCCCGATTACAAGTTAAAAGAAGCGAAAAATTAAAGAAACAGATCAGTGAAGGTTTGAGCAAAATACAATACGAAATAAGAAAGTTATGAATATTTGAAGTTATCTCTTACACACATGCTCTCTCTCTCTCTCTCTCTCTATTCATTTTATTACAGGAATCAGGCAGGAGGTTTAATATACCAGGTACAGGTAAGAAATTGTTTTATGAAATACATTTAATATTTAGAAGAAAAAAAATCAAATACTTTTATGTACATGTAAGTGTCTTAATACTCTAATTTGGTGTCGATAGGACTTTCAATTTGAGGTAAAAGCATCATTATTACCTATACAAGGCATTTTAGCTGCAAAATAAAAAAACTTTTTTTTCGCTCTACTCCAAATCCGTTAACCGGAGCTGGCAATATTTGCTATATTGCCCTCTTCTGGGTTTTCCCCGTAGGCCAATGTACCAAAAAGGAGGGCAACATTTTGCGATATTGCACCGTCTTGTCAGTGCGCTTTTATCAAGTGCATACGTGTTAAAGTGAACAAAGGATTAAACAATGGATACGCGCGGTAACAACTGATGTCACAATTGCTTGGCCCAGATTACATACATGTACCTGTATGAATAACCTGAAATCAGAGAGACTGACAGGCAAACAGACGGGTTTGTAATTGCTACAAAAACTGTAGGTAATAATAATATTGACTGGCTCTACTTTCGGTGAATATCGAAAATATTGCCCTTAAACAACCATATTGCCCTCGTCTTCGACTTGGGGCAATATGATTCTGTTGCGGGCAATATATTATTCTGATGTCTCCCTCAAGGCCAGTCAGTATTATGTAATTGTAACCTCACACATTGTCATGTGCAGAAGGTTACATACATTGCAGATGCTTGAATTGTTGGTGTACATTTCAAGAAATATACATATTTTAAAATTCGACCTTTCTTTGACCTCATTTACACAGCGCATCATTCCATGTCTGTGTTCATGCTTTTCGCAGTTCTGGGCCCAGCTCAGTGCATACATGTATGCACAATATGAACAATATGGTTCACATACGCTACTGTGATTGTATGTCGTAAAATTGGATTGGTTTTCTTTGTGTTGAAATTTGATGAATGTGGTTTTGTATGATCCTCCAAGCCAATTTGTCATTTGGAGGGCAATTTCGAGCTCAAGACATAAAAACTGTATTAGTTGGCATTGATTGGTTTTCCCAAGGGAATGATTTTTACATATAGGGTAGACTGGGGTAATTGTGGCGGGGGGGGGGGGGGGGGGGGGGGGCGGTGCACTCAGTATATAGTGTGCAGTGGGTTTGTGCGCCAGAGAAGACCCCCATGTTTACACTCACATTTCCGTTCCATTGAATCAATAATTGGTTCAGCCAAATTCTTGAAATAAGCAATCATATCAATACGCAGTGTCATAAAAAGTGGGTACCCATCCACTTTGCACTGTTAATGCATAGGGGGCCACAATTACCCCGAGCGACATTTTCACTTTGATCCCCCTGTACCGCCCTGCTACTGAAAATATTGAGGTGGAAGTTTTTCTATTGTGTTTCTCAGTTCATACTCTTTCTATTACAACCCAAAATTTATCTTAATAACTTCAGTTAATGACACCACACCCCAAAATGTAAAGTAGACTTGCCACTTTCCAGCTAATGAAATTTGGATTGTCGTACAGTTTGAGCTCCCCTGTACACAAACTTGAGCTAAATGGCAGATTTTTCGCATTTGATAGGAGGAATAAGTTCAGCTACATTAGACATGTGCCAAACATATTTATCAAAGAGTGATGCAACAAAGAATTACAAGCTCTCAAAGACGAAGGGGCCACAATTACCCCAGTCTTCCCTACTTGTAAACAAATCTTCACATCGAACTGCATTTTCAAAGGAATATAAAGGTCATGCAATATGATTCTTTTGTACAAAATCTACTAATGCCCTTATTGGATAATTCCATTCTTTGGTCAGACAATGAAAGGCTTGTATGTGTATGCCTGTGCCTGGATTTTTTTTACATTGAGTCTGATCAATTGTAATGAATATTTGTTCCAGGGATTCTCTACCACAAAATGACTTCATTATGGTGGCAGATATCAAATTAAATGTACAATGTACAGTATAACAATAGCTGAGCTATGGTCATGAGATTGAATTGTGAAAGAAAATGTCTCAAAGCAATTGGGAACAGGTTGATTTTATAGCACTTAAGAATTGGTGTATTGCTGTAGGATTTTGGAATCACCAAAATGATAAGAAATTGACTCAATCCTGCTGAGACTCCATGCACTGCACACAGAAATGTGTATATGGGACTACACACACAAATATTTTGCCCAAACATTTCGGCTGTTTCTTGTCATATTTTGAATGTGAGGGCATTTGAAGAGCAATCCTTTTCAGGGGACATATCTTCCAAACTAACATAATATTAAAGAATGAGAAAGCCCACAAATTATGTTTTAGTAACCTTCCCTTTAATGTCCACAGTAGTAGAGTTTTGATCAGTTGATAATTTTAAATTGTTGTGGTTGTTGTGACATGTAGGTTTTGCCTGGATTGTACGAGATTAATTCTGATCCATTGTAATTAACATTTGTTCCAGGGAAGCACTGCCACAAATGACTTCATTATGAGTTTGCAGAAATCAAATTAAATGTACAGTATACCCTAATGTACACTGTAGTAGACTTTTGATTAACATCATTTGAAATTGTTAGTGGTTGTTGTGACATGTAGGTTTGCCTGGATTGTACGAGATTAATTCTGATCCGTTTTAATCAATATTTGTCCCGGGAAGCACTGCCACAAATGACTTTATTATGAGTTTGCAGAAATCAAATTAAATGTACAGTATACCCTAATGTACACAGTAGTACTGGTAGACTTTTGATTAACATCATTCGAGATTGTTTAACAGCTTGTTGGTAGGTGATAGCAAGAGTAATATTTGGGAGTGATGATGACAATAAATATATGAAAGAATTTTGTGACAAAGCACTTGTTGCTGTAGTGATATTGTTGTTTTAATTATTATGAACCTTCCGGATACTTAATAATCATGGATATATATGTAGAATCGTTAGATTTCATTTGTATTCTTGCATAAAGAACAACAACAAGTGAAAGCAAAACAAAACAAAAAGACAATTTATATGCATCGTACATCTCAGCTGTAATCATATTTATTTTAGTTCTTCCTCTCCACTTTACACTTCATTGGCATTATACATGTATATGAACTTGAGTTGCATTTAAATCCTAGTTATTGTACCGTGTCCGCTCACATTTTTGACACTCCTTTAAACCTTTTGAAGGAAAATATAAAGTTTTCTTTCGAGAATTTTCTTAAAGTAATATGTACGTACATGTTCAAAATTCCAGGCTTCAAATTTTGTAATTTTCTTGGTGTTTTTTATTGTAAAATAAGTGAAATTGTTGATACTTTTCATATTTCTCACCAAGTGCTTTTAAGGAATGTACTCTACAAAGAATTAGAGAGATGCGTACAATGTATTTCTCAGTGAACTCATTAAAAATTTATATTTTGGCCAGAAACTTGCCAAACTGTTCCTTTTAGTTCATGCAGTTAAAGAAATAATAATGCTAAATTCAACCACCTTTTCACTTTAAAAAGCTGAATACTACCTTAAAGTAACCTCCCTTGCCGTTGCGTACATGTATCTCAGCCATCAGGTACACGTTTTCCATGTCATTGTTATTTATGTCATGGAGTTGACACATGATCATGTTGCCCTATAGATCATTAACACATGTTTATGCCATACAGCTAAGACAAGATTTACGGTACCGTAGTAATATCTTGATGTGTTGATCATGTTACCAATAGATCATTAACACATGTTTATGCCATACAGCTAAGACAAGATTGGTAGTAATATCTTGATGTGAAAATGATCTCGAGAATGACTGCAATGGTGTGTAAAGATGTGAGTGTATTATGTTACAAATTGATGTCGTGGAGTAAGTTTTCTGAAGACTGTAAGCCTACATGTACTGGTATTTGGAAAATCGTCATTTGGAGCCAGAAGTTCATTAACTCTGTATAAATGATGGGACTTAACACCCTTCTGACTCCAAATACATGTAGATGAAATATAATATTCACAATATTTGTAGGAAAAGTCCAGAAGGAAGAAAAAATAGTTGATCTGTGACAGTTTGACAAAAATTCAATAAAAGAATTCATACATATTTTTAAAGTCATGAAGATCTTCTCTATTAAAATGTAATGCTCCAGGTACTCTTAAAGTAGCTATTCAAAGAAAATCACAAATATGGCAATTAATGTATCACTAGAAACTGGGAAGCTTACAGATGGCAATCGTATAAGTTTTATGTCAACTGCGTATCTGATGATTATAAAAACAACACAAATAAAAGCTCTTCTCAGCATCTGGAATATCCGAGGATTCGCCAGAAATATAGCGATGTTTTGATGTCGTCACACTCGGGATCGATCCTGCTTAAGCAGACGACGTCCTATAATGAATGAACGTAATTGCAATGCAATTATTTATCAAATTATAAAGAGTTTGGTGTATTTAAACATGACCTTATTTCACACCATTATAAAGGGAAAGTAAAACTGATTCTGATAGCTAAAACCGTTTGATTGTAAATACACAGGAGAAGGGTCAATGATCAATGAAATAAACCCCACTTTCAAATTGAAAAGCCCTCCGAATAATAGCAGGATGGTATTCGTTCCCTCTTGAAACGCCGAACATGCCCCGGTGCAAGCAGCTGAAAATACCCCGGTGCAAGCAGCTGAAAATACAATGGCGTCTTATTTTGTTTACAAGTGACTGATTCATTTATTTTTTAACGCTGCATTTTTCATCAAAATAATACCATACACGAAGTTAAGAGTGAGGCAACAGACTAACATTAAGACTGACGCTAGTGAAGGAAGAGAAATAAGTGAAGAGGAGATGACAAAATAGGCTCTGAAAAATGTGTAAGATGTTATGGGACATCGTCTGCTTAGACAGGACTGGTCCATGGTGTGTCGTCACATATCTCAGCAGCGTTCGAGGAGCTCTTCAGCTGCTATATCGGGGGCTGTATTTTACCGTTTTATAATTGATAATAATCATTACTTCAAATGTTTCCAAGCGTTGAATTTGGATAACCTTGTTTAATTTATGCTATCTATACAATAATAAGTATTAAGCCAATATTTAAAATCATTAACGTTCTACTTTAAGTTACTCTTCTTTTATTTTGTCAAAGAAAAACATAAAGAATATGGCTTTTTGTATTGTTTGCTTCCAAGATGAAGAAATATGTACATTGTACAATTAGTACTTGTTTCTAATTAATGATATATCTTGGGCACAGGAACATGCATAAGAAAAATATTTTCTATGGAGAAAAATTAAAATGGATGAATCCTCGCGTGTACAAAACAAATGCAGGGCCAAGCTTAATATTAGAATTCTATTATTTTTACTTCGCAATTTATTTTTGTTGAAAATTTTTACTTGGTTATTATGCTTACTATAGATAGATACACTGATGACATTTCAGGTTATCATCATTATTTACATTATAATCAGTCATTAATTATTACTACCAATAATTCCATACCAATAATCTTATAGTCAAACACTATACATGTACATCTAACACTGGCACTTTGCAATTTTTGATATACCATTGAAGTTGAATTGCTGCCAGTCACAACTATAAGTCCTAATTGATGCATGTTGTGTAGCGCTGTAATAATTCATTAAAGTTATGTGACAGCAAAGTGAACTTATTACTCAGGTGATCAACTCGTTTCAGGTTCAGCTCCTGTCATATCAGATATTAATTTGATAATGATAATGATGATGATAACATGCCATATGTATAATGGAGCGAATGCCACTATATGTCCCTATGCGCTGTAAATGCTCAATCAAATATGCCGCAGTAAAAAGCCTAAAAAACCTCAGGGTTATTTACATGTAAGCGTACTGTGCTTCACATATTTGTGTTTTATAAAACACAGATAAGTGAGTTCACGTAGGAGCTTGTTGCATCAGGCATCCTCACTTGCCGTTAATTTAATTCACAACACAAATCCGCCACGTTTTTGTTTTTGTTTTCTTTTTTGTGGTGATTTACTACGCATGAGCTTTCATGTAGAGAAAGAAAGAGAAGGAATAGAGAAGATCGAGAAGAGTGAGATACTATTCATGTAAAAAGCAAAAGGCTTAGAAACAGGCCTTGACTTGCATGAGATATCTGGTAGTAAGTATCCTGTTTGTTGCAGATATGAGCATTCAAGGGCTCTCCACATACTTCTACATGTACATGGATCTCTTGTTATTTGTAATATGCTGGCACTAGTCAGCCTACATGTATTTGCTGGATACATGTATATCAATTTATAATATACATAAATTAAAAATGCAAGAATACGAAAATCCATAGCGAATGCTGGGAGAAGGATACAGCAGAGGAAATGAAAAAAGACATGATTAACAGTAAAAGATGAAAAATAAATGGTGCCAACTTGAGGATGCAAAGCTGATTCAATTGGACATTTAGAAAACTTCTGAACTGCTGTTGGTTAAACATCCCCTTTAAGAAGAGCTCCTGCTGGTAATCACTTTAGGCACTCAATGGGTTTATGTGCTCATGATACACTCCATAAAATTTATTTGACAGGGATTGAACCCCAATGGAATTGAGGCTTCCGCTATGCCAATGCCCTCCTGGATGCAACAAGATGCGGTCCCTCCATCTTGAAAGAGCTCCATCAAAGCCCTCCATCTAAATTATTCACCACATCTCTCATCATTAGCTGATAACAAGAGTCTATTTGGATAGCTTTGTGCAAGTGACTGAAAGGCAAATTAGAGGACATGTACAACCAGTGGGCTAAAAGCGAAGAGCTCATGATGTTTGATGTATACATGACGTAAAACAATGTACAAGCTCCTAAAGAGAATAAGCACTTGATAAGGGTTGTAGGAAGAGCCCAGTTCAATCTGAGAAAAAATTTCAGATTTTTGATGATTATTTGGGATTTGGACATGTTTCATTTTCATACAGTGTACTCTCAAGTTATACCTTGAAATGAGTTTCAAAAAACCCAACAACAACAGTATTTAAACTGCCCTTTGGAGCAATCTTCAAGGGGGGGGGGGGGGGGGGCAAAGTATTAGGTAATTGTCTCATGTACCACCGTTGCCATGCTCTGTTAAGCATTTTCTATACTTTACATGCACTTGCACAATGTACATGTACATTGTACAGTCATGTATCCTGTTCACTGGTTTCCTTAAAATTGTTCAAGTTGACCGGCAAATTTCCAGTTTACACCTCTTAATTCATGCAAACAAAGTTACATTTATTGTTTCATTCCAAGAAATATATTGCCAGTATTCACATGTTGAGAACAGTAAGTACTTTAACATCTAAAGAAGATAACGTCCAATATGACTCTGACTAAAAAGGACCTAAGTGCAAATAGTTTGTTCAGTTCGTGATGAAAGTTCTCTGCCCCCTTTCCACCTGACCCCCATTATATGGCTCCAATGCATTGCAGAATGTCATGCCTGTGCGTCACAAGCAGAAGGCAATTTGTTCCCCTTCTGAAAATTGCCTTGTCCCTTAGGTCTAAATTATTCACTTGATCCACTCCAAGCAGCTGAAGTGTCCATCTAGTGATGAAAGCAGGTGTCAAAATAACCATGTTACTGCTTCGAGACACAATTTGCTCCTGTGTTAAAGCTACTGATCAATCATTTGCATAAACCAAAAACAGTTGACAGAAAAAAAAACCCAGTCTCAAACTGTCACTGCGTCGTCCAGTTGAAGAAATCTTCTTGGCAAAATATAAAAGCAAGTGAAAAAAAACACATTAAGGCTCATTCTGCATTCTGCATATATATGCAAGCCTTTGAAAATGCAGAATGTTTCCTTGCAGTTGATCTTTTAACAGAAACAACTGTTGAAACTGGACTCTATAGGATGCAAATGACATAAAATGCCTTTGAAGCAGCTAGCTATATGACATTTTGGGAGTGCTTTTCCAAAACAAATCGTATGTAACAGAACTAAAACTCTAAGATTCATGTAAGCAAAAGCTTGACTCCTTTTGTAGGCCCAAATTTTATTTTGGGTAGAATTCTAAGAAAAGAAAAATAAGTTCACATGCATGCCCACATATTAGTTAAAAACAGGACAATAAAAGTTTGAAAGAAATCGGCATAGGTATAAGAAAGTTATGGATGTTTGAAAAAGGAGATCACTAACTACATGCGAATCCCAAATTGGCAATTTGGTGAGTCAGTTGTAATGTGCTGGTGCTCAACTCTCCTGTTTGTTGTACATTGAAAATATCATTAATTTGCAGTTTGCTCCTAAGCACCATTTCCCTGGCATAGTGATTACAGCTTTCCAAAATTCATAACTTTCTTATTGCTTGTCCAATTTTGTTCAAACTTTTTCAGTTTGCTTCTCTGATTGTTCCTCTTTCTTTCAGAACAACTTGTCATTAAGGTTGGATTTCCCTTTAACATGTCGTGATAAGACTGAAGGTGATATTGTATTCGTAAACAGCTTTTCAGGAATATTGATGGCATGAGGAAATTGATTTTGAGATGCCATCAAATATTCTGGATGTACAATATTATCAATCAAAAGGACTTGTGGTAGAAAACAAATTGTCGACTAACCTCAGACCAGTGGCTTTTTTTTATAGTTATTATGCTATCAATCTGCCTTCTATGGTATATTTTTGTGATTTGAAGACAGATATACACATCTCCAACATTAAAAAAAAATGGCAAAAGAAGAAATACTGATGAACTGATTGACAGAGTGTCACATTCGACAAGAAGGGCATATACACAATTCTGTAGCTGACACGCTATGATATGTATGTTAGGCAGTAATGTACAAACCGTTGGCATCTCTTTTTGTCTTCAATTTAGGTGCTTACAGTACATGCATGCTTGGGTACATATGAATAAATGAGAGAGGTGTAGATTTGAAACGAGTCCCAGAAGTCTCATTGTAAAGAAATCATCTACATGTATCAGGTTATTCTGTGCGTGGACTGCAATAACTATTCATCTTCTTATCACAATTTTAAGAAAAAGATTGAGTACAGAAGAAGATGGGAGAAGAGGGTAATTAAAGAGGGTCGATATTGCTTGTAATGGAAATAGTAGCATCCACTTTCATTTTAGAAAGAATTCATTTTGATCATTGATCACAAATTGTTTACATGACATCTCAAATATTTGGCAATTTCCGCAATTGCAAAATTTTTAATCGCTCTTTGAAATACTGAATCTGAATCTGAATCTGCAGTGAAATTTCTATGAAGATGAACATAATTTTGTTTAGCTTTTTATAGATGATTATATAGTCTGTTTGGAGGCAGAAGGGCATTAACTCTGTACAAATGATAGGAGTTAACGCCCTTCTGGCTCCAAACACGATATGCTAAGCATGCCTTGATGTTCAGACTGTAAAATGCACCACCAAAATTTGGCTGGTTTTCAATCTACCCATGATGTGGATCAGGCTTCTAGTGCTGGGCCTGATTACTTTACATCCGACCTTGCCAATCAATTCAGCTGAAATGCAGGCAGCTATCTTTCTCGAAAGGTGCATTTCCATTAGCGCATCTCCATTATCCTGAACAAGCTCAAGTTTGATGTCTTTGAATGATTTTTCTCCTGAAAAAAGGCTTGAGTTTGAAAATCCTTGTTCCCATTGTTTCCCGAGTTGAGCAATGCCCGCTTGCTCAAGGAATTAGCTTGAGCTTCATAAGATATCATAGTCCTGAGTGTATTTTCACTGCAGAATTGGCCTGCTCATTTAGTCAAATAGTGCACTATCAGTATTTCGTCAACAAGCCCTTTGTTGTCTTGGCATAATACCTGGAGCTACTATTCCAAATACAAGATTGATGTAGCCTGCTATTGGCATCTTCACTGTGAATGAACTTGAGCTTGTTGTCATCAGATTAATTTTACCCTGATTGGAATTAGTTCCTGTAGCGGGGGTTAACTTGGTTTTAACTTGGGCTAATGTGGACAGGCCTTATTACAAGCGGGCCGCCAGCTATGAAATGCTCTGTGTCTATGCATTGTACATCCTGGATGATAAGAGGTGAGATGGGGTACTGCATGGCATGGGTTGCCAATCTGCCCATCGGACACTGGCTCATTTTCTTTACAAACAATGTAGGCCATCAATATACATTGTATGTCCATTTTTTACATGTAAATGCACTTGCAGTGTAAAACTGTTTTTTTCTTTTAGCCCCGTTTTAGTTTTGCTTCAGTAAAACATATATTGTCAAGACCAGAGCAACCTTCCTTATATTTAAACCCGGAAGTCTGTTTTTTCCAGAGCTCGTTTTGAGCTTTCAAGAGCTAGTTTTACTCTTCACTTCCATACATGTATATTTTTGCTGGCACTTGGACAAAAAACAGAAGGAAACAAAAGTGCTCTCTAAAAAGAAAGAGTGAATTTGAGCATGATCAGTTAAGAGTGAGCATTTTGTCTGTCTGTGACACAAAATATATTTTATCATAAAATTAATTGAAAGACTATCACTACCATGAAATACATCAAAAGTTACAAGAAATTTGGTTCTTCAAAGGGTTACAGTGTGACAGATTCTTGGACCTAACTATTGTTAAGTGGGGGTGCTGTCAAAAAAATGACACTTTTACTAAAATTTCCATCTGTGATGCAAAGAGTTCACATCTCATATGAAATCTCATTATTTTGCTTTTGAAATTCCAATTGTCTGAAATCAAAGGCAATTTACCTGACTAACATTTGCCAGTGAAATTATGAGACAAAATCATGTTCTAATATTACGGTAATACCAAAAGAGTAATGAGAAGCCAACACAAAATCTCTATCTCCCACTCATTGAGCATTTCATTGATTCTCATTTAATAAGTAAACATGACAACCAAATCTTATCAATTTTCAGTGCACCTATCCTCCAAAATAACTCATAAAGCAATCTGTCATATCTCATCACTTACATTTACAGACCTTCCAACTTGGAAAATTTTGAAATGTCTATCCATGATGCAAACTGATCACACTCATTTTCACTATATTTACTCCATATTTTCACACTCCTAGGGAGTCACTTCAGTGATCACTTTTTTTTAGAGAGAGTATAAATAGCTTAAAACCTTGTACCAAATATGGATGCCACATGCTTGTGTATTTCCATATACCTATTTCTATGTGCTCTTCACTAAATTGTCTGTCTGGCAGCAAAGAGATGAGTGATTTTTCAGCGAGATTGAGTCAATATATTATCACTTTAACGATTCCAAAACCTTCAAAATACACAATTATTCTTTTCTCCTTAACATCTTCTTTCACATTGCAATCACATGACCAGAACGGTTATTCTTATGTAGTGCATAATCAGCCTCTCCCTGTAGACTTGTAGACAATTTCTTTCAAAATACATTGTATTACCTGGGGCCTGTAACATAAAGAGATACAATCAATCTTACGATTGATATCAATCATAAGTCTATGGCAAACCATGTACTGAAGAGTTACAATTGATTGTAAGATTGATTCTATCTCTGTATGTTACAAGCCCCTGGGGAGCGTTTCATCAAGCGTTTTGTCAGTGATGTTTTAACAACAAATTTGCTCCCAGCCAATCAGATGCAAGGATTTCAGTAGCTTACAACAGTTGTCGGTAAACATCACTGACAAAACGCTTGATAAAATGCTCCCCTGTACTCAACCTTATCTTTAATATGAGGATTGCATCTCCTCATATTGCCTTGGGTTGTATACATGTAGTGCTCATCTTCGCGATCTAGAGGTGAAGAAGAAGGAGATGGATGGAGTGGAGCACTCTAAAAATAGATGTAAGCAGCAGAAACACAGGATGTGTGGGTATGATACTACGAGAACAGAATGTTGACATCCACACTACTGTAGATATTAAGATTACATGTATATCTGATCATGCTTTTTTGAGGATATTTATTCCTCTTCTTGATGTAATGATACTGATGAAGAGAATAATATTATTCATTTAAACAGAAAAACAGGATAAATGCTCAATTATAATTCATCGAAATCTTTATATTTGTTTATATACTTATTGCCAAAAACATCATAGTACGAGAACAGAATGTTGACATTAAATTTGCTGTAGATAAGATTATATCTGATCATGCTTTTCTTAATGTAATAATACTGATGAAGAGAATAATATTATTCATTTAAAGTTTATAGTTACATCAGAAAAACAGGATAAATCCTCAATTATAATTCATCAAAATCTTTATATTTGTTTACTTAATTATAGCCAAAAACATCATTATGATAGTTTTTGAAAACTGTGTTTGAAAAGATTATATGTAGACATGCAGCATAGTGAATGTTCCTCCCTTTAGTTAAATGAAAATTCGATTTTAAGATTATATTTTTTATTATTGAAGGGTAAACAAGACAACATTAGTGCTACTGTAGCAGGATGGGGAAAAAAGATGCACATAGCCCATTGCTGAATGCAGCTTAGCAGTTTAGTAAGGCCTGTAATCGAAGGCATCCAAATATAGATTGGCCGTGCTTTATGCACAATTAGGCCAGATCACCCAGCACATAGGGAACACAGTATTCAGATAGCATGGCTGCTTGCTTTTAAGGAATAGGAAATGTAAGCTTTAGTTCCAGTTTCAAGTGGAGAAAGACGCTGTATTCAGTTTCATTACATCAATAGTTGCATTTATATTGATACTGAATTTGATGAGATAATTCTAATTTTGAACAAACAATTCCTGTTTGGTTTCCTGTTGGTTTCAATATGAAAGAGATGAAATAATATTCCTGAGCTGTAGGATATGTCAGATATTGAATAAAATATAGTTGCCCTAGTAGTGTAGTAGTAAAAAAATAATCAGTAATGTATGGAAATTTGGTTGAATTAGAAGAAAATTAGTGAAAAATGAAAATCTTAATATTCACAAAGTACTCAGCAAAATTGTCTGTCTGTAACATTAAAAAAACTACTTTCAAATACTGCTATGGCCTTCTTTACAGTTTAATGAACATGGGAATGCCAGGGCTGCCAAGTCTTCCTGATGTCGCAGGAGACTCCCTGAAATCGGGCACTTATTAACCAGTTTTACATGCATCCTATCAAAAAATCTTCCTGATTATGGAAAAATTATTGCCATTAGGTTGGATGCATTTAATAGACATCTCCCTGATTTCTAATAAAATTTCCCTAAATCTCCCTGATTGTTGAATTTCAATGTTGGCAGCTCTGGAGTGCATTTATTTTATAATGAACAAATCGAAGCTAAAAAGAAATAATAGAGAGAAATAGAGATAGTATTAAAGAGAAAGAGAATATTAGGAAAGAGATGTGATTCTTGAAGAATTCATTCCTCAAAGTTAAAAGAAAGGTGCAATTTTGAAATTCATGAAAGAAAATGAGAAAGAGACAATGTGGAAATAGGCACTGGTAAAAAAAAATGGAAGGAAAATTGAAAGATGGAAAGAGAGAGAGAGAGGGGGGAGAGAGAGAGAGAGAAAGAAAGAGAGAGAGAGAGAGAGAGAAGAGCATGCTTAATACAAGTGCTTTGTTTGGTAATGGCCTAGAACCCTGGCATAAAAGCAATTTAGGAAGCTCTTTATGAGTTCATGTCGCATCTCAATCTTGATGTGGATTCTAGAGTATATTTGTAATGAAAGAATGGTGAGGAGTGATTGTCTCAGAGATCAGACTTCCTTGAGCCATTGCTACTGCTCCACTATTATGCTGCATACATTTTGAAGCATTTGTATTGCCTGTAGCATTGTAGTGTTCAAAGAATAAGGAAATAACTGTCTTTTAGGCTTTTTTACACTTGATTTTTTTTAACCCTGTACTATCCTTAACACCAGACTAGCTTTTTTGCTGTTCTCATTTGCAGTTTTAGTCCCGTACTATCTCCCTGGCCAGAGCATTTTGCCACACCTTTGGTGGGCTGGTGGGCTAACCCTTCTTTTTTTCCAGGGCTAAAATAACCATGTACTACATGTTTCATGGAGTTAGCCGACTTTGGTAAAATGCAATGTGAACAGAAATTGGGCTAAGCTTAGTCCCGTACTATCGGTGGGGCCAAATCCTCATTTAGCTCTACCTATAGTACGTGACTACGCAAAGTTTAGCAGGTGTAAAAAGCCTAATGTGTGTTTTATCCCCTCTTGTACCAAAGAGGTACTAGGCTTGTACCATTTGGAGTAAATCCTCCCCACATGTTGTACTTTGTTTGATCAGGTCCCCATTTCATAAAACTTCTTATCAATAGTATGTTACAATTATTGTTATAAGCTAAGTACTGAAATTCTTGATTATGATTTGGCTGAGAATAAATTTGTCATAGAAATGGGGCAGTTGTTATTGATAAAAAAGTTTTATGAAACAGGGCCCAGAAGTGGCTATTTTCTCTTCCTGAAACGGATACACAAAACATGGATATTTGCACTGCAGTGAAGATGTTTCCTATTGAAGCAGATAACCGGAGAAATGTCCCATAAAATAAGAAATAGGACAAATTATACATTTTTGGAAAGCTAATCCCCCAAAGAATCAATGAAATTAAATTTTAGAGATGTAAGCTTATTCAAAAAGATTATCAGGACTTTTTATGCAAATATTTTGGCACACATTTGAAACAGAATAATATTAATTTATGAAAACCTATGGATTTCGAATGTTGATGGAATGTTTTAGGGCATCTTCCCCTTTCCGTTGATACCAAATTTATTGCATTTTGATTTGTTTGTACATCTCCGAGTAACACCTTTAAATGCCAATTAAAGTGAACAGTGAATTTGACATTTTTTGGGTACATGTAGATTATTGAACATTATTACAAAAAGATCTTATCCACGTGCATTCACTTTTAACATTGCACACATCGTCAGTTTGGAGCCAGAGGGGCATTAATTAACTCTGTGTTGAAGTATATGTTGAGTTAACGCCCTTTTGGCTCCAAACAGACGATATACCTGTACAGCCGAATTGGTTTATTTTTATACTCTATCTTGTGACTCTGCCTGAAGTTATACTTCCTTCATTAGCTACAATAATTGTAATCTGCCATCAGCGTCAGTGTGTCATTTCATTTAATTGCTCGAAAGTAAACATCAAAATTGATGAAATATAAGCAGCTCATAGACCGCTTCAGTAATGTATGCAAATGTTATGCATACCTTTCAAACAAAGGTTGTTCTTGACAACCTGAAAGCTTGCCGGTCATAGCAACAAATGTATGCAAACTGGATTCCAAGCATTGAGGCTCATTTATAACAAGCAGGTTCATGGAATAGCTCGTCACTAGGTGCTCAGAGAATATATGTGCATAAATTTGTATACATTACAGAAGTGGTCTATTAGGCACTGTATTTGACGTCTTGCAGCTCAGTTAAAGTTATGTTTGCATATATACATGTAACATATAAAATATAAAAACATTCTAATGGTGACCACCTGTTATCAAATACTGGTAGGCTATATATGGTTGTGGCTTGTTTTTGCTACCAATGTTAAATGTTTTAATAACATTTTAAAGTTTATTATTATTTGTTATTATTCCCCCCCCCCCCCCCCCCCCCCCCCTGTGCATCATGAAATGTACTCAAAATACATCTAAATGAAAAAAGAGGTAAATTCATATTTTGATAATTGCATCTTTTTGCTGGAAAATTTTTTCAAGCAGTATAATTTAACCACTTTAATTTTTCACTCAAGAAGTTAAATCATACCTTAAATCTTGCTGCCCATATTAATCTGGGCTGATTATGAATCATGACATTTTAAAAGTTATTTTATGCCAGCGTTTAGTATTTGCCAGCTTTCCAAATCCATTAGTAAGATTCCTTTGAATTTGCATAAATTATAGATATGAAGAGATGGGGAAAAATATCCAACTGGAAAAAAAAATATCACCAGCCTTCATGAATTCCAGTACCTTTTGTTCTCATATTTCTTTTTATATATCAGTGACTTTGGAATAGTAAATCATTTTTTGAAATATATCAGGATCCTGCTATGTGACTCTTGCTATACGTACTTGGTCTTGAAAAGAAAAAAAAAAGAGAGAATTTGTATGAAAGCTCCCAATTTACTGAAGTGGAGTTGATTATGTTCAATAAGCCATGTACTTGAACGCCTGATGACGATTTAATTAAACACCAGCCTCTTTGCATCTCCTGTTATATTTCCTTTCCCTATCTCTCTCTCTCTCTTCCCCCTTCCCCCCCCTCCTCTCTCTCTCTCCCTCCCTCCCTCTCTCTCTCTCTCTCTCTCCCTCCCTCCCTCCCTTTCTCTTCTTTCCAGGGACCTCCCATTTCCCGGAGCACCCTCTGTCTCTTTTATCCCTATTGCTCTTGTCTTTTTTCCCTTCCTATCTTTTTCTCTGTCTTTACATGTATATCTGTTTCCATCTCTCTTTCTCCCATTCTGTCCCCCTCTTTCTAAATGTAGTACATCTCTCTCTCTCTCTCTCTCTCCCCTTCCCTGTTTCTCACTCTCCCTCTCCCTCCCTTCTTCACTCTCTCAGTCTCTCGCTGTCTCTCTCCACTTTTAATACAAAGAGCAATTGATTGGCATGAATCAATACATGCTTCATTTATGCATAGAAGATATACTACTGCTGATTACACAACATGTGTACAATTACTGGGCACGCACATGTATGTGTGAACTTGATGAAAAATCAATTTCAGCTTCACGAGGCCTTGGTGTGAGTTAGGAGGAAATTAAAGGCTGACTTAGCAATACCTTAGTCATTTAATTAAATGAAAGGGATTGTTAGACCTTCTATGATATTTGGAAGTTGAATTAGTATCCCTGTGTGAATGTAATAATTTGAATGCAAGTCTCAGTTAGTTGATGCATTCTTCTGATCAAAATGTGATTAAACCTGATGTGACGATTACATGTCATATTTCCTAAGGTTCATAATTTCAAAGGTTCGTTTTCCCAAAGGTTCGTATTTCTGAAGGTTCGTATTTTTGAATGTTCGTTACTCCGATGGTTCGTAATCCTGAAAATGAAATAGCGTTATAATTCTTAAAATGAAAAAGGGTTATTTCCGAAGGTTCGTAATTCCGAAAAGTTATGTACATGTAGGGCTGTATTGCATTTTCAGAATTACAATCCTTCGGAATCATTAACCCTATTTCATTTTCGGAATTACGAACCTTCGGAATAATGAACCTTCAGAGCAATGCATAAATTGTTCAGAATTATGAACCCTATTTCATTTTCGGATTGTGAACCCCATGCTATGGGAAAGTTGTGTTTTGGAATTATGAACCTTTAGAAAAACATAACTTCAGAAAAATTAGTACACCCTGAAGTGGCATAAAATGCTTCATCCTCTGTCCATGTGTACAAGCAGTTTAATATGATTTATTGTTGTTTATATATCTGGCAAAGTGGGAAAGGCAATAAAAGAAAGCATCATCTTAAAAGAAAGACTTCAAAAAGGCTGCTAACATGATTTACAGCAATAAATCGATGTATCTACCTATTTGCTAGTTTCCCAAACTATGCCGTCATTCGAGAAAAAACTAAGTCTAAAACGCGCAGCCCTGCCTGCGCGCGCGTACTCCCCGTCCACCAATCCAATCGCGCCACCGCCATACTCTTCCTCTTCCGTTCTCGCCCGTCAGAGAAGTGACATCTATAAAGCTAAGTCTTAACCTAAATTGCGAGATTTTTACCTCCAAAAGCATTTTTGGTTGCCTTTCGCAATAAAAATCCCGTTCACCATGTTTTCACATTCATTTTGGTGTATCGGATTTTTCCTGAGTCAACCTCCTTCACGGTAAATTAATGAAATTACTTTGCCGTTTTTCCTCACTTTCGGGGCTTTATTCACAGACGGTGTACTAGTACACTGTGTCGGGCTGCCCCCCGTGTCTGTAGGTGGTTGATTCAACGCGCTTAGACAAGCGGTCTTATCAAAACGTTGTGTCTCCGTAATAGGAATTTATTCCCACTCCGACTAATGTGAGTTGGTTGTTACCCTTTTATAGATCTATATTGTTTGTAATAATAAATTTATTACCAAATATGGGTTTCTATATTTGTTTGCTTGTCTTTATTTTCAGCCATGTCGAGGTCTCCGTTTCGGCTGGCGTTCCCCAGTATTTAAATACTTATAAGGGGACTCGCCCAGCCTTGGAAGGGTTGGCTGCGAGATTTTCATCTCGCACCAACATTATAACTTCCCCGGAGCCTCGACCAAGGTAAGTTAGGGCCTGCCTTGTGTACGGCTCGCCCCGTTATGAGTTCGTCGTCTGTTCTGACGACCAACTCATGCGGGATATACCGAGAGAGTGAGTCCTGAAACATGGCCAATACCTCTCTCGAAGAAGAGACTTGTATAACGGTGAGAGTGAGTGCCTAACCCGTCCAATACCTCTCACCGATAAAACTGTGGGTCTACCCCAGCCCACAGTTCGTCTCGCTCGAGCTGCACTTCTCGCTCACTAGCCATAGATGTTGTTCGCTCAGGGGTCGGCTCTCTTTGTCTCTCTCCGCACGCTTCTAATCCAAGCAAGGCGGGAAAGAGTAAAGAGAGTCGTGATCTTCCTAATGTACCCAGTACAAAGGGTTTACTACGGAAGCGGCGCCCGTTTTCAAGTGGGTAAAGGGAGCGGTCACGTGACCGCCTGCCCAGAAACGTAGGCGCCTGAGTACTGCCCAGCCAGCCGGCGGGGCGGACTCTCTCCCCTTGACATCGACTGTGTGTTCACCTCATGTGTCAGGGGGGCCAAGAAGAAGGTTAGCCCCCAAGGGGCGACTACTTCTTCTGAGTCGGGCGTCTCCCATGAACTTCTGAATTATCTGAAGATCATTGTGGAGTGGAGTGGTTGGTCAGACTTTGTGTCCGTACCTCCCACCACGCCCGACTCCAATACCTGTACCCACCAACCCGGGTCCGGTTCGGATACCGGATATCCGGTTCGAATACCCGGATATCCGGTTCGAATACCCGGATATCCGGTTCGAATACCCGGATATCCGGTTCGGATACCGGTTTTTACCGGATATCCGGTTCGGATACAGGTTTTTACCGGTTATCCGGCTAGGAAGACTGGTTTTCCCTTGTTTATCACCACTGCACCTAGTGGGTGGGGATCCGGTTCCTTTATCAGGTATCCGGCTCATTGTGTTTGGTCTCCAACACACAAGAGTCTTGCCGCCCCACTTCGGGCGTCTCCCGACCACGTTCAGCTTTGATCGTCCGGTCGGGGCTACTCCCATTCCAGCGGCACTAAGTGCTCCGCCTGGGGAGGAATCCTGGGACTACCTAAACCGCCCTTCTTGGGATCAGGTTTCTCAGTCCGGATTTTCGGAGGATGATGCCTCTTCACAGGTTGAGATTACACCCCAAACCAGTCGGTCCTTGGCGGTAGAGACTCAAGCCCTGCTGGAGAAATATCTTCCCGACACCTCTTTTCAGAGTCGGGCCGATCCGGGACATCCGTCTCTCCTTTTTCAAGGTGAGCGTCCCTCCAAAGGCATCCCTCTTACGGAGGACTTAAGCGAGTCTACAATGACTTCGCCTCACAGCCTCTTTCATCTTTGGTAGGGCCCGTCCCTCGGCCAGGGAATTCACTTTCTCTCAACAAGACACTCTCGATTATTTTACGGGAAAGTCTTGTTCCAGTGACCTCCTACATGTAGGTGGTAGGCTTGGTGTCAACTTTCAGAGTGCACCTTACGCCAAAAGGGAGAAGTTCCCGTCCTTGATGGAAGCTCATTCCAGGACTGGCCTGAGGCTGACTGCCTACTTGGGTACGCTCCTTTCCCTACGCTAGGAGCCAGGAACTTGAGATGTCCGACTCGGACATCATGTTCCTACACGAAGCCCTCTTGTCCTAGACAGGCTCGTGGTGTTCAAAACTGTCTGTGTCGACAGCATAGCCACTAATGCCAGGAGGGAACTTGCACTTTCCTCTCTGGGCATTGCGGATGCGGACATACCTGCCCTCCTGGCCAGGGTCCCGCACTCCGGCCAACACCTCTTTGGAGGTAAGGTGTCTGATGTGATTCAACTTGAGGTTGATTCACGCTAGCAGGCGACGGAACTTCTGAAACGCCTTAAGTCCTCGGCTCCTAAGCCGCAGGCCCAGGCTAGTTTTCCGCCTCCTAGACGCGGTGGCACTTCCAGCTTTCAGCCTCTCGTGCACTGCAAGTTCAGCCCAGTGCCCCTCACTACAGGGGGCCAGGGCGGAGCCTTCTCCTCGAGGTAGGAGAAGGCATCGTCGCGGTCGGGGCCGTGGTTCGGCCCGGGATTCGCGGCGAGTGCGCCCCGAGCGTTGGAGGAGAGGGTTGGCGGAGCCTTCCGCCGCAACCCGCCTACATATCGCCCCCTTTCTAGAGCACATCTCCTCCGAGATTCAAGAGCTGCTAGAACAGGGCGCAATCGAAAGGGTAAGAGACCACCCCCATCTGTGTCTCTCCCTTATAATTCCCAAACGCTCGGGGAAGCTCAGAATGATCTTGAATATGAGGGTCATCAATACCTTCATTCCAAGAGACCTTTCCGCATGGAAACTTTGGCCTCCATTCTTCCGGCGATCATATCGCCCCCCTTTCTAGAGCACATCTCCGAGAGATTCAAGAGCTGCTAGAAAAGGGCGCAATCGAAAGGGTAAGAGACCACCCCCATCTGTGTCTCTCCCTTATCTTATAATTCCCAAACGCTCGGGGAAGCTCAGAATGATCTTGAATATGAGGGTCATCAATCCCTTCATTCCAAGAGAGCTTTTTCCGCGTGGAAACTTTGGCCTCCTTTCTTCCGGCGATCAGACCGTCAGATGTGGCCATTTCGGTAGACTTGAAAGATGCTTACTTTCACATACCGATACACCCTTCTTCAAGGGACCTTCTAGGCTTCGCCTTTCAGAGCGAAACCTTCCGGTTCAAGGCCTTACCTTGTGGCCCGAAACCGGCTCCTCAAGTTTTTACTTGAGTAGTCTCTTCCCTAGCCGCTTTCCTCAGGTATCGCGGTCTGAGACTTTTCACTTGCATGGACGACTGGCTCCTGGTGGCGAGCTCTGTGTCCGTCTTTCAGTCACGCATGGACCTACTTCTCCGTACTACGCAAGAAGTATGATTCATAGTCAACTGGGACAAGTCGGAGTTGACTCCTACCCGCAGACCCATTTTCCTGGGTGCGGAAATAGACATTGTGAACTCAATCATCGCCTCCCGAGATACTGCCCTCGGGTGCGAGATCCGGAAGCTTGGGCCCTCGATGCGTTCTCCCTTCAGTGGAAGAACTTCCGGGGTTACGCCTTTCCGCCGGTCTCCTTAATCCCTCAGGTCCTGGGGTAGATTCAGGAGGATCAGGCGTGGTTTCTGCTCATAGCACCTTGCTGACCGAGGAGACCTTGGTTTCCTCTTCTTCTGTCTCTGCTGGACGGTCGGCCTCTCTCCCTTCACCGGAGAGCAGACCTCATAGCTCAGCCCCTGTCGGGGATCCTCCACCATCGCCCGGCGGCTCTACATTTGACCGCCTGGCCTCTATCGGGGAGGATGCGAGGACGGCAGGACTCTCTGAGAGAGCCTCCCATTTCATAGTCCAGAGCAGAAGAGATTCTACCCGAGCTGTTTACATCTCGAGATTAGAAGCCTTCCATGCTTGGTGTGGGGAAATGGGATTTGCTTCCCGTTCTGCCCCGGTGGGTGCTATTGCAGATTTCCTTATCGCCCCTTTTCGATAAGGGCAGGTCCCTCTCTACCAATCGTGGTTACCGGTCCGCTATTGCTCCGGTTCACCTTGGTTTTTTTCTGATGGTTCGGGAGTTTCTAACTCTCCCTTCTTGACTCATTTGCCGAGGTCTGTCTTTTGAAACGACCAGCAAATCGCCAGTTGACTCCTGCGTGGAGCCTTCCTTTGTTTTTGGACGCCTTGGCCAAACCGCCCTTTGAGCCGTTGTGCAAAGCGTCTTTACACCATCTCTCGATTAAGACCGCCTTCCTCGTCGCTTTTGCTTCTGGGCAGAGGAGAAGCACTATTCAGGCTCTCTCTACGGCGCCCGGGCATATCAGATGGGAAAGGCAAGGTGTACGTCTTGTCCCTCGACCTTCGTTTATTGCCAAGAATCAGAAGGATTCTTCTGGCTCAATCGAAGTGTTCTTGAGTCCTCTGTCAGAATTCTCTTCTGTCAAGGAGGATAATTCTTGGTGCCCTGTTAGGGCTCTCAAATGGTTCTTGGATAGGACTAAGGTTTTTCGTAAGGATGATCAGCTCTTTCTCTTTTCCCGTCACCCTTATTCCCCAGCATCACGGGAGACTATCTCCCGTTGGATTGTCGAGGCTATCCAAGCTGGGGGTTCGGAGGCTCTCCTGTCTGAGAATCCTCCAAGAGCGCACGATACTAGGAGTGTTTCTACCTCCTGGGCGCTCTTTCTGGGTCCTCCTTTGGAAGACATTTTGAGGGCCGCCTTTTGGCGTTCCCCTACTTCCTTCACATCCTTCTATCTTAAGGATGTTCTTTCGGGTGAGGTTAGCTTTGCAACCTCTGGGTTGAGAGCTGCTTCGTCGTCTCTGTCTGCCCCGCGTTAGTTACTCCCGTCCTGGGACATGCCACCCGGGTTTTTATCCGTGCTATTCTAGCAAATAGGTAGATACATCGATTTATTGCTGTAAATCAAGAAAATTATAACTAATTTTGTTATTTACTAGATAAATCTATGTATCTACCTATGTCCCTCCCTCCAGCCCCTCTCCTTGTCTGACATGTCCTAGATTCTGTCTCTGACTGCTCGGAAGAGGAAGAGTATGGCGGTGGCGCGATTGGATTGGTGGACGGGGAGTACGCGCGCGCAGGCAGGGGCTGCGCGTTTTAGACTTAGTTTTTTCTCGAATGACGGCATAGTTTGGGAAACTAGCAAATAGGTAGATACATAGATTTATCTAGTAAATAACAAAATTAGTTATAATTTTCTTGTTTTCTCTTTTATTTTAAATGGTATTCTGTGTTATATGTTATTATTCTTGACCTGATTTCAGGGTTGTAGTCAATTTTTCAACCCAGAAACCTTCATGTTTTCAAGTGCGTGGCTTGTTCACAGAAACTACTGATCCATCATAATTAAAGTACCGAAACGTATACAGTGAAGTGAAGTAGTAAATGAACCGACTACATGTAGCTGTCCAAGAGTGTTAATCTTACACAAAACCAACATTTTATTATTTTGTTTCCAAGTACTTTCTGTGTAGGAAATCGTTTACACTTTCAGTTGCAGATGGTTTGAATGTGATTAATTTCCTTTATTTTTTCATTACTTTGGTTGCACATGTAAGAATTCCCAGTTGATATAATAATAATAATAATAATACATGTGACTTGTATAGCGCACTTATCTATCCTGATTAGATGCTCAAGGCGCAAATGATCAATATTTTTAGTACTTTTGATAGTTATTATAATTGCTTGTGTAGTAAATTCTATTTATAGAAATCATCCAAAAACAAATAGCTATTAAAGGAGAACTAACACCAGAATATAAATTTATTTAAGTTCAAAGGTGTAATATAATCTTAATTATGGATGTCGATGATAACTTCCCGAGCATCAGTAGTGACAAACTGTGCATTCACTTGCTTTGAGATAATGAACTTCAACAGTCAGAATGCGCGTTGTATAAATTATGGTCTGCTCTGCCAGGCAAGCCCAAGAATTCGATTTCTATTTAGCGAATTTAAAAAGTAATCTAAAAATTTCAAATTTTAGAATACATGTTTACACCTGTTATGTATTTCCATCATATATTAGGATTTTTTGTAATGAAGAGAAGCAATTTAGCTCTAGGATTTAAAATATCTTCCTGACCGGAACGGTTTCCAATGGTTCATGTACAACTCCATATCATCAAGAAAATGGCATCCCCCATGTAAAATGTTAGCAGATGACACCGTGTGCTAGAATGCCTTGATTTAAATCCTTTTCTGATATTTCATTTCTAAAGTGATACAGACGAATAAATTTGAATTAATTTACTCTGTCACGGACGTCATAGTATCAAGAAAATAGATTTCTTATTGAGTAAAATAGTAATTTTCAAAGAAATATAAAACACATTTTCGTTTTTAGAATATATGTATATAAATATTTTAAATCTCAAATGGGATTTTGTATCAGGAAGAAAGACAATTTTGCATTCGGATTAAAAATATCTTTATGTACACATCAAGAAAATGGCAACACCCAGGTATCGCTAGCAAACGATAAAATCTTGATTTATACCCATCTCGTATATTTTTAATGCAAAACTACGTAGGACAACAAGAAGGAATAGATTACATCTTTGAATATAAAGCACATTTATATTTTGAGGTTAATTCCCCTTTAAAGAAGAAGGATATTTCACCTTTTTTCCTAGGTTAGAAATGCAAGAAAATATGTTAAATTATGGACTCTTTAATTTTTGCTCATTTTAAAGAATAGTTCTTTTTATTTGCATTCATCATGCTCAATAAATATATTTCTTTTCTTTCCTTTCTTTGTTGACCTGCAGGAAAAGGTACTCTGATCAAGCCTGAGACATTTGTTCTATCAAGTACAAAGTAAGTTCATACAATTCAGCCAGTCTGCTTTAAGCGTCAGAAGGGCGTAAACTCATCATTTTATACACAGTGAATGCCCCTCTGGCTTCATACACACATAGGTTCAGAACAGCTCGTTATCAAATTTTCATTGCACTGCTGGGAGAAAGCCCAGTATTTGTACGATATATATAGTTACGGCTACAGCCTACGACACCGTTGGCCAGAGACCGACGATGTCAGTCTCGGCCTTCTGAAAAGTTACAGAAATATCTTAGGGTACATTAGACCTACAGCATACTAGACCAACATGTTGGTCTCGCTGGCCTTCTGACAACTGGGGAGTGTTTCATCAAGTGTTTTGACAGTGATTTTTACCGACAACTGTTATAAGCTACTGAAATCCTTGCATCTGATTGGCTGAGAGCAAATTTGTCAGTAAATATCACTGACAAGACACTTGATGAAACGCTCCCGAGTTCTTATGGTTCAAGAGAAAGACATCGACAGTCTTGTGGCCAGTTGGTCTACTGGGAAATCTGGGATGTTCCTTTAGTTACAATTCACATTGAAGAATACCTGAATAGCTATGTTTTTGAAAATTTTCATTACTGAAATGGAATGTGGCAACTACCAGTGAGTACATTTATTACTCGTATGGAATGCATTAGAAAGGCTTTCTTATTAAAAAGGAAAAAAAAGTAGATCCATTATTGTCATCCATAATTGCTATTGATAATATGAATAAAACAAAGAGAAAAGTTTGCATTTAATTTCACTGCATGTACATCGAAGTTTGAAAGTTCTAAATAATTCAGAAAGTTTCAAAAACATTTAAAGGGTCACTAAAATAAAAAAATAATTGCCCATTTTTCGTAGGAAGGTGTCATCAGGAGCCAAAAAATATCCATCACACAATTTTTTATGCATTCAGTCATATTTTATAATCATTTGAAAAGTATATTTTTGCTGATTTACACAGTCATAAGCCCCGCCCCTAAAAAAACCCATCGAAGCGACATTGTGATCACGTGATCTGTGACGCATGAAAAGTAAGGGAAAATATTCCACTAACCTATACCGTGCGCGCCCGGAGGCCCCCGGCAGGCCCAGCCCGGTGCCGAGCATGATATTCACCGCATCGACCATTTGCATTGCGTATTTTCGCGGTTTAATTCCTCACAATAACTTTGATTTTGGGACACAGTTTCATCAATAATGCCTAATCGGTGTATAGTTGCGGGCTGTAGCAAGACCCCTAAAGATGGTGTAAGCCTACATCATTTTCCTAAAGATGAAAATCTACGGAAATTGTGGGTCGCAAATGTAAAGCTCACGCGGGCAGAGTGGCAAGGGCCGGCCAAGTGAGTGGAGTACAATCTGCAGATGATTTTGAGCATCCTGGCCTGTATTCCGAATTTGGCATGAAGAGAAAGCTAGCTAAAAGATTCAGCTATTCCAACGATCAGACTTGGAGTCAAGTCTTCTAATCTGTTTTTCAACGACAACAGCTGCAGCAGCTTCACCCGTAGACCGAAAATTCTGTCTCTCGCTCGTTAGCTAAGACGACCTAACGAACGAGAGACAGCATTTTCGGTCTACTTCACCTGTAACTCCAGGGAGCTCCAACGCGTTGGAGCTCCCTGGAGTTACTTCACCCACGGCCCTTCACCGTATTCTGCGAGGGGTTCAAACATATAATATGGTCGAATTTCCCCTTGCCACTCGAGCTTCTTTGCCTTCGGGGTCTGATAAATCATCTGACAGTAAATCAGAGTTCGTATCTGCATGGCTCAGAAAAGTCCTCCAACTCGGAATCGCGGGCACTTTTCCTCTCTCTATATATAAGTTACTAGAATTCAGCCAAAATCTAAGTAAGTCTATGTAAAGCGAAGTAAAAAAAAAACCGTAAGTGAAATAAACAAAACAAAAGCGTTCACCAGTCGCTATGTACGAGGGGAACATAGTCACTGCCGTACTAAAGATGTGTAGGACATTGTACAATCATACAGACGCATAAAACGGCTGTGCACGCGTTCAGCAAGCTCAGATGGATGAGAACATTGTTCAAAAGAAAAGCTAAAAAACAAAACAAGAGCTGTATATTTGGGCAAAAGCGTTTTCTGATCTTGTAGAAAATATATTGCTAATGATTATTCACTCCTAAGATTATATTGATTAATTTCCTATTTTCATAAATTGTCCCTTGAACAGAGGGGTCAAATACCGCATTCTGTGTACAATATTATATGCTGCAGCCTGCAGATCTTGTGCCTCTTACTTTTCATACGTCACTTGGGGGTTAGCCAATCAGCTCACGAGTTTTAAGGAACGGTCCCAAAACCTCTACTTTTTCCCCTTTTTCGCCAAAACGAGAAATAATTTGGACAATCGATTGGCAGATTCGTGATTAGAAGGCAAAACTACATGGAAAGAGCACCCATTTTTTCTCTAATTTAGTCAACCTTTTAACTAGTTATGATAATTTGATGTTGATATTTGTTTGTTATAGTGGAACTGACTATGTGAAAGGCATTGTAACATTGGTTGGTGATATGCTGTGCAAAGCAGTAAGTATTGGATTGTATTTTCATTTTATTTTCATTTTCATATGAACCTACTGGGGAGCGTTTCATCAAGCGTTTTGTCAGTGATTTTTACTGACAAATTTGCTCTCAGCCAATCAGATGCAAGGATTTCAGAAGCTTATAACAGTTGTCGGTAAAAATCACTGACAAAACGCTTGATGAAACGCTCCCCTGATGAATAAAGGAAGCCAGGGCCCCGTCTTATAGAGAATTGCGATTGATTGGAAATGAATTTTATATTGATATCAATCGCAACTGTATGATTAACCCATTGATCACTGAATTTTCATATTCCCTATTGGTTTAACCCTCTCAGTCCCAAGCCATAAAAACCTCATTGAGTTAATACACATTCTTGCACCTAGGGGACTGAGAGGGTTAACACAGGGACCACGACTGGTTCCAGTGGGCTGCGGGTTGAGAGATAAGAGACTGTAAATTTGCGATTGATTGGAGGACTTGCTATTTGTTCGGATCAATCGCAACTTAAGACGGCCCAGACATGAAATTGAAATATATACATAGAAAGAAGA
Source organism: Heliocidaris erythrogramma (assembly GCA_025617745.1). Lineage (NCBI taxonomy): Eukaryota > Metazoa > Echinodermata > Echinoidea > Camarodonta > Echinometridae > Heliocidaris > Heliocidaris erythrogramma. Next base: position 13,517,234 of record CM046861.1, read on the forward strand.
AATAAAGTAAATTAAAGAAGTGAAAGATGAAATAAAATATTTAAAATATGTTGGAACAGAAGGAAACAATATGCTGTGCAGTTTTTATTGTTTCTTCAAAAAAATGTATACCGGTATAAGTTACATGAGCCATTTTGGAAAGACTACATCGTACATCACATAAATATAAGATGTCAATCTTTAATGCATGAGAAAATGCCATCCCATCATCGTTCATCTGTTATACAGGCTTCTGAATTAATAAGTGATGTCTGTCATTAAAGAGAAGGTCAAGTTCTGGTTAAGTTGAAAAATAATTTGAGAGTTTTCTTATTCTATGTTGTGTGTGGAAGAATTGTAGCAGTGTCATTTGAAAATGGTTTCTTCTTCAAATGCTGTCATATTTCAAATATAGCTATAATTATGATAGCTGAAAGCTTTACACCGAATTCTGAATCGACATGTTTGTGTGATCCTATATGCGCACATCTGCGTACGGTGCTTTTTAGTCTAAGTGAGTTGCATCAAGATTGATTTAATTAGTTAATATCTTATTTTAAAGGGAGCGACAAGTCGCAATCTATGGGCGCTTTTGCAGTTGGCTGCTCCTTTCTCTGGATCAAAGTTCAAAGCGACTTCAATTTATCGTGCGCAGCTAATAAAAGTTCGCACATTGACCCAAAATTTGAGTAAACAAGATCGCACGTTCTTTATTCCAGTATTTGAATCTCATTGGTCGGTTGCGTATGGAGGGATTCGAGTTAACGAGCGCGCGAGGAATCCGGCAATAACATTCCTTCGGTAGCGCACGATTGGACCTGATTGTATCCGAATTTCCCCGAGTCAGGCCAACTGGTCAGGCCCATGGATTACGACTTGCCACTCCCTTTAACTCTAAAACTTCATGCTACACTTGCATGTACATGTACACAATATTCTTTTGCACTACATGATCAACCATTCCTAATAACTTTTAGACAAATTATTGTAATCTGTTTAAATTTGGCATTGTATAAATTTTGCATTGTATTATCATAATTGTAATTTGTATTTGTATTTTGTTGGAAATGAAAAAATAAAAAATTGAAAAATATGAAAAATATACAATGCAGTCACATGACCAGTACTCAATTTTATCTTTAAATTACACACTTCCATGTATGTATTCAAGTCGTTTGCCGGCAGGCTGTTACAATGATATTAGATAGAGGGATGAGATATTTGACATTTAGATTTCTGAGAATTCTTAGGACAAAGTGTAATAATTTATTAAGCATGCTCTGCATATGTCTTGATCAACGGGTTGTCAAAACGTGTATGAACATGTAGGATGTACATTGTACAATGTATATCGTCTGTTTGGAGCCAGAAAGGCGTTAACTATCTTCTGTATTTTGTTTTGTTGCTGTAATGATTTTATATTGTTCCTTAATATAATTGTTATCAAACAGTTAACAAACACTCTGTTTACTCTTTAAAGTGATTGAGTAACTTTGTGGAGAATTGATAAAATCTGAGCTTTCTGTTCCTTACATGTTATCAGTGTATGTAATATGGTGTAAAAATGAAGCCCATGTGGAAAAAAGCACTTCAAAATCATCATGTGCTTCACAAAAGTAAACATATGCAAGTGACCGGAAAATGCCAGACTCATTTTCCCCATTGACTCAGTGTTAGACTAAAGCGTATGGCCATACGCTTTCGTAAATGGGAGTATTCTGTCGCAGATATCTTAATAATAGCATTATATATTTGAAAACTTTTCTATGCCTGGCTATTTATTTATCATTCTGAACATCATTATACAAGACAGATATCAATATTCAACAATTTATTAAATCAAGCCTCCACAAAGTTACTCAATGCCTTTAAGTTATTGGTTTAAGTACAGTAAACCTCACAATATATCAGTACAGTATAGGGTTAGTGTTAGGGTCAGGGTCAAGGTTACTGTTTGGGTTACTTGTATGGCAGTATTCTGCAGTTCCAGTTTATTTTATTTACTGTTGATATTTCTACCAATTTTATTTCCCAATACTTGAACAAATATACTTGTAGGGTGAAGTATAATGCCTTTTCAAAGACATAGTAATTCACCATCAGAATTATTAGTAGTGCAGTAATTAAAAAAAAATTTTTTACAAGGGCAGAGAAAATCTAAAGATAACAAAACTGGTATGTCATGTACCAGTTTTAGCAATGTTCAATGTTTTGTGCAAAAAATAAAGCAACCCTCTTTACAGTTTTAAACCCTAGACCCATACACAGGTTTTTGTGTAGGCCCTATACTCTTCATCCTGTGAACTTCTTCTGTTGTAGGACCTGACATTAAGACCGCACAGAAACACCAACCAGCTAGTTAAGACATACGTCCGGGATGACATGCCGTGGAGGTTACAGCAGGTACGTGGCAAGATGAGATTGTTCAGTTAGAGCCATAAGGGCGTTGATTCATACAAATTTACGTAGAGTTAACCCTTTCAGGACAGGAATTATTTCAGGGCAAGATCACATTTTGTTCTTCAAATTAGCAACAGTAATATTTCTTTTAGTGCTACGTGGTTCTAATGGGGTGCAATGTCTTTACAAAGAATATACATGGTTAAGAATTTTGTTGAAAAGTTGAAAAAATTGCCAATTTTGATAAAAAACAATGATTTTGAACCTCTCAATGTGTTGCCAATCTAAGGATTTTAAAGCTTATTCTCCTTTTTAAAATTCCTTGCATCAAACGCAATACGGCCATGCAACCAAAATGGACATAGTGTGAGCAGCAATTTTTGCTCTTTCTACTCATGCATCTGGTATATTTTTTAGAGCTCTGAATCAAAAGTTATTGAGCCAAACTACAAAATGCGGTTGATTGTCTCCAAAGGATTAATGCCCTTCTGGCTCTCAATAAATGAAGAAAATAAAGCCCCCTTTATGCATGGCATGGCAAAGCTCCTTAAAAAATGGCTACTGCACTTGGCATTGTATAGTTTAATAGCAGCTGTGTTGTCATTACCTTCACTACAAATCAATGGAGAACTGCAGCTCCCTAGATAGATCATAAAAGAATTGACAAATTAATAAAATAAAAAAATTAATGTTTTCTTATTGATTGTGTGGTTTTTCCTCAAAACTGTTTTTAATTTTTCACATTGTTTATTGTAGCTGTTCAGGCCACAAAAATAACTGTGCACATTAGAAGTCATATACCGGTAGTCAAGTTCATTGCATTATATTTTCAGAACTCTGATTAAAAGAAAATATGTATACTCTGGGAACATTTTTATTACATTTTACATCCACATTGCACATTTTGTAGCAAAATGTCACAAACATATGAGATTAAGTCTAGCTAAATAGAATTATTCATGCCAGAGGGTTTCAAGAAGTGATACATCGTGGGGAGTTTGATACTTCAATATGGTGCTTAACTGAATGGGGAAAGGGTAGCCTCAAGATCATATTAATGAAATATTCATCTTTAAAATAATCGTCAATCAGTAGGCCGTTGTTGAATTCTTAATTTTGGTTGGACATGTTTGTGTGGTTCGGAAACAGATGAGGCAAGCTTCAAAGATGATGAAGAGCTACAATGTATGTAGATTAGGGAGGAAAAAGGAGAGTTCATGAATAAGTGGAAGGAAAGGAAAGGAAAGAAAGTGGATTATACCTTCAATCAAGCAAATACAAATTTAATCTGAAATTTGGAAATTTGGGCAAACCTTGAAATAATAGTTCTCTGGGAAATAAGCTAAACTTTAGTATTAATATAATTTTACCAGGTGTACTGTAAGTCACATTCGCAAGCAGCAAGGATGTCTGGTTTTCATTTAAAAATGTAGTTTTTCACTTGTATGTTCATTTTCTATAGTCTGTACTTCTCTCTCTCTCTCTCACTCTCTCTCTTTCTCTCTTTCTCTCTCTCTCTCTCTCTCTTTCTCTCTCTTTCTCTCTGCATGTGCTTGATTCATAATACAAATATTCATGATTGTGTTCTATGAAAAGTTAATCCTTGCTGTCATCATTATCATCCATCTCTCCATAGTACATGTTTAAGATGGTGGCAATCCTGATTCTACACTCAGCCATTGAGATGGTCAATAGCAAATTTACATGTATAATTATTTAGATTATGAATCCAAACATGATTGCTATCTATCTCTCCCCATGACAGGTTCAAGATGTTGGCAATCATGTATATTCAGCCCTGGAGATAGTCAATAGTAAAGATGTAGATTATGAATTCCAGTCGGCAGAAGAAGTAAACAAAGTAAGTCAAATTAACATCTTCAAATCATGTTCAATATTTCAATATTTCTGTATTAAAGAGGTTGTGTGCAGCAAATCTAAAGACCTTAGGGGCCCCCACAAAGGTAAAACTACTGCGTTTATTGATTTAAATGAATTCTGTTCTCTCACATGTAAATAGTTTTAGGGCAGTCGAGTTTTGGCAGTAAGTGGAGGTAAATGCCCAAACCTATTTATATGAAAACAAAAGGCATGTCTAAATATTGTCATATATTTTTCTTTCTTCATAGGTTTTGCCAAAGTCAATTTCCTTTTTATTTTTTTCAGAGGCTGGTATTTGTTTAAACATCCCATTAATTATAATATATATTAGATAGTCTGATATTTTCTTTTGTATAATACATGTCCTCAGGTTTAAAAAATATGAACATTGTTTTTCTTGCCCCCCCCCCCCCGCCCCTTTTGCAGTTAATGGATGAAATCCTTAGTCAGCTGATGCGAGCCAGGCAGAGGTTTCTCAATCCACTCATTCCGTCCTTACAGGAGCTCTACCACAGCAGATACACAGTAAGATTCCCTTCTCTCGTTTCAGGATTCCCTCTCATAGTGGGGTTCATCCCGGCTTTGGGAAAATAAGCTCCGAGGACAATTGCTCCGAGTTTTAGTTTGTCAAATATATAAGTTACGGGGTAGGTTTATAATTAGGTTATAGGTTAGATTTAGGGTGAGGGTTAGAGTTGGGTATTACAGTGTTTGTTCCAGGGTCGTAGTTAGGAATTGGGTTAGTGTAGAATATCAATTGCGGAGCGTGTGCAGTGCAACTGTTTTTGGTGTGTTGGAAAGTGATATATTGCCAATTTTATCCCCTTCTTTTCCAGTAAGTGTACAAATAGTAATTTTTAAAAATGCACAGAAGTCACTTTTTGTTCTTTTTCTCTCTCTTTGTCGCATTGTTAAAAATTGAGCCGATGATATCTTTTCTAGAAACAAGGCATTTATGTGTATATTTGTCCCTATCTGTTATATGAAGGAAAAAAAAAGTCTAAACTTTTTGTACACCATTGAAATTCAAAGCTAGGATTCTCTACCCCTGGCACAGAGCTGTTGAAGACATTTTGATCTCTGAAGTCATAAAATGAAGATGAAGTGGAAAAATATCATTTTCCAGATATATTTGCTATGTTTTGGCCTTGAAGCAAACAGCTGGAAGTTTCGAAAGCTCATTAAATGTGGTTGAATCATGGTGATGTTACACATAGATGCTGTGGTTGTATCCTGTTGATGAAACAGTCCCCAAAGCTCCATAGCTATCATTCTTGCACTTGAAAAAAACCACAATGATCTGAGCCTTATTCAAGGATTGCTGGTGTACGTGTGGCTTAATCGTGTTGTGTAAAAATAATCAGTGTTACTGAAAAAGCTACTGGTAGTATCAGTTGTAAGGAAGCCAGGTGAAAATGTGTGTTGGAGGGATGAAAGTAGGATAGATAAAGAGAGGATGGGGATATGAAAAACGAGTGGATCTAGAAAAAATATCAGCAATGCTAACAGAAAAATTTAGTTGGAAGAGAATAGTAAGAGATAGAACATCCCAAAAGGGTGCATGAGAATTATTTTTGAGGGGAAAAATCAAGAAAGAAGGAATGAAAAGAAAGAGTGAAATATATAGTCAGGCAAATGTTGGGGTGAGGAGGTTATTGGAAATAATTGTCGGGTAGTAAAAAGTATTCATGTTTGTAAGTACGTTATACATGTAGATGCAAAAGGAGGCATAGGGAAAATAAGAAGGAAAATAATTATAACAACTGTCATACACATAGTTTTGGGTCATTCTACTTGCTGGTATCTTTAACCATAACTGTCTAAAATGATAAAGAATGTTGTTGATTTGTATCATGTATTATGCGTGTTGCCTTTTTCGTGTTAGCTTTTAACCCAGTATATTGTGTCATTTTTATCACACAGAAATTATCAACACCTCCCTTTCTGAAATCATAACAAATGTCATCAATTTGAATTAAAAAAAAAACTTGTTTAGCCTTTGTCTTGTTAGCTTATAACCTAATATTTTTTCATTTTTATCTGACAGAAATCATTAACACCTCCATTGCCCCATGAGAGCATGGTGAACTTCTACATACTGGGTACCAAGTTGGTTTTACACACATATTACCTTCATCCACTAGCTCTACCCAAAGCTCACAATCAGGTATGTACATAAAGGCATCAACCCTATTCTAAATAGGATTTTTGAGAGCTTGTTTTCACTGCCTGTAATTATTTTCTTTAAGGCAGTGATAATATGGATCCCTTAGTCTATAATTTATGTCATGGTCTTAGCATTGGTGAAAATGTAAAGATGATTCATCGTTCAGTGAGTCGTAAGACATCTCAATGAACACTAGTTGTGTGGTTTTGATAAAAACAGCAGATATTTCAGAATGAAGTATGTTATAATGTGCTCTCATATTATCTTAGGTAGACTACTGCTGATACAAGGTCATAACTGATGATGAAAACTGTCATCAGAATATGTTGAACAACATCACATTATATGATTTGTCTTCAATAGTTTCCAGGAAAATATTGTGAGAAAGTTGTGAACAAATCGTATGCTTCAGTATGACCTTGCAGTTTCTCAAAATTTTAGAATTGTGATGATCTAGCACTTTGAAATTGTTGATACTTCTTCTGATGAGGAAATATGACTTTTTGAATACAAGCATGACATCTCCTTGTTTTCTAATTGTTTTTATTACAGAAAGGTCTGTCCTCCTCAGAATCAAAGAGCAGATTATTGTAAGTATGGTGTTTATAATTTCTGGCATAGATATACACTCAGCAAAAAAAGAAAGTAGACTCTCTTTATTGTCCAAAATTTTTCCTATAAGCTGTCAATAAAATATAATCAAATGTATATCAAATTAAAGAAATATTACTTCAATTCAAAATTCAATTGCGGATTTATTGTGAAAAGTACAAGACAAAAGCCCAAAGACTAAAATTGTCATATTTACAGTAAAATACAACAGATATGAAAGAAGCTTATGAACATGCAAAATATCAATAACAAATAAAAAAGGACTTGACACAGATCATTTAAAATGATGAAGAAGTATATACTAACCAAGTTTTACAAAATTTAATACTGTACAAACATCGGTTAAGATCAAGATTTGAACATTCACGCATAGATGGGCACATTCATTTATCCGTTAAAAGGTCTGATTAAGAAATCTGCAAAAATAAAGCAAGTAGCCATTCAAATGTTAATGAACATATGCATCCAAGATGGACTTTGTGATTGAAATAAAGTTGTACCTAAGATGGATTTTTCTTAATTTTCAGACTAACAGTCATTTGAAAAAAGTGCAATACTTCGTTTCAGTATGTTCATGATAAACCACAAATTCAAGTGTGTCTCATGATTGTTTTTTTTTTCTTTTCATTGTTTTAAATTGACTCTACAAGATTGAAATGCTCATCAACATTTGAATGGCCAGGCCAGATGCCCCTTTGTTTGCAATTTTCTTTCAGAGACTAATGTTTTATTAAATGGCTATGCTCACTCATGCATGAATGGTATGATTCCAATAGACCGATTCGGTAATGTATGTAAATTATGCATACCTTTCAAACAAAGGTTGTTCTTGACAACCTGAAAGCTTGTTGGAGGCTTGCCGGATATAACAACAAATAATGTATGCAAAGTTGATTCCAAGCATTGAAGCTCATTAATAAAAATCAGGTAAAGGGAATAGCTCGTCACTAGGTGCTCAGAGAGTATATGTGCATAAATTTGTGTGCATAAATTTGTATACATTACAGAAGCGGTCTATTGTATATCATCTTAAAGAGGATTAATTCATATTTATTTTGATATATTATGAAAGATAAATTTATATTGCATATTTATATGAAAATCTTAACTATAAATAGTGCCTACTTTGTTTTTGCTGAGTGTAGATTGATGTACATGTGCATAAACCTTTTGTTTCAAAAGTAGCATTTTTGCACTCTCAAAGTTTTAATGGAATATAATTTGTCTACCACTTTTTGCTGAATTGCCGTCTAAGTCATTTGGAAGCCAGACACTGTACTTTTAGTACGAATAGAGAATTCAAGGGTATACGTTTAATGGCGTTTTTGTAGATTTTCGTTGAAGTGAAAAAATACTGTTCTTCTTCGAAGGTACATATAGATCAAGTTTGTTATTAAAGCCCATATATTAGCTACAAACTTTACTTGAAGCAAATTTCCTTACTTTTAAAAAGAGCATGTTAGCACAATTGCATATTGAACATACATATTGTAAAGCACAGTCCATAGCAAACTTTTGCTGATAAAAATCTCTTGCTTGAGGGAAAAGAAAGCTGATTGTAGAATTTAAGACCCCGGCTGAAAAAAACATTCTTGCTGCATAAAAGAACATGTGAGTTGGTGTAGCAGTATGGTCAGCTCTCTGCCTTTGCCTACAAACTGATTCTGACTGACCCAGGTTCAAAACTGAGTTGTGTCTTTCGGATGGTGACGTTATTGATTGATACATGAATCTGTAAAATCCCAATCACACATGCTCATTTTTTTTTCTTCTAAGTTATTAAATTTCATGATATTTGCTCTCATATGACAGAGACTTGGGGCCCATCAAATATGAGTTGTTCTCCCAGAACACAGTAGAGTGTGCTGTCCCCTGGGTGGAGGAAGTCACTGCCTGTCTGGCCTTCGCAATGCAACTATGTCAAGAACTCAAAGACAAGGTGAATCATCCATTCTCTCTCTTTTATCAACCTGTTTACGTTTTGCTGGTCTAATTCCCCTTTCATAAACTCCCAAGAGCGCATAATAGGAGCAGAATAATAAAGAGTATTATCCGACTTCATGAATGTATCCACATCAAAATAATGCATTGCTAGCTTTATGAAAGGATAACGTGGACCTCGCAATATCCCACCCTGCACGATGCAGGTTTCTGAATGGGTAATCTTGATACTTAATGAATACAATTTTTATTGCTTAATGTACATTACTTTAGTGTGCATAATAGGAGCATGGGTTTCTGGGGTGCGTTTCATCAAGCGCTTTGTCAGTGATTTTTACCGAAAACTGTTATAAGCTACTGAAATCCTTGCATCTGATTGGCTGAGAGCAAATTTGTCAGTAAAAATCACTGACAAAACGCTTGATGAAACGCTCCCCTGAAAAGGGGTGTTAAATAGCCCTTCATCTAATTCGATAAACTAATCAGAATTACTTTCAGGCCAGTCAATCTTGAAATGGAATTCCATTGCAAGAATTCAAGATTAGGTTTAAAGGGTTGAGATAACCCCAAAATAATTTTGTTCTATATGTCATCAGTTCCATGTCGCGACACTATATTCAAATTCTGAATTCTGAATAAACGTAAAAGGGACTTGTTGATAGCCTAGTCGATGCACCGATGCATCAATGCGCTTTTGAAGAATAGGGCCCACATTGAACCCAAGTCGGACTTGGGTTCCGACAGTGAACATTTCACATTCCTACAGCCAGTATCTCTATAATGAATGGACTGGAGAAACGATAATGTATACAAACACTCTAAGGTATTCAGATACCCAAATCCAGTTCAAATAATTTGATTAATTCTGTAATAATCAGAATAATATTCACATTTGAAATATATTATGTCCTTTGCCCCCAGGTGTCTGTGTTTGCATGCTGTTGGGACCAATATAGGTGATGTACAGCCATATCTATACCCACCAAGCCAAAGATGGTGAAGGGTTACCGTTTTTATCAGTTTCTTCTACAATTCAGCACCATTCCTGCCCACACATGTTGACATCAGAGAGAGGTTCACCCACCAGTCTGCTGTCTGAAAGATGGTGAAGAGTTATCAGTTTCTTCACATTCAGCACCATTCCTGCCCACACATGTTGGCATCAGAGAGAGGTTCACCCACCAGTCTGCTGTCTGACAAAGCTGGTGAAGGGTTATCAGTTTCTTCTATATTCAGCACCATTCCTGCACATACATGGTAAATCAAAGAGAGGTTCATCCACCAATCTGTCTCGGGCAAGATGAGCAACCTTGTGTAGCAACATGAGTATGGAGTAGTTCAAGAAACTCATGGGCCCTGTTTTATCAAACTTGTTATCAATAACAACTGCCACATTTGTATGACAAATTTGCTCTCACCCAATCAGATGCAAGTATTTCAGTAGCTTGTAACTGTTACTGTAACTTGTCATTGATAACAAGTTTTATGAAACGGCACCCTGAAGTCCCATTTATTATTTTCTAGATAATATGAATTGTTATGTGCTTTTATATTGACTCCTCTATTCTTTTGATATGATATGATCCATTATTGTTTTACTTGTCCAATACCTATATAGGGGTAAGGTGCTTTCAACCTGCGAGTTGAAGGCGCCATATAAATTTCCTTTTGGTTGAGTTGAGGAAAGTATATTGCCATTATATTGCCCTTTGTGTGTTCAACCCATCGTTATTCCTATATGAAATCTTTATTACCGGTAAATAAAATCAAGCCCAGTTACTTTTACATATGCTTTGAGCTTTATAATAATTATCTATTTTGATTAATATTTAATTTTTCAGCAGAAGTGGATAATTGTTCACTTTCTTATTTATGCTTCTGGAAACCAAAGACAATATTTCATTATTTCTTGTAGGTCACACTTCCTAAATTATTTTTCTAAAGGTCATTAAATCAACTGTACAATATATCCGTAAGCAAACAGAGAAATGTTGATAGATATTCATCCAATACATGTACATGGATATCATACCCTCAATTAGACAAGCAAACCCGTACTACATGACGCTATACGATAAGTGACCAATCAATCCTCGTTCAGAATGTTGACTTATGAAACAGCACATACTTAAACTTCATATAGCAAAATGGAAGATTTAGCATCGTTTCTAAAGAAAGCAACATATCAAATGACCCCACTTAGTACGGGCGTGCACATCGGTTTTGTAGGACGCGGTACTTGTTTAACACGTGAGACCATACATGTGCGTGCATCTTGGTCCGCACACTATGACCTTTGTCTGCTTATGCACAAATGGTAATTACAAACTGGCTTATTTCTATCAAAAATCCGCCCTTCACCTTTCATTTTAAATGGTGCACCTTTCTGTTTGTTAATCAGGTGTGCATTAGAGACATTGGTCTTGTTGCAAGATATTTTTTCTTTGATATGTGAGTTGTGTAGTTTTACACCAACTTAATCAATTTTGCAAACACTGATATTTTGGAGTGTTGATTACCTGTAGAATTTGAATTAAATTAAATTGACTGTACAGCATAGAATGCTGCAAATATCTTGATAATTGTATGAAGGTACAATGATCCACAGTGTGTGTAAGAGTAAAAGGGGAAGAAAAAGAATCTGTTAAGCTGTCTGTATCATTTATGTTACAATGTATTTGCACCAAGGGGATTTTTTTCCTTCTCCAATATCTTCTTTTTTGTTTCACTTAATAAATAGCAGGTCTCTCTTTCTGAGCAAGTTCTTCAGCAACTATTATCTACCTAGTATCATGGTCACAATTCATAGATCTCATAAGGGAAAGCACTCCAGAAATATCTTTATTTATGATGCCAACAGTTTTTTTTTGAATGCCATACGGTCACAATGCTAGAAAATGCTAGAAACAAATTACAGTGTTATTTGATGCAAAGCTATCAAAGCATCGTGTATATAAGAGAGAGAAATATTTATGAGATGTACATATAAAATGTAGTGTAGCAGTAGCAGTAGCGGTAGCAACCAAAGATATGTGTTGAGAGCCAGAAGGCCGTCAGAGGGAAAGTCCACCCTGATTGCAAGTTGGTTTTAAAAGAAGCAGCAAAATTAAAGAAACAGATCAGTGATGGTTTGAGCAAAATACGATAAGAAATAAGAAAGTTATGCATTTTTGAAGTTGTAATCAGTCAAAAACAAATTGCCCACTCCGTGACGTATCTTGCGATCTTCTCTCCCATTTGCCCTGTACCCCCAAAAATCATTAATTTCCATTTTCTGTTTAATATTCAGCCATACATGGACCTGGGATCTAAACATTGCTCATATGTTTCAACACAAAACCTTTATGAAACATATCTATTCCTTCATCAAAAACTAAGAAAATGAAAATCTATAACATTTTCTGGACTGAGCAAAGTGGAGACGAGCTCGCCAGATACGTCACGGAGTTGCCAATTTGTGTTTGATTGATTAAAACTTAAACAATGAATAATTTTCTTATGTATCATTGGATTTTGCTCAAATTTTCACTCATCTGTTTCTCTCAATTTTCTTGTGTTATTCTAATCAACTTAATACCAGGATGGATTTTCCCTTTAACTCCTGTCCTTTAAAAACATGGCGTTAACACCCTTCTGGCTCTCAACAGATGATATAGTTAAGTCTTCCTGCAGACAAAGATATACATGTATTAGAGGCAGGGGAGGCGGAGTCTACTGATGTATTCATCGAGAGAGGAAATATTTTTGCCATCATTTTATGGTCTTGGACCCAATTTCAGCCATATCATTGAGAAAAGACAGTATATAGATAATTAAATATCAAATCTCCAATGTACATGTATGTATATTGATGGTTTGTATTTGAAGGATTCGTGCAACATGGCCATGAATTTGTTTGAGTTTGAATTGAATTTGTGCAGCAGCATTAAATGTTAGTAATGACTATTAACTATTAAATGATTGTCAAATGTCCACAATCTGCAGTCAGTGAATTTAAGCTTCTGAACTGAAGAGGAACGTCTGTTTTCTTTAGGATGAGGAATAAGGTAGGAATCCTTACAAAGAAGTATATTATTAATTATAGTTTTTTATTAGAAGCATTATAAATGCTATGTCTAAATTTCAAATCATGCTTGCCAACAAAGGACAGCTGTAATTTAGATTAACTTGATTTATATGAATATATTTGTGAATGAATCGACATGTTTATGAAACCAAACAAAAATCATGTTCATTTACTACTCATGCTTAACATCAGTGATTTCCACTATCATTAAAAACCAGTTCCAGCAGTGTTGTTTTGAGTAATGCATGTGTTTGCATATTGAGAACCCAGTTTTAGTTATTAGTTACTGCTATTTCATAGTGAATAGTAGTCAATATTGTTTGGTTGTATGGTGTCTTTAAAATATCAGGGAAGAGTCATTATCATACAAATAGTGCTTTGTAAAAATCAGGTTTTGCTATATATTTGTATTTTTTTACATTGCACTTGCTTATTTCAGCATAGTTTATTTGCGGATAATTTCTGTGTTCAATTAATACAGTTGAACAGCTCAATTTCCGTTTTGCTGCATAATCGTTTCCAGCATAATATTACACTTGGCATTAAGCAGGAGACTATTAATAACCTGACATGAGTGATTTGATTGTTACATGTAGTTTATCTTTAGGGTGTTCCCTTAATTAATAATAGTATTACCACTCCCCAACGACTGATTGAAATCTGGGCTTGATTTGTCAGACATTGGTGTTACTATGGTGCTAGTGTATACTGGTAATACTGAGTAATTGGTTGAACGATTTGGTGTTGTTGTTGCGTCTAATGGTATCACTCGATACTGTGGCTAGATGTACGTTTTAATTATGAAAGAAAATATGGACTAAAAAAAATGTGAACTTTACAGACATCTTCTACATGTATGCTTTATATCATGTATAACTGATCCAGAAAATTGTAATTTTTGAGGTGCAAAAACTTCTAATACACGGATTAGTAGAACATTTCGTCTGGAATGTATATATCATATACTTACCTGATCAGTTTACTATCAAAGGATATGAAATATTCAAAGCAATAATGATGTCAAAGTGACATTAAGAAGTTGATCTGTATAGCCCTTGTGTTAGACTAAGCAATGTCATAATCAGGAAATAAATTTGTGTAGCAGATATGAGCCCTGATAGATTTGAATATGAAAAGTACATGCATATGTTGCTTAATTTTGGGTGCAGATCCATCTGTCAGCATCACCTGTGAAAAAAACTTGCTCTGGAGTCCACCATGAATATAAAAAGGGTATTAGATTGGTTCATATTGATTAACGTGGAAAGTAAAGTTCATGTATTTGCTGTTGAATTGTTCACCCGTGATATTCCATTATAACACCATGTACATTGCCCTTCATATGTTCATTGTATGTGACTTTACCCCTAGTTATATTCCAGAGTATAATTGATGATTATCATATTTGTATACACTGTTGCAATATTATAACTTAGGGAGACCGTGTAAATGGTGTGATTACTCTCCCTAATATTCACAAATATATTCCAAAAGTCTGTCGGTCGTTTTCGAAAGTATTCATAGCCAAAAAATCATGAGCAGCTACATGAATATGTTTAGTAATTTTCAAACAAATTCACTGTCATATGATTGTAGAATAATTGTGATATATTAAAGATATCAATAGGTTTCTTCAGTCAAAATGGGGCAATGTTGCTGCAGGTATCAGGAGAAAAGATATACCTCCATAATTTCATCATTTGGGGGAGATCTTCTTGCATCATATGATATTTGTGTGTGCTGAAATCCATATCAATACATACAAATAATATTCTCATGAGAAACATATGAAGGAAATCTGGAATAAGAGAAATACACTAAAACTATTAACAGTGGTTTAATAATAATAGTGGCAGACCCAATATATGTATTCAAATGTCCTTTGTTTCATGGAAAGTGATGATGTCTATTGTATGTTACCAACTCGATTATATGTCACATATATAAGTAAACACCCCTCAGTAAACCCAGTGGAATAGTCGAATTAAGATAATGTAAATCCTTAAGATCACAATATAAGCAAGGATGTACACCTTAATAGTTGTGATAATCTTTTCCCTTTTTTAAAAATTGTCCACCTAAATTGAGATGTCTTTTGTTGATAAGATATTTTTTAATTGTTTGATTCAATTTACTGTGACAAATGGGGTGTTGCAAGAAAGTTGCAATCAATTGTAAATTGTAAAGCAAATTATAACAACCATTCTGAATGGTTCAGGGTCTGCCCATTCAAGAAGATTCGCTTGCAACAATGATTTTGATTGGTCAGTAGCGATCAGTTGCAACTTGCAATCAATCGCAACTTTCTTGCAACACCCCAAAAGATTGATATCATGATTTGTGATAAATCAAATTATTTTATATTGAGTGATTGTCCATATATCTGTATTGATAGATGGAATCAGGTGAAGAGAGATTTTATTAAATGTCTTGATGTTTTAGATCAAGGATGTGAACCCGATCGCAGCCTAGTCGTCTCTTCATTTTTATTTTGCATTATGATGAAAAGATAAATGAATAGCCAATTCTGGATAAAATTGAGAGGGTAATTTCACATTCTGTGTTTCAACTTGCACAAAATCATTCTTTGCATGTCGAGCTTTTCAGCTAATGTGTCTATGAAAAGATACCGATCTTTATGTTCGTTCGTTGCACAAAGAATTCAGATTCATATAGGTTGAGCAAACTTTTAAACTTTTGTGCAGATTATTCCCATGTTGATTAGACCCGTTTACTAATTTTATGCATACTTTGTGAACAAAGGTTTCTCCTGACGACTCAAAAGCTTGCCCGACATAGCAGCAACTAATGTATGCAAAATGGAATTCCATCCATAGAGATACCATTATGCATAATAGTTGGTAACGAAGGATTCTGGAGAGAAACATGCATAAATTTAAATACAGTAGTAAACGGGTCTATTGCCATTAGTATAACAGTTATAGCATTCGTTTTTGGTCCGTTTTTCCATAACAATTCTGAAACCTTCGGAAGAATTTGTAAAACTAGTGGGTACGGCATTTTCCTGTCTGTCTTCAAATCTAGAAACCATGGTTATGTCTTTGTTTTATTCTTCTTCCCACTTCTCTCTCACTCTCTATCTCACTCTCTCTCTCACACACTCTCTCTCTCTTCTTTGTCTCTCTCTCTCTGTCCTCTCTGCGTCAGGTAATAGCATCGTCCTGAAATACTGATATTTCCCCTTTCTTTTTCATTCTCTCTCCCTTTCTATATCTCGTCAATTTTCTCATCCTTCCTCTCCCATTTATTCTCATCTTTCAATAGACCGCTTCGGTAATGTATGCAAATTTTATGCATACCTTTCAAACAAAGGTGGTTCTTGACAACCTGAAAGCTTGCCGGACATAGCAACAAATAATGTATCCAAACTGGATTCCAAGCATCGAGGCTCATTTGTAAAAAGCAGGTTCATGGAATAGCTCGTCACTAGGTGCTCAGAGAATATAAGTGCATAAATTTGTATACATTACAGAAGCGGTCTATTGTACCTCTTGCTGTTTCTCCTGTTTCACCGCACACGTCCTTCTCTTTCTTTTCCACTTTGATTTGCGTTCTTTCTTTTTATTCTTTCCTTGTCTACTTTGTATTGCATTGTATTTCTAATTAACTTTTCTGCATTCCAAGCGTCTGTGACCATCTTTGCTATTTTATTTCTAGACAATTCCTCTCCTGTGCTTACACGTTTTTTTTTTCTTCTTACCTTTATGTCTTTTCCAAACTCATCGATTTTAATCCACTTTGAACCAGGCATTAGACCACTGTATGTCCTTGCCATGTCCGCGCTGATGAAGGATTCATTCATCATTAATGAAAGCGAGGAGGGAGAACATGATCGTTATTTTGTACAATGATCAATTAAGTGGTATACTTGTTTATGTAACGTTTAATCCCTCTCTGTTCTCTCTCTCTCTCTCTCTTTCTCTCTCTCTCTCTCTCTCTCTCTCTCTCTCTCTCTCTCACTCTCACTCTCCTTATCTCTCCATTTCACTTCTGCCTTCTTCATGTATCCGATGTCAGCTCTTTCCGTCAACTTATCAATCTTTCAATTCTATCTTTACATTTTTCCTATCTTTGTCCTCCGCTCTCTGTCCCAATACAGGCTAACATACAGCGCATAGGGGGGCCAATGCCGATTTTGACTCCTGTGGATTCGTAGAGACTGCCACCATAAGGGTTCTGTTTACCCCTCTAAGCCAGTAATCGTTAGTATTACTCAGGCGCGGATCCAGAGGGAGGGGGGGGGGGCGCAAGGGGCGTGCGCCCCCCCCCCCGTTTTGTTTGACAAAGTATGCCCACGAACCCCCTAGATGGCTTCGTCAAACGTTTGGCTTCGTCAAACGGAGGGTTGCTCAGTGTGCGCCCCCCTTTCTGAAAATCCTGTATCCGCCTCTGTTATTATTTACTTTTGCTCAACAACCTTCAGGCACTCTACACCTTCATTATCTGATATAAAGAATAAACTGTGGACAAATCCTCTCCTTCTCCTGACCAAGCCAACTCCTTTACAGGCCGTCTCAGAGAAAAAGGGGTAATATTGCAATCTAAAGCTCAATTCCTACTTGACAACCACTTTTTGGCCACTCTTTTGATTATTTAAGTAAACCTTTTGAGTATTTTGCGCATTTTCATGAATAATTATCGCTTCATATACATATTCATGGTCTGGGTACATCATTTTACCAATACAGTGATCGTACTATTACACCGTGAATACCATCCGTGTACCCACTTCAGGGCCCTGTTTCATAAAACTTATCAAAAACAAGTTACAATGACTGTTATAAGCTACTGAAATCGCTGTATTTGATTGGCTGCGAGCAAATTTGTCGTAGAAATGTGGCATTTGTTATTGATAACAAGTTTTATGAAACGGGACCCTGGAATAATTATTTTCTACCATACCAAGCAAGATTATATCAAGATATCTTTCTGCAAACCTTCAAGTATAAACATCGTTTTTGTGGAGTAAACATTCTCAAATTGGCCATAATATAGCCCAAGTTGGTTGGACATGTAATTGGGCATGTACTTATAGGGCATCTTTTATCCAGTAATTTTAAGAGGGGCTGTGTTCATCCGGTATATGGCCCAACTATTAAAGCCTTTAAGGTTGTTTTCTTTTTTATTTGCTGGACCATGTTATCATTGGGAAATAAATTCCCACTTTCGAGGTTCTTTAGACGTTAACGATAAGTTTGTTTCTCTCAGTTTGGTCCTTGGGGTATATACTTGGGGCATCGAAGCATTGTGAATGACGACAAAAGGAAGGGTTTCTAATTCCCAAACAATGCCATATCAGTGGGATGGAATTCTATCCCGTCAACTGTCTTTCTACAGTTTGTGTTTCGATACTTGTTATCAAGTAGTTGACATGTATCTCCACCCTCTCTCTTTCTTTCTCATTCCTCAATCTGCTAGTCCTCTCTCCCCACTACTATTTCTCCGTCTCTCTCTTTCCACTTTTTCTCTTTTGCCATCTGCATTTTCTCGTAATTCCTCTCTACCCCTCTTAATTCCATTTCCATCTCTTTGTGTACCTTACAGCACACGACATGTTTATACTGATCATTTTAAGTGAATATGAAAGTTCATGTAATATAGAATTGAACCTATCCCTCTTAAATATCTGTAAAGCCACTTCTAAAAGGTTCAAGTAAAATCATTATGGATTTGTATCCCATTATAAAAAATTGCAGTTGATATGAAATTGCACCAACTAAACATAAACTTAATTATTTACAAATAATTATACTGTTGAGATTATCCAACTCAGTGTTTCTTGTTTTTAGTTTCTTTGCCATTCATGATTGATTGGATTAAACTTGCACCATAATGTTAAAACAAGTTAACTGTTTCATTTGAAGGAAAGGGAAAATTTGTTCTTATATTTCTCAAAATTATGATTTTATTTTATTTTATACTGAACTCCAACCAACCATTTCTTCCCCCTTTCTCTCTCTCTCCCTCACTATGTACACCCAATCTCTTGCTCTTTCTCTTGACACTTTTTTTTCAATGATCTTTATTAATGATTCCATGAAATACAAATTATTCTCTTGTTTTAACAAAATTAACAAATAAAATACTTTATCATCACTTATATAATTATCATGCAAAATATTCTTCCTCTGGAATGTAAAATTAAAATAAAACTAATGAGACACGCACACACACGCACGTAGACACACACACGCGCACACCCACCCCAAAACACACACACACTCCCTCTTTATCTCTCTTTCTATAGCTATCTCTCATGTGCGTTCCTCTCCCGACTCTGTGTACCCTATAGACAAATTAAAATTACACCCACCCCTTTTAGTTTCTTTATCTCTGTTATTATTTTTGCGTAAGTGGACCTCTCTCTTTATGTTCATCAGCATACATTCTGTAGGGGCCTTCCGTTTCTCTTTTACGTCTTACACTTTCTACTTCAAAAAAACATAATCCGAGGCAGTGAACCATGACAAATTATTTCCCATGTGCATATATGAAATGTGAAATAAATGTTATTAATTTATTTAATAAATAATAGTCTACAAGCGATCGTAAAACTATGATTTGTTTAAATAAAACTTTAAACAATTCACAATATTATACAATACATTTGGCATAGGATAATTAAATCATTACATGTATGTAAAGAAGGTAAAATATAGAATTGACTTTGTTCAAAATGTGGTCCTCAGGCTCCACATCATATTTATTTGACCATGTTTATAAATTTCTTCGCCCATCCATTATTACAGTGGTAGAAAAAAACTGATTGACGGCAAGTTGAGAAGTATAATTTCATAGCTTGGAAAGATAAAAAGGTTGGTTGGAGGAGCGAAAATTGTGCTTTCTCTGTGGCAGAGCATTAGTGATATGTTTTCAGTGGGAAATATGATTTTACAGTCAGGCGATATACTCTCTATCATTTTAAAATAAATATGAAAGTTTTGCACGTTGGAGGGATGCCAGAGATGTCTGTGTCGGTACGACATCACAAAATTTGGCATATAGCATTTCGTCCTTCAACCTCTGAAACAAAATTTTCTGGATCTGTAACTTAATTATCAGTTACGTTGAATTTTTTGAAAGCTCATCCAGTCCATGCATTTGCTTTTGGGACATCCCCTACAACAAATCATAAAGCCATTGTTTAGATGAAAAATTTAATACTTGATACTTTTTCAAAACAATCTTAATTTTTCCATGTGAAAGTGCTCAAAGGTTGACGCTATCATGGCTATCTTTATATGTAAATAATAACTACTTGTAAAAGTCAAAGTCGCACTAGTAGAAATGTGACAGTTTCTCTCTCATTTGTAATATTACTGTCTAAATTGGAGATTTCGGTATGAACCAGTCTTTAACCAGTCGATCTGACTATAATCTCGTGAGAACCGTAATTATGGCAGAGTCAAAGGCTACACAGTATTTAATTTCAGCTAACTTCGGTTGTACGCGATGCTTCTGGAGAGTGTTCAACAGCTGATGTTATCAATCTCTCTTCTTCCCCTTGCACTCAACCACCACCTCTTGATGTTACACCTCCGACATCGACTACGGCATCATCAGAGAGTGTAATCCTCTTCGAACTGCTTCCACGACTAAAGGCGCCCTTGATCTTATCATCACTGCGGGTCGGGGCTCGCTGAAGAGTCTTGATTCGCCTGACGTGATTCCTCGATAACACCATGGCCATCCTGACCCTCTGCAACCACGGCTTTTCCTTGAACATCGAGGCGATGGTGAGGGCTTCGAGAGCACGCTCCCACGTCGTCTTCCCGTTCATCTCATCATAGAGGTCAACAGTGAGACGAGGAATATTATCCTCGTCGCTCTGGGAGAAGAAAAACGGGCGATGGACGCTGTTCTTGCTGACCGGCGGCAGAGGAATACTACTGTCCATCTTACCGGCCTTCTTGCGTTGTCTTCGGAACTTGTCCATACGATCAAACCTGGATTCTTTCTTCGCTGGTTTCTGTTCGATCACAGTGGACTTGGCGGGCAGGGATTCTGAAGCCTGCTGTGGTTTCGGCCTCCGGGATCGTCTGCTTCCAGTTCCAGTGGTACGAATGTACGCAATTTTACTGCGCTCTGCACCAATGTCTACCGAACTTGGAGCGGCACTCACGGCTCGGACGTCCGCAAGACCATTTTCATGTTGCGAGGAACTACGAGGGCGGGACTTCTGACTGATCTGTGGCAGAGCAATTGTCCTTTCATTATTGAAGCTTCTGCTTCTTGGTCTCATTTTTTCTCGAAGCTCTGCAAATTTACTTTCTTCATTCGATATTTCCCCGTTGTTTTCAACTTCATCATCAGTCTTACTCCGAAGTCGTTCACGGTATTTGGCAACCAAGGTCGGCGTTCTGACACCAGATATTTTGGGGAGCCTTGGGTCCGGAGACGACGACCCTGTAACTCCTGTAATGCTGGTCATTGCCGTCGTTAACCTTCGTTGCTCTTTCTGCTTCTTCTTTTTCGTCCGACTTATCTCGGAGCCACGCTTAGGGTTCGTGTTCATGCTGCTCTTGACAAGTCCGTCGACATAGACCCCTTCACCGCATAGCGCTCCTGGCTGTCTGGTTGTTCTCTTGTATCTCATACTCGATTTCTCATGTCCATGAACCAACAGAACTTTGTCCTTGGCTCGATCACACCATTTTCGGACTTGAGAATAAATCGTCAGTGGCAGTATCAAGGCACTGTATTGCACATTTGACCATTGCTTTGTGAGGAGATAGAGAGCGACCTCACGCTTCTGTTTTCTAAGTGCAACATTTAGAGCGGTCAGACCGTTTCCATCCTTGCAGGTCACGCAACAAATATTGTTATAGACAAAGATTCGCAGGATACTCAGTTGTCCATTCTCGGCCGCCTCGTGCACTGCCGTTTTCTTCGAATCGATGTGTGTACTCGCGCACCATTCCTTGGTCGGATGGTCACCGATGGCTTCGTCTGATCTGTAACCCATTTTCAAGATGGCGGATGCAAGGTCCATATGCCCGTAATGTGCTGCAATGAAAAGTGCAACCCGCATCTGGAATTTCGCGATGGATTCGTCCTGAGAAAGATTGTGGAAGACATGGGAAGTGTGTCCGATGGAAGCAGCTCTTAGGAAATCATTCCAGCCGTCCCACGTCTCCAGTCGGACGGTGCAGCCAATCGCGATGTCATACGTCTGCAGGAGGTTGCCGTCGAACATCTCTCTGCCATTAGGGTCCAGGATACGGTAGACGGTCACCGGTAGGCCGATGCGACGGGAGATTATCGACCTGAGAGCCGCCACATAGTCCGTTTCGAACCGGACCTCTTCCAGGATTTCCACCTTCTCGTCATTGTAGACACAGTAGACAAAGAGTTTGGGAGTGATTTCCTCTCTGAGGAAACATCGTAAGGTGGAACCTGCTACGATCCCAATGTCACCTAACTTCCAAGTGTCTTGAAGATCAGCGCCCTAGGAATGGAAGCAGAAAAAAGGGTATACTAAATTTAAATCGTAACTTTTTCAAAATGTTATTGTTGGTTGGTCAGTGACGTGATAGTTGATATAACAGAAATCGTGCTCGCTAAGGTATCATTTTATTTTAAAACAATAAGAAAATAAAGCTATAAAACAAAATTCTGAAACTCCAGGTGCGTTCATTACAATATTCTATATTCTTTAATTCAGATGAGGGGCATCGATTCGGGGGGGGGGGGGGGGGGGGGGGGTTGTTGCCTCCATTCTCCCATGATTTCAGAGATATATAGATCAACTGCCTTTTCCTCGATGTGTTTTTATTTTCTACAGCAAAGTGAAACAAACCTACCATTATTTCATTTACCCAGGGCAATAATATTTTTGCATGAAGATAATAATATTGTTAGCCTATTCAAATGCCACCAGTGGCCTGGGAGCCGGGGTGCAGGGGTGCAGCACCCCCTGCATTTTTTTTTTATTTAAAAAGTATATAAAAAGAGACTCTAAAACCCTGAGGACCTTTTTTTTTTGCTTGTCAGAGATTTTTGGACTTAAAAAGAGACACTAAAATGCTGAGGACCTTTTTTTTTGGCTCACAGCACCCCGAGTAACAAAATCGTTCCCAGGCGCCTGAATGCCACCCCTATTTCATAATCATATCAAAATATTTTTGTCTATGCATTCAATCAATACGTATTTTGACACATTTGTATTGCGATATCACCATTCTACTTGCTTGAACATCTTATCATGGTAGCTTGGCTTATTATTAGTAGTAGTAGTCGTTATCATTGTCATCATTATTGTTGTATAGAGTATATTATCATGTATATCATAACTTCAGTCTTTTTTGTTTGTTTGCTGTTCCTTTCAGGGATATTAGTAATCTATGAATATGTGCAGCCTACCTGGTATTGCAGTACGACAAATTTCTGCTCGCCGTTCTTCCCGCCTCGTGTGTCGATCTGACACGTATCGCATACGCTTTCACGCAGGGACGCGATGGTGTCGGTCGCGTCCGTGTCGAATGTGTACCGGAGCTTGTTGTGGACGACGAAGATGCGCAACATGGTGGTCGTCTACGTGTTCGATGTCGGTATGAAAAAACTCCTGAGCAGGGCTAGGTAGATGGTATATGCCTACTGCCCCCGTCGATGGGATGGGTTTCAGTGAAACGCAGTTTGCATGCTGGATGCAAGCGATGTAAAATGGACGCCAATTATGTGATCTGCATGAAGAGACAGAAAGCAAATTGAAAGTACGGCTCAATTAATAAGGCTTACTTGAAAGCTCTCTAGTGGAATAGGTGACTGGTGTTTTTGTTTGTTGTTGATTTTTTTAAACTTCAAAGCGACTTAAACAACAATTTACCTGCTAGGTTAGGCAATCACACACGATTTGAATGATCATTATAAATATGGAAATTCTCAATAAAGTCGAACTCTTGAACTATTAAAAAAAATCAACTTATAGTTTTACCATTCCGTAGAGAACAGATTAAAAGAATAATAAATAGAAAGTCTATATTCAGAAACAGATAACGTTGGTAGGTAATTGTTTGTACTTTAAAGTCGGCTTGTAATTTATAATATAGTTTTCATTATTCAGCACACACGATTGGATATGCGTCACCTAAATATAATCACCTATATATATATATTTATATAAATATATAGGTGATTATATACATGTATATATATATATATATATATGTGATAGAAATTGCGAGAATAACGTTGCGTAGCTCAATCAAAGTTCCCCAGAGCTGTCCTCCCTTTTTGAAATTTTTTGCAAAGGCTGAAAAAATGTCTCCGCCGGGAATCGAACCCGGGTCGTTGGCTTAGAACGCCAATGCCTTAACCACTAGACCACGGAGACGGGTTAGTGGTTTCGGCGACACCAGATTCAATTGACCGACAGATTGACAAATCCTCAACCTTATTAATTAATTCCTTTGTTAATTCCTTATTAATTAATTCCTTCTAAGCCAACGACCCGGGTTCGATTCCCGGCGGAGACATTTTTTCAGCCTTTGCAAAAATTTCAAAAAGGGAGGACAGCTCTGGGGAACTTTGATTGAGCTACGCAACGTTATTCTCGCAATTTCTTTCACATTTGTATTTATTTCCACGAGATTTGCCAAAGCTGTTGTATATGTTATTTCCTTACACTTGTTAATAATTATTCTAATGTATACATGTATTCAAAGCATTCGCTTGGATCCAGCTGAGGCACGCGGCTTGTCTTTGTTCAAAACTCACCTGCCCCCGACAAAGGAATTAATTAATAAGGTTGAGGATTTGTCAATCTGTCGGTCAATTGAATCTGGTGTCGCCGAAACCACTAACCCGTCTCCGTGGTCTAGTGGTTAAGGCATTGGCGTTCTAAGCCAACGACCCGGGTTCGATTCCCGGCGGAGACATTTTTTCAGCCTTTGCAAAAATTTCAAAAAGGGAGGACAGCTCTGGGGAACTTTGATTGAGCTACGCAACGTTATTCTCGCAATTTCTTTCACATTTGTATTTATTTCCACGAGATTTGCCAAAGCTGTTGTAAATGTTATTTCCTTACACTTATATATATATATATATATATGATGCTTGTTGAAACCTTTTCTTTTTGTATGAAATATCGACTTTTATTTTTCGCCATCCATCCATTGCTTCCCAGCCCCCCTCAATTTTTTTTTCTAATCCATTTATTAAAGAGTCTCAATATTGCAGGTGTGCGGGAGGCAGTTACTCTTGCGGACACAAATCACAATATCCGTGTGTGATGTCGATATACCCAATCGCAATTTATCTTTGCGAAAGACCTTCTGTAATTTTCTTCTCGAGTACTCATTACTATGACAACGGCGTCATTTACACAACGCTGTTGCTAGGTGACGGATCAGTGCAAGCAAGCAAGCAATCTCCCAAGATGATAAGAATGTCATTGCAATGAAATAAACATCCCCTGTCATTACCCATGGGTCTACGTTATGAATGGTTCATAACTGGCATGTATAAGTGTTAATGTCTCCCATAAATGTAGTGTACCGTAATGCTGTAACTATTCTAAGCTAAGATTTAATTCTCTCTTCATGTTCTTATAATATTTTGTTCAGTACATGCATCACGACTTGAAATAAAAAGTGCATGTATATTCACACAGAAATCTTTGAAAAAAGTCGAATAATTACCACTTCTGTGGTTAGAAATAATGACTGAAATTTTATGATGACTAATAGGATTTTTGAGAAATTCAAATATCTTCAAAACTATAACGCAACTTCGATGTTGCAAGACAGTTGCATTCAAGTTTTAGAATTGGGACGGTTTCTGTAGGTTAGTATTTTAAGTATACCCAGACGTTGTAATTCCGGACAGGTTGTAAATCCGGACAGGTCATGTTTAAACAGTAAATCGAACAACTTTTCATGCAAATTGTCACAAATCTTTCACAGGATAGGTTGAAAATCATGTGAATTGCAAATATTCACTGGTTTTAGTGTTACTTGATGCATGTTTATCGTAAAATCTGACGGTAAAATTGACAGGCTAATTTTGTTAAGTGTCCGGAAATGCAACCCCCATCCTACTATACTCTTTGTAGGCGCACTCTAGCGCGAAACGGCTTGTACTGTATGGCGTATTCCGAGATCCTGTTGATATTCTACTTGCAAAATTTGTCAGCTTCATGATCTAAAATTTCAGACTTTGAAAAATCATACGTGGTTCGAATTTCACGACACATGGAACACCATTTACCTCCAATTTCGTGTAATAGAAAACTTAGGTGAAACTGATATGACCTATTAAAACGAAACTCGAGCTATAATGTTTATCAGGAAATGGATATGACAAAACAGAGGCTACTGTGACCTATTATAATATTATGCTCTTTATGCAAAACCTAAAATCAGTTTGCTATGATTTGCAGTCATGAAGCACCAAAACCTGAAATTTTTGTCACTGTGAGATATCAAGATTTTTCGCAAGATTGTTTTTCTCGAAATGATAGGCCTATTGGTCAGTATTTCTGCACTTTGGAATGATTTTTTCCTTTGTATCCCAGAAGAATAAAAGCCTTATATTACATGATTTATCAGTTAATTGTGTTTGTAAAGTCCATTATTAAGTGATTAAATGCATTTCAACTGACTTTATCTCCTCTGACAATACTGAGTTTACGGTTCAACAGGATAGCGTTGTTGAGTTGTAAACATATTGGCATTTACCCCTAAATGTTCCTACATTTTATATACATGAGGAAGCAAAGTTCTGCCAAATTGCACAAATTTCATATTTTTTCTCTTTAAGAATAAAGAGAAAAATTTCCAAACTCTTGATTTGTACTTAATCATGATAATGTAAAACGTTGACAGGCGTTCTTGTGGAAATAGCAATGCTCAATTGACCTATTATAATATTATGCTCTTTATTGTACGTCCAAACTTCTGTTTTTAGCAGTTTCCCGTTAATTTTGTTTGCTTCCTTTAGTCAGAGTAGTTAGGGCAGTATTTACGACCTATTTTCTGCCCTTTATATAGCGTAATCCTATAGCGGTTAACCTAAATATCAATAGAACATTTATGTTGTATGAGGAAATGCAGAGACAGAAAAAAATCCGTAGGTCGAATATGATTAAGGATCATGTAATCGAGCTCCTATATCTGACATAAAAGTCGGACAGAATACTTAGAAATATGAAGTAATATTTCATTAATAAAAATCTATAGAGTTTTGTTATTGTGTGCTCCAGTTCTGAAAAATCATTTTTTTTTTGGGGGGGGGGGGGGATATCCTATATTCTTCTCTTTATTGTGCAAAACCTCTTAAATTTTGTAACATATTCGTACGAGCCATGATGAGTATTTCAAAATAATATTTTTAGTGTAAAGCACCATATTTAATGCAATACAGTTTATTTTGTCACCATGCTGCTGGACGCCTCTGCCCATAACGGTTTCTACTTTTCAGCGGTATTGAAATTAAACACGGAGAATCATGCTAGCATAACACCAGCACATAACTATATCAAATTTATGCATAAAATGGTCAAAATGAAATTACTTACCAACAGTTTGCTATGGTTATCCTTTGATTTAGTATATAACCTAGTATTGTTTTCGCAGTATAATTATCCTTCATAGATGTCACAATTCTAGTCGTCAATATACCGGTGTAATTACACGTGTCAGGTCAGCCCTCTTGTCTAAAAGTGTCTCAATGCCAGGAATTCTCTGAAAATTTTTCTGCTTCTGCAGAACAAATAAGATTATATTTTATCATAAGATAAAATTCCAGTGTCAACTGTCTTTTAAAAATACCTTCCAAGTTGAAAGAAGAAGAGTATTATACACCTCGCGAAAAGGAAATGAAGTTGGAGCAAACTCTGAAGGCCTCGAAGAAGTTTGCATACTCTCACCCTAATCTATTATGGATCAACGAATAGAAAGTGTAAACAGCCAAGCGTTGTCAAGCAAGAGCCATAGGTATAGCTAGCGATGAGAGTCACTCTTCATGTGGGGGCCGATATAGCAGATCGATATCTGGTATTCCGGAACACGTCTGCAGCGCGCAAAGAAAAAACCAAGTTGGTCGTCTCCTCGGCTGAGCTGCTGCTACAGATGTATGGATCGCGGATCGCCAAGTCGCAATATTGATTTTATAAATAATAAATGAAGAATATACATATGAAGGTGACCGGGGAAGAAAGGGCGGCTCTCGGCCTGTTTGTGTTTCGTTGTAAGAAAAATAGTGATTTCTGAATTATTGAAAGTAGGCATACATAAGAAGTTTATTAAAAGACCAACTTTCCCTATCACCTTAATTTATTATCAATTGTCGACACTCTACTATAAATATAACCAACTTTTCCGACACAATGATTGTCAGATAATGCTCTTGAACACCCTACCGTCATTTTTTCCTAAAAGTTTTCTGCTGTCGCAATGCGACCTGCAAAGATCGTGTTGCAATGTATTTTGCGAAGTGAAAATTTGAAGAAAAAATATGTACCTCCGAACAAAGGAGGCCCCCAAAATGTTTAAAGACAAATGTAGGCATACATTATAATCACTGGAAAGGGATGCTGAAGGGGCGGTGGTGGCACATCAGGTGTTTCTTTTGACTTAATTGTCAGATTTGGATTTGTTGGATGGGAAAGTGTCTCCCGCGCTCCTGGAACCGTCACTGCCCAAATTACAAGGGAGTGTTGACAAGAGCAAGGGTAATTAATTGAGAGAAAGATAGAGAGAGAGAGAGCGCGCGAACGATGACCGGGTTGAAACAAAGAAGCAGAAACGGAGAAGAAACCTTGTTGACAAACAGCTAGTTTTTAACCCACTCATGGTATTTTCTTTTCTTGATCATATCAAACTCTAGCGTTCCATACTGCAAGACAGCTCGTTTCATACATGACTGGTTTATTTTAAAAGGCCCCATTCTCCCCCACAGTTCCCCGTAGATCAATGGGTCGCTAGAGAGGGTAGGTAAGCCCTGTTACGTGCTTGTTTGGTAAAAGAGCTAACAATAAGACTCATAGACAAAAACATTCCCATTCTATCGATTCTTTGACGCTTCAATAAACCTCCTTTGACAGTTTGATATCTTTCTGATACCCCTTAAGATTTTAATCTCATACTGCGTCGCAGAGCTGAACAGTTGATGTAAAGGGAGACAATGCATTGAATGAAATGAACCGTTGGGGGTAAAAAAAAAAAAAAAATTATCTCATAACATTTTCGAGGCGTGATGGGGGCAGATTCACAAAGACAAAGAAAAATGTTGACACATGGAATATGTATTATTTGAGGAGCCTCTCATCAGTAGTAGCGGAGCTAGGAATTATGGCGCTTGGGGCAAATAATAAAACATGCCCAAACTTATCTACGTTATTGTACAAGCGGGAGAGCAAAGCGACCGAGCGATATTTTTTTTTACCTCCCCCACAAAACCTCAGCAATTTCTCACGCATTTTACCCAGGAAAATTGCAATTGAGGACTGCGATCAAGGGGTAGAAGTTCGAATTTCGAACATTGATAAACGGTTTTTCTATTTACTTCCTTCTCAAATTGGCTCAACATTGACGGAAACCCTTGTGAAATAGTCAGATTTCTTTCAAATGTTGAACCTAAGTTTGCAAATACTATTTTATACGCTTTATCCTATATTGGGCCGAAATATCTAACAAGAGGCTGGTGATGCGTGATAGCCAGCAAAGCAACGAGTTTTTCAAATTTCAAATTTTGAACCCTTAAAAAAGCTATTTATAAACTATATCCTTTACATGTTTACTGGGGCGCAAATTACGAGATCCTGGAGCAAATGTTATGTGAGGTAGAAAAGCGACCGAGCTTTTAACAATTTTTTTTTCATTTTGAACCCTAAAAAACTGCATTTCTAATGCATTTCCTTTGATTGGGGGCGCATAATCTTTAATGATGGTAGCTTTCCTTCATTTTCCCCTCCTTTTCTTTCTCTCTTTCCCGTTTTGCGCCCCTTTTAGTGCCACCCGGGGCACGTAGATACGCCACTACCATAGGCGTAGCCAGGGGGGCACAAGGGGGCCATGGCCCCCTACTCAGCCCCTTAAAAAAAGCGAGAGCGAAAAAGTGGCGGAAGTGAGAGAAAAAAAAGCCTATAAAAGGCGCCGTTATCTTTCAATCAAAATTTGCTAAAGCGTCAGAGGGGAAGGGGCAAATAACCCCCTCCCTGCACCCATCCCTGTTACATACAGTGCAATATTGCGTCCAAATAATTGAAAAGCAGCCAGGGTGTCGAACTATAACTTTCCTCCTAAGAAATTGTTTGCTACGAGCCGTTATCTTTCTCTCAAATTTGCTAAAACGTCAGAGCTTTCGCGCTTTGCGCGGGAGGGGGGAACTTCCTCCCTCCCTGCACCTACCCCTGTTACATATTACAGTGCAGTATTGCGTCCAAATAAGTGAAAAGCAGTCCGGGCGTCGAACAACTTTCCGCCTAAAAAAAGGTGCTAAGAGCCTTCTTAGTTATCTTTCTCTCAAATTTGCTATAAAACCCACCCCAGGGGAGCACGCTTGGCGTGCGCAGCACCAATTACGCACGCATCGCGTTCTCACAACCGCCCCCTAAAATTTTGTTGTGTGTGTTTATAGGTAAGAGACCTACCCTCTCTCGTTCCTTGTCTCCCTTCCTTCCCTGTCCCTTTCTCTCCTTTTATGTTCTGTCTATCCGGTTTATGTATTCTTACGTTCCTTTTTTATAGATACACTATTTCTGCAACTATAAGTTATAGGGGGCTGCAATCTACAAGGCCAGCTTTTAGCAGTCCCCTCCACGATTAACCTAGTTTATAATGTTTTTATGTCTATTGTACGTTGTAAACCAATTACATGTAATGTCGTTAAGTTTCATTATTTTGCTTAAACATGGCAAACCCATGTATTTAATTTTTGTTGGAAGTGGAAAAAACGAAATGAAATGAAATGAAAAATGAAATCCTGGCTACGCGGTTGGATTCTTCACGTCTGCCCCCCTAACCCGTTGAAATATCCTGGCTACACCAGTGGCCACTACCCCTGAGAGGCAAAATAAGCCAACCGGCGAATTCCCAATTTTGAGCAAAACAAAATATTAACAGTTTAAACGAATGTTGTAGAAGAATTTGTACACTCCCTACAAGGAAACTGTCGGCGTTAAAGTACATCCACGATAATCATAATAATGTCAATCAGAAAAATACTCTGATCTAAACCTGAATGAAGTGCATGTATCTTATTTTTTAAAACAAAATATCGGTTAGCTAACTTTGCCTGTCAGCGGGGGACTGCAAACAAACGGGAAAGAAATTCATGAACGCAATCTTACCTGAATAAACTGAGGGGCATCATTTCTTTCTTCTGACCAGCCTCCACGTAACTTTCCTTCAAGAGCTATGTTTATCCGCCCTCTACGTGGGCATTGATTAGAGTCATATCTACTCGAAGCACTGAAGCTCGAATCTGAGATGGTCCCATTTTCTCTGCCAAAGGGGCATCGGGGAAGACATCTGTGCATGAAAAGTAATCTGGGTTTTTAAACATTTTTTTTCCTTTAACATAAACTAAATAAATAGATAACATGAAAACATGAGTTCAAAATACCGTGCATGCATCCGTCTAAGACATTTCATTTCATTACCTTTTCATTTTTTTGTTAACTTACAGAATGAAATATGAAACAGAGAACTCTGTTCGTGCTGTCCTTAAAAAAGTCAAATAATATTTCTAAATCATTTACGTCTCAGGTACCCTCTGCATCCGTTCATTTGTAATTCAATTCATGAGACTGTATAAAGAAAGATTTTCATGAATATGAATTGTATAACACAGGGAACCCCCGCATTGCAATCTGAAACAAAAAATGATTTTTTTTTAGTACCGACTGTAATAAAGACCATAGTTTCATTATGAAAAAAAAAAATATATATATATATATATAATATATATATATGTGAAAGAAATTGCGAGAATAACGTTGCGTAGCTCAATCAAAGTTCCCCAGAGCTGTCCTCCCTTTTTGAAATTTTTTGCAAAGGCTGAAAAATGCAAAATATTGCCCTCTTCCGGGTTTTCCCCATAGACCAATGTGCTAAAAAAGAGGGCAACATTTTTGTCATATTCCACCCTTTCTTGTCAGTGCGCTTTTAATCAAAGTGACAATGACAATGACAATGACAATGATGACAATGGATTTTTTTTTCTTATGTAACTCTTATTCGGGCATTGAAGAAAATCAAGCAAGTTACACATTGAAATCAAAGAAAAAAGTTCAATGAAAAAAAATTGTTCTGCTGAAATTTAACAATTTTGTACGCGTTAAAGTGTACAAAGGTTTAAACAATGGTTACGCGCGGTAACAATTTACGTCACAATTTCTTGGCCTAGATTACATATATGTATGAATAACCTGAAATCTGAAGGACTGACAGCTAGGCAAACAGACTTGTTTGTAATTGCTAAACAACAGGCATATAGATGATATAGATCCGAGGTAATAATAATTATATTGACTGGATCTACTTTGGTAGGCGAGCGTCTGTTGGAGTTGGGCTTGAGCTTCGTCTTCATCTTCTCCTTCCACCTCCATGATTTCCCCAACTTCCCCCTGGTCATTATCAGAATCATCTTTGTCTTCTCCTGATGATGATGAGGCAGTATCGTCGACCTCAAATTCTAGGTCAAGGATTGGTTCAATCATGTTTGATGATTGTTAGGCTTTTAGGTTTGACAGAGTACACGCACACAGTCGAGTTCTCCTTCAACTGACGTCACACAAACAAAGCACTTTCAGTGCTGCGTTCGGTGAATGTTCGGCAAAGTCCGGAAAGTTCGCGTTATATCGTCATCGGAAAAAGTCTTTAAAAGAACCATGTTGCCCTCGTCTTCGACTCGGGGCAATATGATTCTGTTGCGGGCAATATATTCTGATATCCCCCTCAAGCCAGTCAATATTATATAATTATTACCTATATAAGGCATTTTAGCGGCGCATTAAAAACGCATATTTTTGTCCGCTTGATTTGCGCGTGCAATATGAGAGGATATTGCACGGAACGCTGAATTCCCCAGAGGCTACAGTACTAAACTTGCCGTGCAATATTATGCCGTATTTTGTCTGGTCTATTTGCGTACGCGCAAATAATGCTACGCATACACACATACTCACATGACGTCATAAAGAGGTTATAAGTTAAACTTGTTTATCTCAATGAAGTTTGATGAGGTTGGTTAAATGAGTTATATTAAGTTCTAAAACATTTTCCTGTAGGGTATAGATAATAATAATTATATTGGATGGCTTTATTTATTTATTTATTTATTATTATTTTTTTTTAAGGGGGGGGGGGAGGGGGTTAGGGAGGTTACTGGAAGAGTAAAGCACATATCAAGCACCACCACCACATACCCACCCCCACCCATCACCTTCACCAACAACCCCTCCAGCACCACCAACTCCACCAATACCACGTAACTTCCACCACCTCCATCACCACCACTACTACCACCACCTCCACTACCCATACCATATCCACAACCAACAATCACCACATTATAATCACATAAAAAGTTTCGAGCCGGCTCATTTTCATTTCAGATAAATAAGGGGGCATTATTGCTCGGGGGGGGGGGGGGGGGGTTATGTCTCATTGAGGCCTGTACGGCATCCGCGTCCATGAAAACGAGTAAAAAGGGTTGTTTTTTCAACACCAGATCAGACGGGTAACCAGGGTATCTCGTTTAGGGTATCAAAAACAGGAACATTCTGAAAAAGGATATCAAATTCACGAGTGCTGAGAAAAGATCCTCGAAAAGGGTAGAAAATTAATTTGACAGTATTCGAACAGCTGCATGATTTATGCTTAATCGGCTGTCGGCTGTCAATAATCTCGGGGATCTGCATTATTAGTAGTCTGTTTGGTCAATTTTCGGCGGGATTGGGCTATTTTCACTCGAATTCCATGAAATAGTCTGTTTTTACGCGGGTTTTCACCCCGGTTTTGGCGAGATTTTCGCGGTTTTGGGTTTTGTGCTTTGTATTTTGTGAACGAACATACGATAGCCTACAGATTTCATATTACCCTTCTGCCGTCCACAAACTGGTTAAGTTATTTGACTTTGTAAGAATATTTATCCATTTAATGAGGCAAAATCAAGGCAGACTGGACCAGGAAATAAGAAGGAAAAAAAAAGGGGGGGGGGGATATTGAAATCGCGTCACAAACACGGTAAAACGTAGCTGTACTGTTCGATCCCGAATAATTATAAATTATATATCGCGCTATAAAGCTAGCTATTATTGTAAAGGCTCATTCTTGTACTTGTACATAGTAGGTATACTGTATTCTATAAAAATGTTTCATAAAGCATGTAATTCTATGCCGAATATGAAGAAAAATGTTGAAACCTATGTATAAGACTTTTGATAAACTAAGTACAGTAAGTGTTTTTGCATATTATATATGTATCACCGTGATACAGACCATTTTCCTGCCATCATTCAACAAAGATTTGCCATAGGAGTGCATTCCTAACATGTAATTTGCCCATGCAGAAGCATGCATATATAGCATAATATATTGTCTTTTATTTCATCATTAATTGAATATATATGATTCTTGTACATTAAAGCTAATACATAGTACATAAATACATAGTATTGATCTTATGTTATAAAGTGTAGCAATTGTCTTTAATTTATCACATGTATATCACTACTCCAAGAAATATAAACATCTCAAAAGGCTTAGGGTAATATTGTTCATAAAATATATATTATGCCATCTTGTCAATTTGGTTTTTGGTGACTGATCCATGGATGTAGTGTTGAAGTCTGTGTGCATACGGTTTTTTTCAAATCATCAAGTTCTGCAAGATCCTCATGGCCCATGTTTATCATTGAATTTGAATGAGTGTTGTTGTTTTTTTGTACCCCCTCCCTATCTTTTCATTTGTTCCTGTTGTGAAAGGTCCTAATACTAGCTTTATAAACTAGCAAAATAAGCGGCATCTGAAAATCTTCCCGTGGATATTTTTTCTTTAATCCAAAGAGGTTCTTTTCTATTCTTTCAATAAAAACATCATTCTGTAAGCCTGCATGTGTTCTAAAGTAAATATTTGCCTTTAACTCTTTCTTTTTAACAAAATAAGGGCCAAGAAGAACCAATCCTCGAATAGGGTGTACAATACTTTGCAAAATCTAAAAAATCTGAAAATCTGTTGCGGGTTTCCCTGAATAGGGTATCAAATATCTTCCATTAAAATCCTATTTAGGGTGCTTTTCAGAAAGTCACGGACGCGGATGCCGTACAGGCCTCAATGACACATACCCCCCACCCCCGGGCATCTTTGTCTTTTATTTTCTTTGTTTTCTAGGTGTAATACGAACCGCCCTCATATTCAGTCGGCGCTAATTTTATGCCGGTGATTTTGCTTCATCAGTAGATCACACACACATAATTTAATTCATATTGTCAACAGACATCTGAATAATGATCAAGTAATGTTTCTTAATTTGAGTCGCTTCTTGTTCTGCCAAGGTACACTGGCCCATAAAACTTGATTACCGATATGAGTTACGCAATAATTATGGGTTTTTGTAGTTTGCGGAAACGACCATAATTATTAATGAAGCAAATGGCCATGACACAGTTTTGCTCAATGAGACGGTCTGATGCACTGTTGTTAAGTTCTGAGATAAAAGCTATATTTAAAACCCTTTTGGTATTATGAAGATTAACCATCATTTAAAAAGTGCCATAATTGATTTTTTTGATTTGATTTGATTTATTCACCAACAATAACATCATGTGTACAAGATTTGTCACACAGTAAATATTGTTACAGGATTGAAACTTAAATGATAATAGCTGGTAAATGGGACCAGAAAATAGCACAAGTGCTAGTCGAGCCTGGCCCCTCTACAAAATTTACATAGTAGAAGATATTAATTCCATTACAAACATAACAATTACAACCACATACATAGATAGCATGGTGTTACATGTACATGTACATGGATATAGAGAGTAAAACATTATACATCATTACTTAAAAGATGTTCTTTTAATGATTTCCTAAAACTACTTCTGGATGATTTCAGTTTAATATCAGTTGGTATTCTATTCCATAAATCACTTCCTAAAAAAGAAAGAGAAAATTGTCCTTGGGTAGTCCTTAATTTTGGTAAATGCACCTGTCGACCTGTTTTTTGTCTCGTTAAATAATTGTGCTGTATTGTATCACAATAGTCTATTAAAGAGTGGGGTAAGTTGTTATTACCCAGGTCATACATGAAGGTTCCTACACATAAATAGTGCATATCAAACACATTGAGGATCTTTAATTCTCGAAATAATGGGCGAGTATGAGCTCGCCAGTGACTAAATGTGATGGCACGTACTGCCATTTTTTGACTGCAAAGTATACAATTTAAGCTACTCTTGTATGTACTCCCCCATACCTCGATTCCATAGGTTAGATGTGGCTCTATAAAAGCCTTATATAATAAGACCAATGTATATTTGGGTACAACATGTCGCAGGCGGAATAAAATTCCAACTCTTTTCCGTATACATGAATTAATAGCTCGGATATGATTGTGCCAAGTCAAATGTTTATCAATCGTTATACCTACAAAAGTTGCTTCATCAACCTCTTCAATTACTTCTCCACCTATTTCTAGTCTACCTGATAATGTGACTTTTCTCCTCCTGCTGCTAATTAACATAAATTTTGTCTTCAGAGAGTTGATAGTAAGCTTATTTGCAATGCACCATTCGTGTATTTTCTTTATATTGATATTTATTTCATTGGCATCAATCTCCTTTTGATTTGCTGGAAATGTGTGAAACAAGTTAGAATCGTCTGCAAATAGTCTGAAATTGAAAAAGTTAGAAACTGACGGTAAGTCATTGATATAAAGTAAAAACAGTGTTGGTCCTAAAACTGACCCCTGTGGAACACCGCAACTGATTTTCATTTTGCTGGAGATTATTTCTCCACATTGAACATATTGATACCTGCCTTCTAGATAGTCTTCAAACCATTTCAGCGGAAGACCCCGTATACCATAATGAGAGAGTTTATGTATCAAGACCTTATGATCTATAGTATCAAAAGCTTTTTTGAAGTCAATAAAAATCCCAAGTGTAGCTCTACCCTCATCAATTGATTTCAAAATAGTGTTAGACAAGTTTATCAATGATAGTTTTGTACTATATTTTTTTCTAAATCCATATTGATGATGGTAAAAGGTATTGTTTGATTCTAAAAATTGTATCAGCCGGCCATTTGTTATTTTTTCAAAGACTTTACTTAACACTGGTAAAACCGAAATTGGTCTGTAATTTCCAGGTTCCTCTTTTGGTCCCTTTTTGTGAATAGGTGAAACTTTTGCTATTTTCATTTCATCTGGCATCCTCCCACACTCTAAGGATAGATTAAAAATATATGTAAGGACACGTGCTATGTAGGCAGCACCATCTCTTAACAATCGTCCAGGTATATTGCCATAACCACAAGCCTTTTTGACATCTAGATTTAAGAGATGATTAAAAACCTCAGCCTCAGTAACAGGCTTCCAAAATAAAGAATTATCAGCTTGTACCCCTAAGTAAGGTATATGTGACATACTTCTATTTGGTAAGGTATCCGCTAAGTTCGGACCAATATTGACAAAGAAATTATTGAATTCATTTACAATATCATACATAGATGTAATGAGTGTATTTCTTCCATTGACCTTTTTGATAAGCCTGTCTATCTCAGCGACTTGCGACATTTTTTTCTTTCCGACTAATAATTCATTAATGATACTCCATGTCTTACTAGTATTCCACCGGTTTACATGTAATAAATTGCTATAATATGTTCTCTTTGCATTCTTTAATACCGTAGTCAAAACATTTCTATATTTCTTAAATTTTTTCACGACATCTTCATCATGATTTGTCCGTAAGACTTTGGCATACAACTTTTGTTTCTTTCTTATTGATTTAATTATCCCTTTCGTAATCCATGGCTTCCTTTTGGTATCTTTCTTTTCCCCAATTCGTTTAGTTATCAGTGGTGCATGTTTATTACAGATATTTGAGAAAATTGTACAAAAAGTAGAGTATGCAACATTCACATCGTGGCAATAGAATACCTCCTCCCAGTTCGAGATAGAAAGGTCTTCTGTAAATTGTTCAATATTGTATTTCTTATAGCACCGATACGTAATATTTTTCGGATTCGAGCATTCCTTGGCTATGTCCTTGAAAATTACAAACACGGCAAAATGATCGGAGATGTCAGTTTGGATGACTCCTGAATGGCATTCAACCATATCAATGTTTGTATAAATGTGGTCTAATAATGTAGATGATTCTTTGGTTACTCTTGTCGGCGATTTAATTAATTGTCCTAGTCCCACACATTGTAGAGATGAGGTGAAATCATCCACTATTTCTTCTACACTTAACATATTCACATTAAAATCTCCTAGGAGTATACATTTATGTTTATCAATTTTGAGTTGTTCCAGTGTATCTAACAAACTGTCTCGGAACTCTTTAACATTTGTACTAGGTTTTCTATACAGTACAGCCACGATTATTGTAAGTGCATTAGTGATGTTAACTTGTAACCAAAGAGATTCTGCATGGGTAATATCGCAATTTAAGCGGGTGTACTTTAGGTCTGATTTGATATAAGCTCCAACCCCTCCTCCTCTCAAATCATTTTTCCGACAGTCTACTTCAAGAGTATAGCCTTGTAAACCTAAAACAGAAGTACATGTATTAGTTACATCCCAGACTTCAGATAAACCAATAATGTCAAATTTAGTATGGATACAATCTTCATACACCAGTTTAAGGGCTTCAAAATTTTTCATCAAGGAGCGTATATTTACATGAGTCAATTTAAAAGAACTGGATGTGTCAAAATTCAGAATATTATCAATATCATTCGGTAACAATTCATAAGACAATTTTGTATCAATCATTAATATTTATTAATATTTCTTATTGCCTTATAAAAAGGCAAATGTGCTTTCATTCCATAAAATGCAGCTTGAACCGTCGGTAGTCTATGGTGTCCAGTCCTATTTCAAATAGGTCATCGGGAGAGACGATCTTTTTGAAGCTATCATCTTGCAACTTGCAAATAATGTTTCCATTCTGCGTTGATTGAATTCATTAAAGTTCTAAATGCTTGTTTCACTTGATAATGTGGTTTTAGGTTGATTTTTTTCCTTTTCAAGATTTGCCTGCTGAAATTGAAATGACTAGCCATGGAGTTATTTTTAGAGGAAAGATTCATGCATAATTCAGGTTGGCTTTCAGGTTCAGGTTCTGTTGTATTTCATATTATTTATTTAAAATACATATTGTCAGTTTTGTTTCCAAGAAATAATAATAAGATGAATAATACAGAGCATTTTCAATCAAAATAAGTACATACAAATATATTACATCACTTTGGATTACTTGTCGTTACTTGTAAATAATGACTAACAAAATCTGAAATGAGGGTATGAAGAAGCCTATAAGGTAAAAGCAAAGCTTGTTGGTTATAGGCCCCAGGGGTAATAGGCCTGCAATAGGAGTCTTATAAGGTTGAGAGAATGAACAAGAAAGAGTTGAAGAAAAGTGTAAATAAAACAAGTTAATGTATTATTAAAATCTGCATCGAATGTGAATGAATAATCAGCGAATAATAATAATAATAATAACTAGAATTTAATTCGTCATGAGGACGAATTAGGTGGTCTGTCCTTCAATTTGTACGATCATGATTGTAATCAGGATGATCATAATAATGGGGAAATACTAAACTGAAGATAGGATGTCAAGAATGCCATGAATGGAGGTCCTTCTTGAGGACGGGAATGTAGCAAAATGTGTAACGGTCATTGTAAAATGATTATGGTGA
This sequence comes from Heliocidaris erythrogramma, assembly GCA_025617745.1. Lineage (NCBI taxonomy): Eukaryota > Metazoa > Echinodermata > Echinoidea > Camarodonta > Echinometridae > Heliocidaris > Heliocidaris erythrogramma. Next base: position 13,557,178 of record CM046861.1, read on the forward strand.
TGATGATAATGGTGATTATGATGATTATAATGATATATGATGGCGATGATATAATAGCGATGATGATCATGACGGTGATGATAATAATGATGATGATACAGGATACTTGGCAGATTAACCCCTTAGCTCTAATACAGGACAGGAAATCACAATTTCCATAGGGTTGTACACAAAACTACTGCACACTACTTTCTAATAGACATAATACGGGAAAATAAGGCAGTTTATTACATGATTTGTGATTTTTTATATTATACTAGTCGAAGAGGATTGTAAAATGACAGGCAAAAAGAAGCAAAAAGAAGCAAAAAAAAAAAAAAAAAAAATCGGCCCCGGGGATCGAACCAGGTACCTTGACCATGGTAGTCATGTGCTTTACCGATAGACCAGAATATTTCCCATAGAGATAACACGTAAACGAAAACGGGATTCTCAAATCACATTTTGTACTGAAAAATTGGGCATGATCCCGACATCTGATCAAAAATTGGAGACCACATTTGTAAAAGCTTATAGTCTCAGCTACAACATATTAAAATCTGGAAGAAAATAGACCAAAAATAACTGAGATACTGCTCAGAGAACGATGTCATGTAGATTCATGATTCGAAAAAAAAGTCATCTTCCATAGACATAACACGCAAATAGGGAAAATTCTGACATGGCGTCTTTAATTGAAAATTTCACTGTGATGACGTCATCAAAATGAAAAATGGTGGCAACTAATTTTGTAGGAAATTGCCTCAGCTATGACATATCAAAATCTGGGCGAAAAAAGACCAATAATTACGAATCTAGAGCCAAATTTGCATAAATGTGATGACGTCAAAACATGAAAAATGGAAATTTGGATTTCTGGTGCCATTTTGATGACGTCATAATGTTTATAAGGGTCAAATGATACATGAAATCATATCTATGATTCATACCCTACCTGATGATGACAAAAAATTGGGGGATTTATGGACTATTTAAAGAGCTAGAGTTAATTTTGTAGAGGCATGTTTTTGCATGTTTTTACGTTATTTTCGCCATAGATGCGCGCACGGATTTTGAAGTTTGACGCGCCCGTACGACCTTATTATTGATTGAAATTGATTCCAAGTTGATGGAAATGATGAAGAAAAGTGTCAAGATTGCAAATCAATCGAAAAAACAGTGTTTTAACGTTAGTTACGACTTGCGCGCGCGTAAAACGCGCGCGCGGACACTTACGCTCGGACATTTTTGAAATGCTCAAAATGACCTGAAACGTGTGCAGACTTGATCCTACGTGATTTTGAGCATTTTTAAATTTTGACGCGCGCGTACGCGCACGTCCTGACCTCTAGATGACCTGTGAGGACATTGCTTGATGACTCGTCATTTGAAGTTTATGTGATGTGAATATAGTTTATTTTTGATGATCGATTATGAAGATATAATCGATCTTGTAAATTTACAAAATGGCGTCTTGATGACGTCACGATGACCTGATGACCTCCAAAAGCTTAGATGACCATGTCCATGATTGACCTCATACATGACATGAAACTCGATGATATTGACCTGGCCGATTTTGAGATTTGGTGGGAACAAAAATTTGCTATAAAAAGAAGAAATATTAAAAATAAAAACTAGAATTTAATTCGTCATGAGGACGAATTAGGTGGTCTGTCCTTCAATTTGTACGATCATGATTGTAATCAGGATGATCATAATAATGGGGAAATACTAAACTGAAGATAGGATGTCAAGAATGCCATGAATGGAGGTCCTTCTTGAGGACGGGAATGTAGGAAAATGTGTAACGGTCATTGTAAAATGATTATGGTGATGATGATAATGGAGATTATGATGATTATAATGATATATGATGGCGATGATATAATAGCGATGATGATCAGGACGGTGATGATAATAATGATGATGATACAGGATACTTGGCAGATTAACCCCTTAGCTCTAATACAGGACAGGAAATCACAATTTCCATAGGGTTGTACACAAAACTACTGCACACTACTTTCTAATAGACATAATACGGGAAAATAAGGCAGTTTATTACATGATTTGTGATTTTTTATGTTATACTAGTCGAAGAGGATTGTAAAATGACACGCAAAAAGAAGCAAAAAAAAAAAAAAAAAAAAATCGGCCCCGGGGATCGAACCAGGTACCTTGACCATGGTAGTCATGTGCTTTACCGATAGACCAGAATATTTCCCATAGAGATAACACGTAAACGAAAACGGGATTCTCAAATCACATTTTGTACTGAGAAATTGGGCATGATCCCGACATCTGATCAAAAATTGGAGACCACATTTGTAAAAGCTTATAGTCTCAGCTACAACATATTAAAATCTGGAAGAAAATAGACCAAAAATAACTGAAATACTGCTCAGAGAACGATGTCATGTAGATTCATGATTCGAAAAAAAGTCATCTTCCATAGACATAACACGCAAATAGGGAAAATTCTGACATGGCGTTTTTAATTGAAAATTTCACTGTGATGACGTCATCAAAATGAAAAATGGTGGCAACTAATTTTGTAGGAAATTGCCTCAGCTATGACATATCAAAATCTGGGCGAAAAAAGACCAATAATTACGAATCTAGAGCCAAATTTGCATAAATGTGATGACGTCAAAACATGAAAAATGGAAATTTGGAATTCTGGTGCCATTTTGATGACGTCATAATGTTTATAAGGGTCAAATGATACATGAAATCATATCTATGATTCATACCCTACCTGATGATGACAAAAAATTGGGGGATTTATGGACTATTTAAAGAGCTAGAGTTAATTTTGTAGAGGCATGTTTTTGCACGTTTTTACGTTATTTTCGCCATAGATGCGCGCACGGATTTTGAAGTTTGACGCGCCCGTACGACCTTATTATTGATTGAAATTGATTCCAAGTTGATGGAAATGATGAAGAAAAGTGTCAAGATTGCAAATCAATCGAAAAAACAGTGTTTTAAAGTTAGTTACGACTTGCGCGCGCGTAAAACGCGCGCGCGGACACTTACGCACGGACATTTTTGAAATGCTCAAAATGACCTGAAACGTGTGCAGACTTGATCCTACGTGATTTTGAGCATTTTTAAATTTTGACGCGCGCGTACGCGCACGTGCTGACCTCTAGATGACCTGTGAGGACATTGCTTGATGACTCGTCATTTGAAGTTTATGTGATGTGAATATAGTTTATTTTTGATGATCGATTATGAAGATATAATCGATCTTGTAAATTTACAAAATGGCGTCTTGATGACGTCACGATGACCTGATGACCTCCAAAAGCTTAGATGACCATGTCCATGATTGACCTCATACATGACATGAAACTCGATGATATTGACCTGGCCGATTTTGAGATTTGGTGGGAACAAAAATTTGCTATAAAAAGAAGAAATATTAAAAATAACTAGAATTTAATTCGTCATGAGGACGAATTAGGTGGTCTGTCCTTCAATTTGTACGATCATGATTGTAATCAGGATGATCATAATAATGGGGAAATACTAAACTGAAGATAGGATGTCAAGAATGCCATGAATGGAGGTCCTTCTTGAGGACGGGAATGTAGCAAAATGTGTAACGGTCATTGTAAAATGATTATGGTGATGATGATAATGGTGATTATGATGATTATAATGATATATGATGGCGATGATATAATAGCGATGATGATCATGACGGTGATGATAATAATGATGATGATGATACAGGATACTTGGCAGATTAACCCCTTAGCTCTAATACAGGACAGGAAATCACAATTTCCATAGGGTTGTACACAAAACTACTGCACACTACTTTCTAATAGACATAATACGGGAAAATAAGGCAGTTTATTACATGATTTGTGATTTTTTATGTTATACTAGTCGAAGAGGATGGTAAAATGACAGGCAAAAAGAAGCAAAAAAAAAAAAAAAAAAAATCGGCCCCGGGGATCGAACCAGGTACCTTGACCATGGTAGTCATGTGCTTTACCGATAGACCAGAATATTTCCCATAGAGATAACACGTAAACGAAAACGGGATTCTCAAATCACATTTTGTACTGAAAAATTGGGCATGATCCCGACATCTGATCAAAAATTGGAGACCACACTTGTAAAAGCTTATAGTCTCAGCTACAACATATTAAAATCTGGAAGAAAATACACCAAAAATAACTGAGATACTGTTCAGAGAACGATGTCATGTAGATTCATGATTCGAAAAAAAGTCATCTTCCATAGACATAACACGCAAATAGGAAAAATTCTGATATGGCGTCTTTAATTGAAAATTTCACTGTGATGACGTCATCAAAATGAAAAATAGTGGAGACTGATTTTGTAGGAAATTGCCTCAGCTATGACATATCAAAATCTGGGCGAAAAAAGACCAATAATTACGAATCTAGAGCCAAATTTGCATAAATGTGATGACGTCAAAACATGAAAAATGGAAATTTGGATTTCTGGTGCCATTTTGATGACGTCATAATGTTTATAAGGGTCAAATGATACATGAAATCATATCTATGATTCATACCCTACCTGATGATGACAAAAAATCGGGGGATTTATGGACTATTTAAAGAGCTAGAGTTAATTTTGTAGAGGCATGTTTTTGCACGTTTTTACGTTATTTTCGCCATAGATGCGCGCACGGATTTTGAAGTTTGACGCGCCCGTACGACCTTATTATTGATTGAAATTGATTCCAAGTTGATGGAAATGATGAAGAAAAGTGTCAAGATTGCAAATCAATCGAAAAAACAGTGTTTTAACGTTATTTACGACTTGCGCGCGCGTAAAACGCGCGCGCGGACACTTACGCACGGACATTTTTGAAATGCTCAAAATGACCTGAAACGTGTGAAGACTTGATCCTACGTGATTTTGAGCATTTTTAAATTTTGACGCGCGCGTACGCGCACGTCCTGACCTCTAGATGACCTGTGAGGACATTGCTTGATGACTCGTCATTTGAAGTTTATATGATGTGAATATAGTTTATTTTTGATGATCGATTATGAAGATATACTCGATCTTGTAAATTTACAAAATGGCGTCTTGATGACGTCACGATGACCTGATGACCTTCAAAAGCTTAGATGACCATGTCCATGATTGACCTCATACATGACATGAAACTCGATGATATTGACCTGGCCGATTTTGAGATTTGGTGGGAACAAGAATTTGCTATAAAAAGAAGAAATAATATTAAAGAAAATCTTGACAAAATTAAAAGGAGGTCTGTCATAAATGACAGACCACCTAACTAGAATTTAATTCGTCATGAGGACGAATTAGGTGGTCTGTCCTTCAATTTGTACGATCATGATTGTAATCAGGATGATCATAATAATGGGGAAATACTAAACTGAAGATAGGATGTCAAGAATGCCATGAATGGAGGTCCTTCTTGAGGACGGGAATGTAGGAAAATGTGTAACGGTCATTGTAAAATGATTATGGTGATGATGATAATGGAGATTATGATGATTATAATGATATATGATGGCGATGATATAATAGCGATGATGATCAGGACGGTGATGATAATAATGATGATGATACAGGATACTTGGCAGATTAACCCCTTAGCTCTAATACAGGACAGGAAATCACAATTTCCATAGGGTTGTACACAAAACTACTGCACACTACTTTCTAATAGACATAATACGGGAAAATAAGGCAGTTTATTACATGATTTGTGATTTTTTATGTTATACTAGTCGAAGAGGATTGTAAAATGACACGCAAAAAGAAGCAAAAAAAAAAAAAAAAAAAAAAATCGGCCCCGGGGATCGAACCAGGTACCTTGACCATGGTAGTCATGTGCTTTACCGATAGACCAGAATATTTCCCATAGAGATAACACGTAAACGAAAACGGGATTCTCAAATCACATTTTGTACTGAGAAATTGGGCATGATCCCGACATCTGATCAAAAATTGGAGACCACACTTGTAAAAGCTTATAGTCTCAGCTACAACATATTAAAATCTGGAAGAAAATAGACCAAAAATAACTGAAATACTGCTCAGAGAACGATGTCATGTAGATTCATGATTCGAAAAAAAGTCATCTTCCATAGACATAACACGCAAATAGGGAAAATTCTGACATGGCGTCTTTAATTGAAAATTTCACTGTGATGACGTCATCAAAATGAAAAATGGTGGCAACTAATTTTGTAGGAAATTGCCTCAGCTATGACATATCAAAATCTGGGCGAAAAAAGACCAATAATTACGAATCTAGAGCCAAATTTGCATAAATGTGATGACGTCAAAACATGAAAAATGGAAATTTGGAATTCTGGTGCCATTTTGATGACGTCATAATGTTTATAAGGGTCAAATGATACATGAAATCATATCTATGATTCATACCCTACCTGATGATGACAAAAAATTGGGGGATTTATGGACTATTTAAAGAGCTAGAGTTAATTTTGTAGAGGCATGTTTTTGCACGTTTTTACGTTATTTTCGCCATAGATGCGCGCACGGATTTTGAAGTTTGACGCGCCCGTACGACCTTATTATTGATCAAAATTGATTCCAAGTTGATGGAAATGATGAAGAAAAGTGTCAGGATTGGAAATCAATCGAAAAAACAGCGTTTTAACGTTATTTACGACTTGCGCGCGCGTAAAGCACGCGCGCGGACGCTTACGCACGGACATTTTTGAAATGCTCAAAATGACCTGAAACGTGTGCAGACTTGATCCTACGTGATTTTGAGCATTTTTAAATTTTGACGCGCGCGTACGCGCACGTGCTGACCTCTAGATGACCTGTGAGGACATTGCTTGATGACTCGTCATTTGAAGTTTATGTGATGTGAATATAGTTTATTTTTGATGATCGATTATGAAGATATAATCGATCTTGTAAATTTACAAAATGGCGTCTTGATGACGTCACGATGACCTGATGACCTCCAAAAGCTTAGATGACCATGTCCATGATTGACCTCATACATGACATGAAACTCGATGATATTGACCTGGCCGATTTTGAGATTTGGTGGGAACAAAAATTTGCTATAAAAAGAAGAAATATTAAAAATAAAAATAAAGAAAATCTTGACAAAATTAAAAGGAGGTCTGTCATAAATGACAGACCACCTAAAAATAAAGAAAATCTTGACAAAATTAAAAGGAGGTCTGTCATAAATGACAGACCACCTAATAAAGAAAATCTTGACAAAATTAAAAGGAGGTCTGTCATAAATGACAGACCACCTAATAACTGAGATACTGCTCAGAGAACGATGTCATGTAGATTCATGATTCGAAAAAAAGTCATCTTCCATAGACATAACACGCAAATAGGGAAAATTCTGACATGGCGTCTTTAATTGAAAATTTCACTGTGATGACGTCATCAAAATGAAAAATGGTGGCAACTAATTTTGTAGGAAATTGCCTCAGCTATGACATATCAAAATCTGGGCGAAAAAAGACCAATAATTACGAATCTAGAGCCAAATTTGCATAAATGTGATGACGTCAAAACATGAAAAATAGAAATTTGGATTTCTGGTGCCATTTTGATGACGTCATAATGTTTATAAGGGTCAAATGATACATGAAATCATATCTATGATTCATACCCTACCTGATGATGACAAAAAATTGGGGGATTTATGGACTATTTAAAGAGCTAGAGTTAATTTTGTAGAGGCATGTTTTTGCACGTTTTTACGTTATTTTCGCCATAGATGCGCGCACGGATTTTGAAGTTTGACGCGCCCGTACGACCTTATTATTGATTGAAATTGATTCCAAGTTGATGGAAATGATGAAGAAAAGTGTCAAAATTGCAAATCAATCGAAAAAACAGCGTTTTAACGTTATTTACGACTTGCGCGCGCGTAAAACGCACGCGCGGACGGTTACGCACGGACATTTTTGAAATGCTCAAAATTACCTGAAACGTGTGCAGACTTGATCCTACGTGATTTTGAGCATTTTTAAATTTTGACGCGCGCGTACGCGCACGTCCTGACCTCTAGATGACCTGTGAGGACATTGCTTGATGACCCGTCATGTGAAGTTTATGTGATGTGAATATAGTTGATTTTTGATGATCGATTATGAAGATATACTCGATCTTGTAAATTTACAAAATGGCGTCTTGATGACGTCACGATGACCTGATGACCTTCAAAAGCTTAGATGACCATGTCCATGATTGACCTCATACATGACATGAAACTCGATGATATTGACCTGGCCGATTTTGAGATTTGGTGGGAACAAGAATTTGCTATAAAAAGAAGAAATATTAAAGAAAATCTTGACAAAATTAAAAGGAGGTCTGTCATAAATGACAGACCACCTAACTAGAATTTAATTCGTCATGAGGACGAATTAGGTGGTCTGTCTTTCAATTTGTATGATCATGATTGTAATCAGGATGATCATAATAATGGGGAAATGATATAATGATGATGATGGTGATGGTGATGGTGATGATAATGGTGATGACCATGACTGCAATGACAGTGACCTTAACCATGCCAAATATGAAAGAGAAATCACATTTCGTTATGAAGATACGACCATAAGTTGATTTTTACAAAATGTCGCCTGGATGACGTCACGATAATCTGATGACCTTGAAAAAGATGCGTGAACTTGACCTTATTAGGACTGATGACTGACGAAAATTTGAAGATAATTGACTAAGCCAATTTTGAGAAATTTCCATAGGGTTGTACACAAACTACTGCACACTACTTTCCAATAGACAAAACACGCAAAATAAGGCAGTTTAGTACATGGTTTGTGATTGTATATGATATAATAGTCGAAGAAGATGGTAAAATGAAAGGCAAAAAGAAGCAAAAAAAAAATTTTTTTAATGGACCCACCGGGGATCGAACCTGGGTCACCGGAATGAGAGGCAAGTGCTATAACCAATATACCAAAATATTTCCCATAGAGATAACACGTAGTCGAAAAACGGGATTCTCAAATCCCATTTTGTAGTGAAAAATTGGGCATGATCCCGACATCTGATCAAAAATTGGAGACCACACTTGTAAAAGCTTATAGTCTCAGCTATAACATACTAAAATCTGGAAGAAAATAGACCAAAAACAACTGAGATACAGCTCAGAGAACAATGTCATGTAGATTCATGATTCGAAAAAAAATCATCTTCCATAGACATAACACGCAAATAGGGAAAATTCTGACATGGCATCTTTCATTGAAAATTTCACTGTGATGACGTCATTAAAATGTAAAATGGTGGTGACTGATTTTGTAGGAAATTGCCTCAGCTACAACATATGAAAATCTGGGCGAAAAACGACCAATAATTACGAATCTAGAGCCAAATTTGCATAAATGTTATGACGTCAAAACATGAAAAATGGAAATTTTGACTTCTGGCGCCATTTTGATGACGTCATAATGTTTATAAGGGTCAAATGATACATGAAATGAAATTGATGATTCATACCCTACCTGATGATGAAAAAAAATTGGGGGGTTTATGGACTATTTAAAGAGCTAGAGTTAATTTTGTAGAGGCATGTTTTTGCACGTTTTTACGTTATTTTCACCATAGACGCGCACACGGATTTTGAACTTTGACGCGCCCGTACGACCTTATTATTGATTGAAATTGATTCCAAGTTGATGGAAATGATGAAGAAAAGTGTCAGGATTGCAAATCAATCGAAAAAACAGCCTTTTAACGTTATTTAGGACTTGCGCGCGCGTAAAACGCGGGCGAGGACGCTTACGCACGGACATTTTTGAAATGCTCAAAATGACCTGAAACATGTGCAGACTTGATCCTACATGATTTTGAGCATTTTTAAATTTTGACGCGCGCGTACGCGCACGTGCTGACCTCTAGATGACCTGTGAGGACATGACTTGATGACCCGTCATGTGAAGTTTATGTGGTGTGAATATAGTCGATTTTTGATGATCGATTATGAAGATATAATCGATCTTGTAAATTTACAAAATGGCGTCTTGATGACGTCACGATGACCTGATGACCTCCAAAAGCTTAGTTGACCATGTCCATGATTGACCTCATACATGACATGAAACTTGATGATATTGACCTGGCCGATTTTGAGATTTGGTGGGAACAACATTTTGTAATAAAAAGAAATAAACTAGAATTTAATTCGTCATGAGGACGAATTAGGTGGTCTGTCTTTCACTTTGTATGATCATGATTGTAATCAGGATGATCATAATAATGGGGAAATACTAAACTGAAGATAGGAAGTCAAGAATGCCACGCATGGGGATGCTTCTTGAGGACAGGAATGTAGAAAAATGTGTGAAACGGCCATTGGAAGATGTGATGACGTTGATGATAGTCATCATCATGAATATCATGACAGTGATGATAATGATGTTGATGATAATCATGATGATGATCATATCATGACAGTGATGATGATAATGATCTTGATGATAATCATCATCATGAATATCATCATGACAGTGATGATGATAATGATGTTGATGATAATCATCATCATGAATATCATCATGACAGTGATGATGATAATGATGTTGATGATAATCATGATGATGATATAATGATGATGATGGTGATGGTGATGGTGATGATAATGGTGATGACCATGACTGCAATGACAGTGACCTTAACCATGCCAAATATGAAACAGAAATGACATTTCATTATGAAGATACGACCATAAGTTGATTTGTAGAAAATGGCGCCTAGATAACGTCACAGTAATCTGATGACCTTGAAAAAGATGCGGGATCTTGACCTTATTAGGACTAATGACTAACGATAATTGACTAAGTCGATTTTGAGAAATTGTGATATCAAATAGGACTAATGATATTGCAGGATATAGCTGTAATACACGTTAGGGAATCAGATTTTCCAGATTTCCTTTGTAATCGACATAACACGCAAAATAAGGCAGTTTATTACGTGGTTTGTGATTGCTTATGTTATAATAGTCGAACAAGATGGTAAAATGAATGGCAAAAAGAAGCAAAAAAAAATTTTTTTTTAATGGACCCACTGGGGATCGAACCTGGGTCACCGGAGTGAGAGGCAAGTGCTTTGACCAATATACCAAAATATTTCCCATAGAGATAACACGTAAACGAAAAACGGGATTCTCAAATCCCATTTTGTCGTGAAAAATTGGGCATGATCCCGACATCTGATCAAAAATTGGAGACCACACTTATAAAAGCTTATAGTCTCAGCTATAACATACTAAAATCTGGAAGAAAATAGACCAAAGACAACTGAGATACAGCTCAGAGAACAATGTCATGTAGATTCATGATTCGAAAAAAAATCATCTTCCATAGACATAACACGCAAATAGGGAAAATTCTGACATGGCATCTTTAATTGAAAATTTCACTGTGATGACATCATCCAAATGAAAAATAGTGGTCACTGATCTTGTAGAGAATTGTTTCAGCTATAACATATCAAAATCTGGGCGATGAACGACCAATAATTACGAATCTTGAGCCAAATTTGCATAAATGTAATGAAGTCAAAACATGAAAAATGGAAATTTTGACTTCTGGCGCCATTTTGATGACGTCATAATGTTTATAAGGATCAAATGATACATGAAATCATATCTATGATTCATACCCTACCTGATGATGAAAAAAAATTGGGGGGTTTATGGACTATTTAAAGAGCTAGAATTAATTTTGTAGAGGCATATTTTTGCACGTTTTTACGTTATTTTCGCCATAGACGCGCGCACGGATTTTGAACTTTGACGCGCCCGTACGACCTTATTATTGATTGAAATTGATTCCAAGTGGATGGAAATGATGAAGAAAAGTGTCAGGATTGCAAATCAATCGAAAAAACAGCGTTTTAACGTTATTTACGACTTGCGCGCGCCTAAAACGCGCGCGCGGACGCTTACGCACGGACATTTTTGAAATGCTCAAAATGACCTGAAACGTGTGCAGACTTGATCCTACGTGATTTTGAGCATTTTTAAATTTTGACGCGCGCGTACGCGCACGTCCTGACCTCTAGATGACCTGTGAGGACATGACTTGATGACCCGTCATCTGAAGTTTATGTGATGTGAATATAGTTGATTTGTGATGATCGATTATGAAGATATAATCGATCTTGTAAATTTAGAAAATGGCGTCTTGATGACGTCACGATGACCTGATGACCTTCAAAAGCTTAGTTGACCATGTCCATGATTGACCTCATACATGACATGAAACTCGATGATATTGACCTGGCCGATTTTGAGATTTGGTAGGAACAAAAATTTGTCTTAAAAATAAATAAATAATAAAGAAGAAAATTCTGACAAAATTAAAAGGTGATCTGTCGATACCGACAGACCACCTAATAAAGAAACTAGAATTTAATTCGTCATGAGGACGAATTAGGTGGTCTGTCTTTCAATTGGTACGATCATCATTGTAATCAGGATGATCATAATAATGGGGAAATACTAAACTGAAGATAGGAAGTCAAGAATGCCACGCATGGAGATGCTTCTTGAGGACAGGAATGTAGAAAATGTGTGGAACGGTCATTGGAAAATGTGATAATATTTGTGCAAGATAACAATCATGATAATGGTGATGATTATCATGATGAAGGTGATATAATGATGGTGATGACAATAATAATAGCAATGATGATCATGGCGGTGATGATATTATATCATCATTATCATCATGAATATCATCATGACAGTGCTGATGATAATGATGTTGATAATTATCATCATCATCATCATCATGAATATCATCATGACAGTGATGATAATGAAGTTGATGATAATCATCAGCATCATCATGAATATCATCACAGTGATGATGATAATGATGTTGAGGATAATCATCATCATGAATATCGTGACAGTGATGATGATAATGATGTTGAAGATAATCATGATGAGGATCATTATATCATCATGACAGTGCTGATGATAATGATGTTGATAATTATCATCATCATCATCATCATGAATATCATCATGACAGTGATGATAATGAAGTTGATGATAATCATCAGCATCATCATGAATATCATGACAGTGATGATGATAATGATGTTGAGGATAATCATCATCATGAATATCGTGACAGTGATGATGATAATGATGTTGATGATAATCATGATGATGATCATGATTATCATCAACATCATTATCATTTTGAGAAATTGTGATATCAAATAAGACTAATGATATTGCAGGATAGCTTTAATACACTTCAGGGAATCAGATTTTCCATAGGGTTACACATAAACTACTGCACACTACTTTCTAATAGACATAACATGCAAAATAAGACATTTTATTACTTTGTTTGTGATTGCTTATGTTATAATAGTCGAATAAGATGGTAAAATGAAAGGCAAAAAGAAGCAAAAAAAAAAAAAAAATTTAATGGACCCACCGGGGATCGAACCTGGGTCACCAGAATGAGAGGCAAGTGCTTTGACCAATATACCAAAACATTTCCCATAGAGATAACACGCAAACGAAAAACGGGATTCTGAAATTCCATTTTGTAGTTCAAAATTGGGCATGATCCCTACATCTGATCAAAAATTGGA